>VWZF01001876.1:0-56220 GCA_013396755.1 Sclerurus mexicanus
CTGCCGGCCCTGGGGTTCGGTGTACGGCGAGGCCACAGCCCCGGTGGCCCCGAGCCAGAACCCTGGGGCGAGCCAGGAGCGCTTCGGGCCGTCAGCCTGCCCCCGGGGCCGGGAGGCTCCGGCAGCGTGAGCCGGGTGCCCCCGGGCAGGGCGCGCTCCCTGTGCCGGCCTGGGCTGCACCCCGGGCCGCCGGGGGAGCGCTGGGGACGTGCGGGAGGCTGGGGACCTGTACCCCGAGGCTTTTGGCCTGCCTGGCCCCCTTTGCTGGAAGTCCTGAGTGGGATTCACAGGGAAAGAAACAACATCTCTTTTCAGCTCTTCTTCTCTTTAGGCTGGTGTAAGTTCGGATTTATCAGGAGGAGATATGGGCGCCCCAGCTCTGCTTTCCTTCTGCCCCCTGCGCTACTATGGTACTGATGCGGGCACATGAGACAGGCTGGAGAGATGTCCAAGCTGAAAACTCACTGTGGATGCTTCTCTACATAATGATAGAACCATCCTGTCTAGATAATAGATTCATTGTATCCTGCTGCTTTTGGTTTACCCAAGTTTGCAAACTGTTGCCAAATAGGGGCATTTATATATTTTTTTAAATAATAGTTAATATAGGCAAGGATTAAATTCAGTTTGAGTTTGATAGTGCATAGATTTAACTATGTGTCAAAACACAGTGTTAATACAGTTTCTGTAAGCACTAAAACATCATTAGAAAATACATTTTTGTAAAACTAGACTGGGTTAATTATATTTCCTGGTTGTTTTGCCCTTGGATTCCCACTGCCCCTCCCCACGATCCAAATTTAATTTAAAAAATGGATTACAGCTTTTAAGTCTCTTCTAAGCATTGTTTTCCAAAAACTAATTGGCTCTACCTTTTAAAAGTGGTTACTGACGTGGGGAAGATTTTTATCTATAAGGAAGTAGCTAATTTAAATGATTGCAGCAGCGGGAGGTATTAACTGTACCTTGCAGAAATGTTATGCAATTGAAGACATCGTGGGCTTGAAAGAAACATGAACCAAAACACTGGTTGCACTGGGTTCAGGAACTCATTCCCATATTAAATGAGCAAAGTTATTACAAATCTGCTTATCTTGTAGCCCATTCCCTGTTCAGCATATTAACTTACACCAATTGAAGTACGTTTCTTTAGGATATTCAGAAAATTACAGGTAGTGGCCCAAAAGGTGCTGCTGAACGACCAACATCCACCAGAGAGATAAAAAGAATAATTACCAGTTTGAAAAGTGGTTTTGTAGAGGCCACACTTTTGCTGATGTCTTGTGTTGTGGCGGTGCCTTGCTGCAGAGAAGTCCCACTTGGAGCCATGCACCGTTCTCGTTCCTGTTCAGATGCAGGCTTAGCCAGTCTCTGACATGGGATTGAACTGGTGTAGCCAGGCCATGTCCACCCAGTGGAACTCTCAGGCCTTACAGGAGTCTGGCTGTGTAAAAAACTGCCTTGTGTCAGTAGACCTGGGACAGGCTGACTCCCAAATTTTTGCACGATAGTAGCTGGTTCAGGGCAGAGCTGTTACAAGATTTGCTACTGTTGTAGGAGTATGGCAGAGGGGCAGATGATACATAGTCCTTGTGTGGTTTAATTTACTGGAATAACCATAGCCTTAGTGTTCTCTACAGTGAATTTTTCAAGAAAGCCCTTTGTGCGAAGTCCCACCACCGTTCTGAGCCAAACTCTTCTGTCGGTAACTTAGGTGGAAAATAGGGCTGAAGGAAATGCTGCCTTATTTATTAAGATTGGCTAGACTGATTCTCTTCTTTGCTGATACCGAACTTTTCCTTTCTCTTTGCTTTTGCTGCTCTGCCAACACTCTGTGTCACGCTTCAGGATACTGCATGGAGAGGATCAGCTGCCATTTCAGAGCGAGCTCCTACTGTCAGCTAAAGCAGGAAAGCACAGAAAGACTTTTTGATTACTATTAGAAAAATATTAATGTATGATTAGCTTTTCTAGAATAAAGGATGATTACGAAGGCAAGAGAACATTTTATTTTCAAACACCTGGAGTTCCTATCCAAGCTTCTTTGAGAAGGCTTTAAAATTTAACCAAAACTTTTTTATGGGAAGCATTTCACAACATTGTAATTACTGTATGCTGCCACAGTAGTGTTTGATACAGCCCTCCAGCTGGAGAGGACCCTGTTTTGGTTCTTAAAATGAGGGCCACACTGAGTCGTCGTATCCGTTTTCTTCCAGAAAATGTCAGCTTACTGTTCAAGCTGTACTGCCTCACAGTGATGACCCTGGTGGCTGCCACATACACGGTCGCATTGCGGTACACAAGGACGGTGGAGACAGAACTCTACTTTTCAACAACAGCTGTGTGCATCACTGAAGTTATCAAGTTGTTCTTAAGTGTGGGCATCTTGGCTAAGTAAGTGTGGGAATGCTAATCAGTATTTTGAAAATGGATCCTTGCTTCTAACCTCAGGTTCTCAGGTCCTAAAGCACAGATACAGTTGAGAACGTGGCTGGATAATCATGCTGTGAAAGGGTAATTTTAGAGCGGGTTAGAGACCTCCTCAACTGAAACTGCTTTGCAAGCAGCACAGTATTCAGGTGTGTCCCTTCTGCATATTTTCTATTTTTGTATGCTTTGGAATCGGTTCAAAATGTCAGCATGGATTATCCACAATGTTCTGGGTCTTTAAAATGTTAGTGTAAATGAAAGCTGGACCATGAGCCATTGTCTGCTGAGTTACATACAATTTTAATGTTCCTACTCATAAATTTTCCCAGCCAGTATTATAGACAGACATTTTGTTGTCTCTGTTAATCTGACAAACCAGTGCTGAAAGACTGTGGACAGAAAATACTAGTTTCTGTAATCACAGACTGCTGCTAAGAACTAGAACTTTAGTCCACTTGTAAGCATCTGAATTAGAGAGGCCATCAGTCTGCTATCTTTCCTCTTGCCTTCCCTATGCTACATCCTTCCTAGGAAGAATCTTTCTATTCTGGACTTGTCCAAAAGCTCAATTCTTGCCGTCATAAAGTTGTTCTTTTAGTGTCTCATTGTGGCTTTGGGTACATTGGAAGGCTGGCTGCGATGTACTAGGGGATCATGAAGTCACATGATGTACTTCAGATCTTCATCAGATCTTTTCCACTTAACATCCAAATGGCATTTTATACTTGCTTTAGAGGTGAGACAATACTTGAAGTTGGTAAGGCAGCTGTGGCAAACTGCTTTATGTTTAACCTTTCATTAAATGGAATGTGTTAGAAAAGGCAAGTGTGACCAGTGGCAAATTTCTGGTTTTATGTACCCTGGGCTTCTCACTCTGCCTGCACAAAATGCTGGCAGAAGTGTCTCTGCTGACGTGTTGTTGTGCTGTGGTTCTTGCTGTTGTGAATCCACCAGTGTGGATCCCACCTGCTCTCTGGAGACTGTAGCAGCCCATGCTTCCCAGGAGTGAGGAGCCCGTGAGTGGCATTTGGTAGCCTCACCTCTGTGTATAATTCATTAAATCTTGTGCACCTGGGACCCAGGCTGTTTAGAGTGCAGCAGAGAGGCCTAGTTCAGCAGTGTAAGCCATTTCTTTTGTTAAGGATCTGTAATGCTCTGTTCATTAAATGTATGAACGGCCTTTTTACTTGAAATAATTAAAATCAAAATTACTTTTAACTCAGAAAGAAGTCTGTTTTGTTTATGTTTTTAGAATAGCCCTGCACAGACAAAAATCCATGTAGCCCATCATCCTCCCTTTGGCAGCAGTCAGCAGAGGATGCTTAGAACAGAAGTGTAGACAACAGGGCCAGCACAGGCTGAGCTTTCCTTAGCTGGTGGCAGAAGCTTATGGATTGCCCATCCTGGATGCTGTGTGCGCTGTGGCAGTAGTGCCCAACAATCCTGTGTTCTGCGAGACTGCCCAGTTTCTTTTTGAACTGCTAGTCCCTACTGGATCTGTGAGATGACTTTTGCAATATCATTACATGCTATATGAAAAAGTACTTTTTAATAAACACCTTGTCTAGCAGTTTCATTGGACCCTGTTGTCTTGTGTTGACAGATATCATGAATAATATTGCCTCCTTCATTTTGCTTTTCATATCTCTACAGATCTGTGTTTTCATCACTCATTTATTTTCTAAGCCAGGAGTTTTAGTTTAATTTCCCTGTGATCATCCTGGTATCCATCCCTACAGCGTTTCCAGTATTGTTACATCCCTTCTGAAGCAGGATCTGGAGCTGCATGCTGTATTCAGGATGGGCACATGCTGTGGCATTAGGCAGAGGGGTGAAGGTGCTTTCTTTCTTGGCCTCTGTTCCTTTCCTAAGGATTCGTAGCATTCTGCTCATTTCTTTCAACACAGCTGACCCTTGAGCTGGCACCTTGAGCTATTCACATATTTTTTTACAGGTGTCCATAACTAGATTAGAGATGGTTGCTGTATTTAGGTGTTGTCATTTCCTATGGTTCTTTGTTACTTATTGATAACTGAGCTTTGTTGACCATTTAAAATGGGAAGAATCTGATTCACTGAGTTGTTCAGAGGTTATATCTATTCTGATTTGGTCAGTTAGTGGGGTTTTCCTTTCCATAGTTGAGAGAGATGGGCACCAGCAGCCACTGCTCATCAGGCCATGCTCACCTCTTCCTGGGGGGATGTCTGGCATGCTGGTGGGTCTGGATGCCATCCTTTCCTGTCCGGGTAACTGAGCTGTTTCTCAGATGGCAAAGGATCTGGTGATTTCAGCTTACTGTAGTGAGGGACTCTTTGGCAACTACTGAAAGTTTCCTTTTGGATACCACATATTACTGGTATTATTAGCAAACTTTGCCAACTTCCTAGGAACCTCCCTTTTTAGATCACTTATGAATATGCTGAACAGCATCAATTCCAGCATAGTTTCCTCCTGTGTCTCCTTTATTCTAAGTCCTAACCAATTTGTCTCACCCAAGGCAAGGTGCCTTTGTAAGGTAATCACCAGTCAGAAGATAAAGTACTATCTCTTTTTTTCTGTACAGCAGGATACATTTGGGTGGGTACCTGTTCTTTTTGAAACAGCCAGCATTGATAACTGCAGCATACGGGATACTGGAGTACAACTCTCACATTGTTCTGACTGCAGAATTTCTTACACACCATTATGTGATGCCTTCACTGTATTTACTTTCAAGGTATATCCTGGAAGGCACACTGAATGGATGAATGCCAAAGGATTGTCTTTCAAAAGAGAAATTTATGATAGTTTAAGCTGTGTTAATTGTTAACTCGACTGTACTCTCAATTTATCATACTTAAAGCGTCCTTCTCACCCTCTGGTAATAACATTTTCTACATTCTTATCTGGTACATAATTACTTAATAATGGATGAAAAAAAGTAGAGCCGATTTGTGAACTCTAGTTTTAACTTCAGCTTTTCTAACAAATGCATGTTTCTGTTACTGAACTGATTGTTATTAGTATCTCTCACTGATTCATACCTATGAATGGGGTAATGAATTTATGTAAGGGGATATGGCTTTAAACTGAAAGAGGGTAGGTTTAGATTAGATACTAGGAATAAATTCATTGCTGTGAGGGTGGTGAGGTTGTGAAACAGGTTGCCCAGAGGTGTGGTGGATGCCCCATCCCTGGAAGTGTGCAAGGCCAGGTGGGATGGGACTCTGAGTAACCTGGTCTAGTGAAAGGTGTCCCTGCCCATGGCAGGGACATTGGAACTAGACGATCTTTAAGGTCCTTTCCAACCTGAACCATTCTACAAAGAAAATTGACTATGTTTTAAAATTCAAATCTAGACCAACTTCAAGAACGCTGAATTCAAGTTGGATAATTTTTTATTTTCTTATCTGATATTTTGGTGTACTTCTTTGGGCACCTTATTTTGCATTATCAGCTGTACATAGGGACTTGTTTTGAATTCTTTTTTGATCAAGGAGATTTAAATCTGTATCTGCATGACTTTCGTACTGAATTCAACTTAGAGTTAGAGATTCTTGATAAGCGCATGCTTCAGAAAGCACATCCGCTGCACAGATGAACTATTAGATAGTTATCTTGCTCTCAAAAAACTAAAATGAAGATGGTGGTTATTAGACATGTTATTCTTCATTGTTGAAATTTGATACTAAAAGTCAAAGGAGACAGAAACTGCTATTACTGCTGTGATTTGACATTAAATGTGTGATCAGCTAATTCACTGAATGTGGTCTGGAACAAAAGCAGGTATAGTTTAAATATTATTTTCCTGTTTGACAGCCTACCTTAGTATCAATGAATAGAAGAAGCTATTACTGTGTAGCATTTTCTGATTTCTTACTCTCACAGAATAGAACCGTGTCTGTGCTAATTATAATTTAATTATAGTTAGACATTTGAGATAGACACACTTTAGTCCAGCTGTACTTGATATTACCAGGTTCTCTTGTATATCTTATCTCCCAATTCTGGACAATATGATAAATACACTGAGGAATAAGTAAAACAAAAATTTTGTCTATGACTCATACATTTTATGCAGTTCTGTATCTAGTACAATTAACCATAGTGAGCTGGAGCGTGAACTCTTCCCCTTCCTCGTGTTGCAAACTTCGCTGTTTCTTGGCATGGTTGTTCCTTGTTCCCAGACATGTCTTGGGTTTTGTGTGTGCTCTCTGTATGGCAAAGTGGAAAAAGGAATACCTTGCAGCTGCCTGTATAAAGTCTGTTTGCCCTACAGGGCAAAAAAAGGAAGAAAAGGAGGTATAGATACAGATATATGCTTGGTGTGAGGCAGGGAGGAAGGCAAGGCAGGAGAGAAACTTGGATGGAAGGATCATGAGAGGGTAAAGTCTAGAAATCTTGGGAGAGGAAAAGTTTAAGAACCTGAAGCACAGTGTCGGAGGTTGATCAGGAACGGAAAATATGCCGAAACAAGGTGGTTAATTGAAGAGTCTGGGGCATAGGAGGATTGCTGATTTTGTTAATTGCTAATAAGAGTTTGAGAGAGGTAGATGATGCATATTTGTGAAAAAGAAGTTGAGATGTGGTTGAAGTATGCTATTTGTTCATATGTGTGTGCAATACAAGCACAAGGAAAGTGAAATTCAAGAGCAGTACAGGTTGAAAGTTGAGAGTGATTTTAGATGTTGATATTTGTTAGTGGGCAAGCAAGAGATGGTTGGAAAGGGGGGCCGTGGGACTTCAGGAGAACTGGGAAGAGGACTGGAGCAGCAGCGAAAAGTAAGCAGCAAATGCCAGATTGATGTACAAATGATAAAGGGGAATTAGTAATGCAGAGGTCAGCTGTAAAAACCTTGTAGCAAACCACAAAAGAGGACAGCAGTGAGAAGCAACATATCCCCCATTGCCTGTTCTTTCACACACTGTAGTTACATGAAGGAGATGTGTGAAATGCAGGATGACAGGGAGCCACCACACGCCCCGCCAGACCTCTTCACATGTGTGCTGGTGCTGGTCCAGCATCTCCCACAGCACAAGCAAGAAGAGTAACCCATGGCTGCCTGAGGAATGGGCTGTATTTCCAGTTGAGTACTGTGGACCTGTACAGTCCTTTTTGGCAGTACTGTGAGGCCCAGTTTAAAGGGGACATGGAAAATGACATCACACACAAACATTAATATCCAATAAAACAGGGGAGATATGAACAACATCCTTCTGTTCCGCTGCCTATATTGACCAACTGCCTTTTGTAACTTTCTCTGCTGTTTACAGTATTCATGGTGGTTGTTTACTTTATTACATATTTATGCTTCTAACTTCCTGATTCCAGAATGTCTTCCTCACCTTCAGGGCTTTCTACTTGTTGAAAACCTCACCCTTTTTTTGCCAGCTTTTTTTTTTTTTAATGAGCAGAGGGTACAACTGATTGTTGAGAACAAATTTTCAGCCTTCCCAAGGAGTAATTGATTTGATTTCTGGCTTAAAATATCATTGTAAGAGAGCCCTCAGCTATGCTAATATTTTATTTTGCAGAGAAACTGGAAGTCTGGCAAGGTTAATAACATCTTTAAAAGAAAATGTATTTGGAAGTCCTAAAGAATTGCTAAAATTAAGTGTTCCATCTTTGGTGTACGCTTTCCAAAACAATATGGCGTTTGTGGCTCTCAGCAACTTGGATGCAGCAGTTTACCAGGTAATACACATTTCTGTCAGTAACTCATCTGCAAATACGTTTCTCTTTACCGGTTCATGAGGCACATGTGCCTGGCACACAGTATTCTCTTTAGCCTCAGTGTTAAAAGCCAAACTGTGCTTTGTTATATTCAGAGCAGGCACTCTGCAGTAGAGCTCTGGTTTCCTGAGATAACCCACTCGCTGCTAGAGTCACTTCAAATTCACTTTGTTGTAATTGGCAATGGTACAAAATTGGTACAAAAACCCGAGGATCTGCAGGAAATCAATGCATATAAAAATTTGTCATTCTTAGTTAAATTTTGTACTTTATTTTCTTGTTTCCTAAGCTACATTCCTGTCTTCTGTAGGTGACGTACCAGATGAAGATCCCTTGTACAGCTTTATGTACAGTCCTGATGCTAAACCGTACCCTTAGTAAGCTGCAGTGGTTCTCTGTGTTCATGCTGTGCGGCGGCGTTACCCTTGTTCAGTGGAAGCCTGCTCAGGCTACAAAAGTACAGGTAAGAGTTTACCTTGTGCCTCGTTAGATGAAGAATAAACTGCCCTGTACTTTGTATTTCACTTCACAGCAGCTGGGATGAAGGTGCAGTCCCTTACGTTCCACACAGTGGTAGCTGTTTCCTATTTCCAGCCACTGCAGCTACAGCATATCCACCGGTTTCGTCATGGGCTCTCACATTTATTGTGTACCAGTTCAGGCAGGCTTGTGGTATTGCTCTGGTCTCACTTGTTGGAAAGACAACTGATTGCTACAATTAGTATTAATTACCACAATCACCATAATCAGTCAAAGGCACCATCCTAGGAGTGTCTGAGTAATAGATTGTTTCCAGCAGTTGGCCCTGGTAACATTGTAATTGTTGGAGCAGAGAATTTGGAATGGAAGCATTGGGTGGAATTAGGAGGGAAACTCCAGTGCCGTGTGGGTATGTCATTTCAACACACCCTTCAGAGGCACTGACCTAATCCATTCTAGGAAGAAACAAGCATCTCCTGTTTCTTAGGTCACCGCTGCTGCTCAACACCATTAGTGGGAAAGGCAGGTCATTCCACTGGGAATACTGGCCACAGCCGAGTGGACAGTGCCTCTGAGCACTGCAAGAGTACCCACAGAAAGCGAAACACCACAGCTACACTGAGCTCCCCTGCAGGACAGCCCTCGATAAGCAAGTACATATTGTACTGCAATGAAACGCTCATAGTTTTGCTGTACTTAACAAAGTAGCCCTGTGTCCTGGTTTTGGCTGGGATACAGTTAAATTTTCCTCATAGTAGCTGGTTTAGTGATGTGTTTCAGATTTAGTATGAGAATTATGCTGGTAACGCGCTGATGTTTTAGTTGTGTCTAAGTAGTTCTTACCCAAAGTCAAGGACTTTTCAAGGACTCATGCTCTGCCAGTGAGCAGAGTCACAGGAAGCCCTGAGGGAGCATGGGCAGGACAGCTGGCCTGAACTGACCAAAGGGATATTCCATACCATGGAGCATCATACCCAGTATATAAACTGAGGGAGTTGGCCAGGAGGGACCAGTTGTTGCTTGGGACTGGGCTGGGGATCTGTCACTGAGTAATGAGCAATTGTCTCATGCATCACTCGATTTTCTTGGGCTTTATATCTCTCATTACTATTAGAATTATTAGTATATTTTATTTTTATTTAATTATTAAACTGTTCTTATATCAACCCATAAAGTTTACCTTTTGTTTTCCATTCTTCTCCCCACCATGGAGGTTTGGAGTTAGTGAAGGGCTGCATGGTGCGTAGTTGCTGGACAGAGTTAAACCACGGCACCCTGGAATCAACTACTGTAAATTACTGAAGTGTTGTATCCTTTGTAAAATAATGATTGGTGTTGCAGGTGGAGCAGAACCCATTGCTAGGGTTTGGAGCGATTGCTGTGGCTGTGTTGTGTTCAGGATTTGCAGGTATAGTATTACTTGTGTACCTGGGTTACGTGAAAAGGACTGGAGAACTCACAAGGTTCAAAACAGAACATTCTGCATTTGTTGACTCTCTTTGTTGATTCGTTTAGCCCCTCTGCCCATCACTGTCTTCTACTTGCAGTAATCATGGCAGATTCATGATATGATTATTCCCTTTGTCAAGCAAATTACTAAGAATATGTACTATTGGTTTCACATGGTGCAACTTAGAAGGCTGGTTTGCAAATGAAAGTGTCTTTCAAATGCTTAGAATACTGTAGGGAACATCCATAATGACTCTGAACAATTAATTAATGTTTGTTTTACAGTGAATAGCTCCCTTGTCGTGATAACACAAAATAATTGCATTTTTTCTACAAGGGGAACTGAGCTCCTTGCTCAGTTCTTGCACCAGCTCAGCCCCAAAATACATTTTGCCATGGTCCCGTAGGTGGTAAATATAATTGAGATACAGAGGGAGCATGAGTAAGACAGAGAGGTAGATGAGTGGCAGGAAGCCTGGATAACTCTATGAAGGATTTTTGGTTTTGTTTTGTTCTACAATCAGCATTTCCCCTCAGGGTAGTTTTTTCTGTGGCTTCTGGAGGAGATCAAAACTTGAGGACAAGTGTGCAGGTACTCAGAAACAAGAAAATGCAAATTACTACTTAATTTGAAATTTGGCTCACAGGGGCGTATTTCCCCATCTGTTAAGCAGGATCCTCTGTAAGAAAACAAGGCACTATCACCCACCTGTAGTACTGTAAAATCCTGCAAGATAATCTTGTGCTGTGTGTAGATGCTCATTACTCATGAAAAACATTCTTGTTGGCAGGAGAGTGTCATTCTTGTTTGGTGTCTTTTCAGTGAAATGGGCACTTTGAAGCAGAAATACTAAATAAAACTGTGTAGAACTCAGCTTTTCCTGGAAAGTTATACATTTCCTCATTTAAATAGATGCCCCCAAGCCACAAGATAATACAGCCTTCACAGTGGAGCCTTCAGAGTCTCCTAAAGCTCTCCCAATTTCTCCAATAGCGTAGGTCAACAGCTGTGCTTCTAGAGGTCTCCAGGTTCAGAGCATTGAAAGCTGATGCAGGCAGCTTGAGACACACAGGGCTTTCTTCTCCTGCAAAAGGATTGCAGCCTGGGTGTTTTCCTGGTGACAGCTGAAGCTCTGGGGCAGCTGGGCGGGACAGTGTGTTTCATCTGCAGAGCTCCTTGTGCCCTTGGGGCTTTATATGTTGAAAACATAAATCCTATTCAAATTTCTTTCCTCTTCTTCCTTCCCACGCTCACATGAAGCAGTTCTTTTGGCATTAGACCTTCCGTTTCTGGCCTGACCATGTTAAGTGTGCTTTATTATTCCAGCAAAGTCAAAAAAAGTTGTGTGGTTTTGTCCTTCAGAGATGGAAAAGAAGTTTTTTTCTTCAAATTGCTTATCCTGTGATAATTTCCAAGTATCTCGGGCCCCAACAATACTTATAAAAGCATTGGACAGACATTTAATGGCAGAGTCTTTGTGACTTAAAACAGGACTGAAGCGTAATTTTTCCTAAACAGCCCCCGTTCTTTCCTTCTTCTTGCCTAGTGGAGTGACTTTTATGTATATTCAGAAATCTGAAAGCATAGTGTTACTGGTTGGCTTATTGTTTTCTCAATTTAGAAAATTTACAAGTGTGGTTCATGTTCAAGCCAGATTTTGTTAAATTGATTACACCTAGTTGTTTTCTGGGGGGTCTTCTCAGAGAGGCAGAAATCTCAGGATAATTATTGTTGGTTCTTTTAAGGATTGCAGTCATTAACAAACTAGTTTGTTGTTTCAAAGATTTATATTTGTATGAGATAATATATTTTCTCGGGGTTTTTATTATTTGAACCCCTGAAATATAGATCTGCTCTCTAATTTATTCTCCATGAATATTCACTATACTGTATTAAATTTTTAATCACATTTTTTGTTAAAGTTGAGTAGCAAGACCTTCCTTGAAGCTAACTTGGGGATTTTAGGGGGAGTGTGTGCCTAGGGCTTCTAACTCATACGTCTTTGCACCACCTTTGTTTGTTCCATATTCTTTTCTCATACTGTACAAAGGATCCTGGGTGACTTTAATCAGCAATAAACTTTCAGTCAGTAGGGCTCTCACCAGAAGGTCATGGAAGTGGCTGAGATCTGAGTCCTGTGAACTGCTCTCTCTGTTTTGAAATGTGGAGGAAATTCCAGAGATTAGCAGGGTGAACCGTGGTTAAAAAAGCAGGTAGGGATGGCCTTGTCAAATGTTGGTCTTTTAGTCTGACACAGTGGAATAGTGAAAAAGTATTTGAGGAATTTCAATAATGCAAAACATAATAATAATGCTCATCAACCTGGTATGGTGAACCAGAGCTTTAGATTAAAATGAATTCCACTTCCTCACAACCAATCTGTAGTTTCAATTAGCAGAAGGCCTCAGTTTTGATTTGCCCTTGTAATCCCCTGAAGCTGTGGTTTCAGAACAACAAATGCTCTGCTAGCACAAGGCTTCTCAGGAATTTTCAGTCCCAGTTCTGAGGTAATACAGGCCCCCACCCCAATTTTAGTTTTTCACTGCTTGTAGCGAATGAGTGATTTAGGTTGCTCAAAGAATCACTGGCAAAGGTGTTGGCAAAAGCAGGTTTAAAATAAAAGTGTGACAAATTCTCTTGGCGAGGTTCACTCTACTACTTACTAGATGATTAAAGCACACAGAGAAAAATTGCACTAAAATCTAAAATCAATTAGTCTAAAACAAAAATCAACCTAAAATTATCTGTGTGAAGACTGGGGGTGGAAAAAGGATAAAGATGGGGAAGTGTAACGATAAAAAGGAATGAGGGAGACCCTCCTGCTCAGTCACAAGATTCAAAGTGTACCCCTTGCCAAACTTAGCTCCAGATTTGCCACATTGTTTAGGCCTAATGGTTTTAACTGCACAACCTAATTTAAACAATTTAACAAAAGATTCTATGGAATTTACTATAAGCACAACAGTAAATCACAGGCCTAACTTACCTAAAGTACTTGAGCATCTAAGAGAGCAATGTTCATAGTACATTTGCTCTAGCATATTCACACTCACACAGACCTAAAGGAGTTTGTACAAGGTTTATACCTGTGAAAAAATTTCCCTCGAGTTTAGTGAAGTACTCACGTTGGATGCCTTTGGGGTATCAGCCCAGGATCCATCATCAGCATTCAGCAGCGGTCCTCCCAGTATAGCAAACTTGAGAGTTTGGTAGCTCTGAGAAGTGCCCCACTCAGGGTGAGATTGCTGGTGACAGCCCAGTGTGCTCCAGGATTGCTCCGAGGGTCTCACTTAGGACCGCTGTTTATGGGGTTGCAAGGGACTTGGCTTTAGTCACAGCAGTTTTCCATCCAGGCTGCAATTCGCGTTGGTAACTGTCTGAGAGTTCAAGAACAGAAATGTTGTTCCACTGGGATTGTTACTCAGGCAGTAAAAATAAGTTTTCAAGGCTGTTCCATCAAAAACCAGGAGCTCCATAGACAGCATCAGTTCCTGAGAACAGAGTGTTTCTGATAAGCTGGAGAGGAGCCTCAGCCCAGGTGCTGTTCATCAAGGCAGAGGCCTAATGAGCATTTCTGAGATCATAGCGTGGCCCTGGACTGGGAGGGTGGGTGCTGTTTTACCACCACACTGCAAAGTATCCCACTGGAGGGGCAAAAAAAGTTCCCCATCTTACTGAAATAGGTAAATATTTTATCCCCGTACTATAGGGATAAAATACCAGGTGCCAAAGTGAAATGCTTTTTTTCTGGTGCAGATTTGTACAGAAGAAACTGCTGGCCAGAAGGCTGGCACATTCAAACCAAATTGAGGAGTGGCCTCAGTGGTCAATGGGGTTCATTGTTGCAACAACTGCAAAGACAAGCAGAGCCTGTTTTGGGTGTTAGGTACCCATTATAATGATCCTGTTGTAGAAGACACATTTTAGCAGTATGTGTTGTTGGGTCCTTGGCACTGGGAACTTCTGTGAACCCCAGCAGTCTGTAGGACAAGTTGATTCCAGTAGTCTTGTCTGGTTTTAAAATGCACCAAACCACAAATCACTAAGGATGATGCTGTGTCTCACTGAAATGCCTTTTTTCTTTTTAGGAGTTTATTTTGAGAAGGTCCTAAAAAGTTCAGATACTTCCTTGTGGGTGAGGAACATTCAGCTCTACTTATCTGGGATTGTGGTGAATTTATGTGGTGTATACATGACAGAAGGAGCCCAAGTTCTTGAGAAAGGGTTTTTCTACGGCTATACGTACTACGTCTGGTTTGTCATCTGTAAGTATCATGTGATTTTAGAATCTTGTTACGTTGTTTTTCTTTTTTAACAATGATATAACCGGTTGCAGGAAGCTACAAATTCAGTCTGACACAGTCTCTACTGTATTTTGAGTGATTTTATTTAAAGGTATCGTTTTCTTGGAAACTATTCACTTAGTTTAAAATTGTGCTGAATCTGCAGCCTAAATAACTGATTAGTGAGTACATATCTTTAAATGAGTCATGTGTGATTTACTGGATGCCATGTAGATGTCCCATTCTGCTGAATGCTGCTTTAAATCACCAGTTAGCATAATGTAGCCCAAACAAGGTGCACACTAGCGGAGTAAAATGCATCATTTCCAGAGTGACTTACTGCACCTGTACTAATAGTAACATGTTATCTGCTTCCCAGTTCTCGCCAGCGTAGGTGGCCTCTACACTTCGGTCGTGGTTAAGTACACAGATAACATTATGAAAGGCTTTTCTGCAGCAGCGGCCATTGTTCTCTCCACTGTGGCATCGGTCATCCTCTTTGGCCTCCAGATAAGTAAGTGCCTTTTTGCCTTTGCTTTGACAGCATGTGCATGTTTCCTGCCTGCCCAGCCCCACCGTACACAGTTCATACCAAAGCCATCATTTATGCCTTCTCTCAGCTTTTCTGGTTGAGCTTCAAGTCTTCTCCACTAACACACCGTTGTCCCTGCTGTGTTGCACAGGGTGCCTGATGATCTTGTGCTTCCAAAGGCATTTGTGGTTTGTTCTTTCAGAGGCAGCTACAATTTCAAATGGAAAGGTTCTTTCTGGTTTAAATAGCTTTATTCATGCATCACTTTCTGATGCAGTTTGGTGTGTGATATAGCTGTTTACCTGGGACTGCTGTGGCTAAGTTATCATTTCTTGTTCGGCTTAGTACAGCCAGTGCCAAATTAATTCCTCACCTGTTTCTTCAAGTGCTTTACACACCCCCATTAAGTTACACCCACTACTGCATTAACTTTTACCTTCCCCATTTGCTGTGGACACCACCACATAAGAGTGATTTAAGCAGCAGCTGGAGTTGTGACTGATGTGGTAAATATTTTTGAGAAAAAACAGCAGGTTGCTCTGGGATGCTCTGCAACTACAAAGGATTTTCTCCCCAGTCACGTCTGTGTCCGATACTGTGCCCAGTAGCTCCTGCTCAGTCCTTCACTGTTTAATTGTGGGTATTGTTTACTTTTCTACCTTAATCCAAAGATGGTGTGGCAACACGGTGGAAAAACTAGCTTTGTGATGTAGCATTAGTGAGATAAAACTTAAGGAAAGTTTGTGTAAGGAGAAAGCCATCAGTCTTTCCCTGAAAAACAGCACCGTAAAGCAATGGATAGAAACCCCCCAAAAAACTAGTTTTAAAAACTCCCTTGGGCAGAGCATTTTCTTGATGGTTGACACAAATCAAATCTAGCCTAGTGACCTTTCTGTAAAAGTCTCATTAATAGTGTTTTTTAACCCCATCTAAATCACGGAATCACAGAATATGCTGAATTGGAAGGGACCCACAAGGATCGAGTCCAGCTCCTGGCCCTGCACANGGAGAGGCAAATAACATGTGTTATCACAGGCTGCTTTATCACATTCACTGTGCTTTTATGGTTTACTGTAATGTAAGCCTGTCCAGATGGCACCTGGAACTGCAGGAGATGCTTCACTCTTGCTTTTATGACTATTGCCACATTCTTGCTAATTTAAGACTAAATGGAATGGTGTGGGGATTGTAAACACTCAAGAGTTCCCAGTGACAGAGGATAAAGTTTAGATGCTGTGAATTATTCATAGCTTGTTGTTCTGTTTAAAGTAACTTCAATACTGTCATTCAGATATAATCACAACTTCCATAGCTTGCTGAAGGTTTCTTCTTATATGAATGTGTTTATTTAAACTATTTTGTCTCCTTTCAGCTGTTACCTTCTCCTTGGGTGCACTCCTGGTGTGTATTTCTATTTACCTCTATGGATTACCTCGACAAGACACCACAAAAATACAGCCCTCAGAGACTAAGAGCTCAAAAGAGAGACTTCCTACTGTGTGACATTGTCCATAACAATGGACAAGAAAAAAACAGACTTAAAAAAAAAAACACCTGCATTTTTTTTAAAGAATTAGCCTTAAGGTAGTCATGGAACGGTTTAAGTGGGATAAACTACAAGCAGAAGTTAGTTCTGTTTGACATGTGGAGTTTCCAGAGGCTGACGCTGAGGCTACACTGCAGCCGAGGAGCTGGATGGGTATTTTATGGAAGGTATTCTTCATTCACATCAACAATGAAGAGTCTCATTTACAAAGAAAACTCAATGAAGGAGCTGATTACTCAATTGTATATAATGTTTATAATGGAGGGAAATTGGTTCTTTGTGCATTTGATAAACTGTCTTGCCCTTTGAGGGCAGAAATGCCTGAATGCTTCATAAAAAAACTATTAAAAAGAGCAGCTACTGCCAGAATTTTCTCTTGAAATACTTGGCACTTGCAGTTTGATTAATGACTGGAAAATTTTCTCTTCTAGGTGATAGATACAAGACAGTACAACTCTACTGGGAATAACCATGGTTCAAACATCACTTACCTAGGAGTGATTAGAGGTAGCACATGCCATTTGGTTTAAAAAGTTAGAATGAAAGACTGGAGTTTCTCTGAAGTTGTGGATTTCCTTTCACTCTTCAAATGTTTTTTATACCTGCTGTAGCTGGTAGAGGAATCGTCTATGTGTTGTACAGGGGAAGGTTTGTATGTATTTCTGTATTTCTGGCTTAAGTATGAATGAATCTAAAGATTTGTGTCAGCACATTTTCTCTCTCTAAACCTCTCTATGCACGCAGAATGACACTTGAAAAGAGTTCCCGTAATGCTTGTTAGGCTTTGAGTCAATTTATTATTGCCAGCTGTGTAATTTCAACCTCCTCCCTCATCTTCTGAGTCCGTGCAGAAGCTGCAACTCTACGTTGAGGGAAAACTGACTTTGGTGTATTCGGGCAGCCTGTTGTCAGTCACAGTGGAGTTAAAATGCAACCAACCAAGTTTATACTCTTGGCTGGATTCCTTCAGACATAAGTTAACCAGCTGCATTGAAAGTGGGGCATGTTAAACACAGCAGTAACAAACATGCTTAAATTCTGTTCCAGTGGGAGAGGATGTTGCCCTCTGCCTTTTGCCTACTGGTCTGTGTGTCAGAGCAGCCACGACACTGGGGAGTTGAGGCTTCCATGGTGGAGGGTGTTGCCAGCCACCTGCAGTCCCTCACAGGGGCTGCCCCACCTCTCTCCAGCAGTGTGATGGCTCAGGGGTGCCAAGCAGCACCTGCCACGTCTGACTGTGTGTAGGGTGCTGAGGGAACACTGCGCTTCCCACTCCACCAGCTGTGCAGCCGTCTCTGCTCCCTGGCCATCACGTCAGCGTGACAGAGAACAGGGTGTGACAGCTGGCAGTTGGGCTTGGCTGAAGGGGGAATTCAGCACAACACACAGGAAAAGATCTCTGCCTGGTCTGACTGACTTGGTTTGTTACACTGTATAGAGCACCTGGAGCCTTCCTGCCAACAGGCCTTGGTACACAACCGCAGGAGGGGAGAACTTTGCTTAGGGCAGCATAGTTAATACCACTTCCTCTACCAAAAGGATGTTATATTTACAAGGCAAATACAGAGCAGTTCTCTTTTATGGGAAATGCCAGGTAGACTAGACTCTCAAGTACTGCTCCCACCAAGTGCCTGGGAGAAAGTGATTGTGCCAGCCTTACGCTTCCCAAATGGCTGTGCCATGCCTGCTCTTCTGCAGTTGGTATGATGGAGCACAAACCACCAAGCACTGATGGAGTTTCCAGCCTGCATTAGCAGTGACACGCAGGAGAGCATTCATATTATCTTGAAAAAAATCTTTTTACTAAGAGATGTGACTGTACATTGCATACAGCTTCATTACATTTGAGTCACAGGTGTAATGCCAAGAAGCTTCATTCCACTGGCTAGAACCAAGCGTGCAGCTTCAAAGAGACAGAGCCTTGCCTGGAAAACAAAAAGAGTCAGTTTAGGGTAGTGCTGCAGAATAGGGCGTGGTTCTTGGGACAGCGTTTAGAAGCAGAGGTGAGAACATTCTGTGCATCCTCTGTTCCCACACTGGGATTCAGACCTACACATAACCTGAGTACTGAGAAACACACCAACCCCGGCAGAATTCATACCAGCTGTTGTCAGCCCTTTGCAGTGTCAACAGAGGGACACTTCTGTCAAACAAAGGAAGCTGGAAAGGCATGCCCAGCCTAGCCCTCTGGGCAGAGCAAGCAGTGAGCTAGCAATGACTACAAAGTGAAAATCTTTATGCACCACGGGCTGGTACAGCCCTGAGGGTACTGTTGTAATCCCTGGCCTCGATCTGCCTGGATTAGAGGTTGTCAAGCGACTATGGGCTGCTTTGAAACTTGCACTCTTCCTCAGCAACGCCTTGGCTGTTACCCAGCTGGTTGTTTGCTCCAAAACCCATAATTGTTGAAAGTTGTCACATTGTAAGATATTTAGAAATAATTTCTTTACAAAATAAGGAACTTAAGTTTTCCTTCTAGCTTGGACTATCTTAGTCCATCTCCAAAGGCAGGAATACCTACAGCATTTAAGCTTAAATACAGACTGCAGCTCTGTCAATTTCACTGAATGTTATTCCCCCACAGCACAGCTCAACACTTAAGTGTGATTTCCTACCAAAATCAAATAGTTGCTTTTGAAATAGATGAAATAAGAAAGGCAGTGTAATTAGTGTATCATTTACTGAGCAATTAGGGGGTCAAACATTGTCTGAGAGATCAGTAGAAAATAATTTGCATTTATTTGGAACTGCACATTAACAGTTGCCAGCCTCTAGCTTTAGCTAGAAAGGCAATACAGACAACTTAGGTGGTGAGAGAGAAGACAGATTCAGTTCTCTCCTAATTCTCTGTCTTCCCACACAACCACTAAAGGAAACCATCAAACATTAACCAGCAAGTTTAATGCTCAAATGTTTACTTGTAAAACATTCAAAAGGAAAGGTGATGAGAAGGGGTTTGACTGGGTTTGGAGCAGTTGTCCTTAGGGAGCATTGTGTTCAGGGAGGATCAAGCAGAGCAGCCCTTTCCAGAAGGCACGGCTGTGAACAGGAATCCCTCCCGTCCCAAAGCAGTGCCACCCACAGGAGAGGCTGCCTGTTGGCTCCTCTGCCTGCAGGTGCACTTTCACCCAAGGAATTACACAGCTGGGTTGGCAAAGCCCTAATGGATCTTTCCTCTGGGGCACCCTACACAGACCCCAGCCACCTAAGACACTGGGCCGTACCTGTGCTACTTCAGGGGCGCTGCCTTTCACAGGAAGGGTTTTGTGTGCCACGGATGCAAGGTGGCTGAAATGGAAAACACAGAGACAATGGTGAGAACCAGCAAGTCGCTTGACAGGAGCAGTGCTATGGGCTACAGAAAGCAGCAGAACTGGAAGGGCCACCCACAACTGCAGCATGCCAGAGGCTGATTTCCAACAGCCTCTCACCTGGATGAAGGAAGGCATGATTTTCTGTACCCTGCATGGTGTCAGGGCATGCCACCAACAACTTAATGCTCCTAAAATAACCCCCAAAAAATCTCTCCGATACCTGCCCCTCAAAAAAACCTCAACAAAACAAAACCAAAACCAACCTACAAACTGCTCTGGGAAGATTCTTGAGACTCTACCTTGGCACTCCCAAGGTGCATGATTATACAATTTTCCTTGATTTGTTAAAGCCCTGGCCATACTCAGGCTCTGCAGCTTCCTTCACCAAGCCTACTCCAGCTGTCAAATCAGAGAAGTCCCTATAGGAATCACATACACAGTATGACTTACAGTAATAAGCTTTGTTCATTGGCTGAGACAGTGGTTGAAAATGGTTTGGACAATATTTCCTAGCTGTAATTTTGATATTTGAGAGGATGTTATCAGCTTAAATCTCCTTAAGATTTCATTAGTCCAGCATGATTTCGGTTCTGACACTGAGTTACAGCCAAGTGACTCTTTTTTTCTTAAAAGCAGTTAGTTTCTGAGAAGGTTCCTGGCTCCAGCCTTGATCTCTACTATTGATTATATTATTTGCTATCCTACTTTATACACTTCCTGCTTCAGGGAAACCATCCCATAAATTTGCATCTTCCCACTGTTTTTACTCTTCGAAGCAGTGCAGATGCGAGGGCTGCAGAGCCAGCTCAGGAAGACCTGTCCTTCCTGGAGATGCTGGCAGTACGAGCCATCACCTTACCTAAGCGTGAGGAGGTAGCTGACAATGTGCTTGGGTTGCAGATCCTGAGAAGATCTGTACAGGACCTCATCGTACCTGTGAAGGAAGAAAAGGATTGTTTGGTGCTGAAGTGGTAGAGGGTGTGATCAGATAAAAGGCTCATCAGACTTGCTTAAGTCAAAGCAAGCACACAACCACAGCTGTAGAATTAGCAAAACTGATCTTCTGAACCAGACCTAAGCCATGGCATTAGCACACAACTCATTATTCCTTCCTCGTTCATTTATTACTGAAGGAGATTGCTTCTGCTCCTCATCATGCAAACACCGTAGACAGAAGAGCTCAGATGCAGGCTATAGCCAAGAGAACACAAGAGCTGTATTTGCTCATAGAACATTATGTCTGGTTTTACATCTCAACAGTAACTGGAAGCTCCTAGGAGCAAAAACATGTGTTAAATAAATAACCAAAGGAGTCAAAATAGTCCCTTAGAGGGCCTTGCCCTTAGTAAATGCAGCTTAGAATTTTAAGTAGCTGAAGGGAATCTTGTAACAATAAAAGAAGACAAAACCAATGTGATTTTACATAATCCTGGAATACGGAATCCCACAGAATCATGGAATGGCTCAGGCTGGAAGGGACCACAGTGGGTCATCTGGTCCAACCTCCCTGCTCAAGCAAGGTCATCCTACATAACTTGCACAATACAGCCAACTTTGTAAGACAGTATTAAACTGAGCAGCACAGGCGAAGTCTATGTTTTGATTTCATGTGTTCTGCTTTCCTTTTTCACAGCCTGCAAGAAGGTACCAACACCTCTGAGGCTGAAGAGATTTCAAAGTGGGGAGTGGACTTCCTAATCTTTGCTCAGCTCCCAGGCCCATCCCTGCCAGCATGTCCAAGCTGTACTGCCGTGGGATCTTCCTCTTTTAAAGACAAGCTGCAGAACTGGGGAGTGCACTCTGATAACGAGGCCTCAGCAGTCACGTAAGATCTACAGCACCAGGGAGGGAGTGCTCCCCATCCCATGGGCAGGTAAGCCACAAAAACAGCTCTTACGTGTGCACCTAGCAGCTGATCTCAGCCAGCATGCCCCAGGTGGTCACTGGTGGGGAAGGTCGCTGCCATCACACCACTAACAAGAGAGACAGAACCAGGGGAACCTCTGTATTGTCTCAGACACCAGCAGCTGTTGGCCCCCCAGAGACAGTGATGTAGCTACAGAGAAATTACTATTAACAAGCACCATCAAACAGCCATTAAGAAAAGCCTCATGAAGCAACAAAGTTGGTATCAAATGAAAGGGCCCTCTTTTGATACCAGCTTTTTTGCTTCAGGAAGCTGCCATTTCAGTATTGCCCTACAACTTGTTACAGATTATTTCATCAGTTGAATAAGTCCACTTTTGCAGGATTATACATAGAATAATATAATGGCTTGGGTTGGAAGGGACCTTAAAGATCATCTAGTTTCAATCCCACAGCCATAGGCCGGGAACCTTGCACTAGACCAGGTTACTCAGAGCCTGGTCTAGTGGAAGGTTCCTTCCTTCACCTGCTACCTTCAGTCTGCTATCCATTAGTCTGCAAAGTTAATGGTATTCAGAACTGGGCAGCTATTTTTAGGCAAATGTTTGGAAACTCTTCAAACAGCAGAAGCAGAGCCACAGAAGTGGGTTTCTGACAACTCAGAAGGGTTTATCATGGAAACTTTTCAAGAAGAATTGAGTCATGGCAATTCACAAGAAGGACTGAACAGTAATTGTTACTCCTGAAAATGCGGAATATTTAAACATGAGTTTGTTAGCCCCTGAGTGCCTGGTCTAATGGATAACCTAAATACTGCTTTCTGCTGGAAGTAAAGGTCCTGGGAGACGTTTCATAGATATTCCATATGGTGCTGAGCCAGACTCAAAGACCTTTGCAATAAGCAGACCTGAAGCTCAATAAAATCAAGAGCCCTGCTGTGGATCAACAACCTCTGACAACGGACACAAGTCAGCAATGCAGTGATCCCTACACATAACCCTGTCACTTTTCACACACAAGACAGGCAGCTATATGCTAATCTGATAAAACCCAAGCAACAACCCACATGTTTTCCATTAAATACAATGGTGCTGGATAAATAAGACACTACTAGTCTTATTTAGAATGCTGGCTGGTCCTGGTGTTGCTTAAGGAAACGTGCATTATATGATGAACTTCAGGCAGATTTCTTGAAGCAATTACAGTTAATGGTAGGACTCTGCAGGCTACAGCTGCAGGCTGAAAGGAGCCTGGGACACTGGCATGACTTTGGGAAGTCCAAATTTTAAACAGATACCCTCAAGAAGGTCTTAGTATGGTCAAAAGAGTTAACTCTCTGGCACTGCACAGTGCAGTACATAGAGTACATAGTACCTCTCACTAGGAATTCTGAAAGTGTCAATTACTTCTGACTTCATCACAGGCCATGCAACATGGACAATTCCCTTGTCCCCCTATTTTAACTGCACATCTATGAAATAATGAAAACACAAACTGAATTAATGAAGAACATTACTGCTACTAACAGGTATTAGTTGTGCATGTTCAGTAGCTCTGAAGGCTGCTGAGCTACTGGATGTGCATGCACATAACTCCATTTCACCTCACCCAGGAGCACTTCCTCTCCCTTTTCCCACATGACAAAAACAGAACACAAGGGACCAAGCCAATCTGCAGTTAATATTTATATAGAGCTTAGCACACTTCTGTGAAGACAAGAAGAGGATCATGTACACAGAGTATGTTCCAAATATTACTTTTTCTGTCATGGCTTCTAAACCCACAAAAATTTCCAGGTGAGGGCTACTGTTACAACCAGTGTGGCTATTTCAGTCATTGCCTGAAATAGCCATTTTTTCTCATGATCATGCAGTCTGTTCCTTCTCAAAAGGTTGACAGCATACCCAGAAGTTTATTTTAAGGGAATTGGTATTTGGAAAGAAAACTAGACAAACCTGAGAAGATGCTGAAGAACAGAGATAGCATCTGGCTCTTGCAAGCATGCCACATTAACATCAGTGAGCTGTGCATTCCCATGCCTCTGCTCTAAACTAAAATGTAAGGATGAAAAACAAATGTTGGATGAAAACTTGCTATTAGCAAAGCTGAACAAGAAAAACAGTCAACTTGTGTTTTTAAGAAAAAGAGGTAGGCTCCTCCTGCTCAAGCTGAATGAAACACCAAGACAGACTAGCTGACTTCAGCATAAGATAAAAAAAAATAGAAATTGTGTCAGCCATTCACTATCAACAGGACTAGAGATACGCAGGGACAGCAGATGCAAAAAGGACTACAGAGGTAGTCAATACCCCACTGATGGTATCCCAGCACCACCAATATGCAGATGATAAGGGAGTACAAGGGGAACAGACAACTGAAAGGGATCAGACTTGCACATTCTCCCTGAGCACGACCTCCTGCTACCATTGCCTCAGAGAGAACACTAGGGTGGTATGGACCTTTGGCCTGATACAGGAAGGGATCTTACATGAAAATAGATACTGATGTCTGCATTAAAAATGCTCTGACAGTTCATTATAGTTGATAAAACTGTTCAGACTGGCCTCTTCTGAAACTCTTCTAAAAGCACATATTAAACATGTTAGGTGTTTGTCCTGAGTCAACAGGAAGGAATCTGCTTTTAACCTTGGTTACCAACAGTGGCAAATAAAATATTAAAAAAACCCACACTAGCTACTCTAGTAGCCAAAAATTCTATATTTTACAAGCATGGTCACTTTAGTTTTCACATCGGTTTCCTTAATCCTAGAGCTACCATTCCTCATCACTGACAGCAACCACAGAAAGACTCTTCCTAGGACTGAGAAAGTACATGGGCAGTTAGCACAGTTCTATGGAAATGAGGTAGGAAATTAATTTTAATTGGCTTGCTCTTCTGGGAAGTCTCCGATTCCCATGATAAACTCACACCTCTGCTGAAAAAGTGAACGTGTGTCATATTTAAGGAAGGAGTTAACACTACTACTTAAAAGCGGTAAGTTAATAAGGTTAACATTCATGTCAAACTACTTCTGTGCCCAAGTGCTTGCTTACCTATGGAGTCTGGCATGGGTGTATTGCAAGAACACACCTGTATCCCCACGACTTTGAAGAGCTCGATCCCAGCTAAACTGATAATCAGATGACAGAAGGCCCCGGAAGTCCTGGAACAACAAATTACTGTCACCCAGATATGGCTCTTCATCTCAATTTTTAACTTTTCACAGAAGACACAGATACCTTGTGAGGCAGCTCAGACTCACCTGAATTATTAGTGCCGCAAGACCAACCTTCTCTGCTGTCTCCACAGGGTCTTGTATCTCTTTGGTTGCTGAAAAGAAAGAGAGAAAGAAACAATAGCTAAGTCTGCAGTACCATGATGACTCCCTTGCTCAGACTTGGAGATGCCAGTTAAACAGCAGATCTCCCGTAACAGTAAACTACCAATATGGAAATTGTCAGGATGCATGCAGCAAGAAGTCCAGAATATAAATTACTCTTAGGAGTTGAGATACAGTTGTTTCCCATGGGCTTTTCCCCACTTTCCCTAGTATGTGTAACACAGATAGTGAGGTCATGACAACAAGATAGAGAGACTACCCTGAATTCCTCTTCACAGTTCTGACAGCCAGTCTTTAAGATCAGATTTTGCTGCAAAACTGATAAAAACCTGTAAGTGATACAGGTGCATAAACAACAACAAAGAAAGTTGTTCCACTGGCTAATGGAGCATTTGGATGTACATTCAGGGGGTAGTCACACCATCCACTGTAGAAGGCTAAACTGACTATACTCAGAGAATCTGAACTGAAAGAATCACAGAATGGCTGGACTCAGAAGGGACCTTTAAAGATCATCCCAGTACAACCCACCTGCCATGGGCAGGGGCACATTCCACTACACCAGGTTGCTCAAAGCCCCATCCAGCTTGGCCTTGAACACTTCCAGGGATGGGGCAACCCACAACCCCTCCAGGCAAACCTGTTCTGCCTCACCACCCTCATAGTGAAGAATTTCTTCCCTCCAATCTAAGCTATCTCTTTCAGTTTGAAATCTTTGTCCCTTGTCCTATCACTACAGGCCCTGGTAAAAATCTCTTTCTGCATCTTGACATCTCCCCAGAGCCTTCTCTTCTACAGGCTGAACCACCCCAGCTTTCTCAGCCTGTTGTCACAGGAGAGGTATTCTAGCCTTCTGAGCATTTTTGTAGCTCTCCTCTGGACCCACTTATGCTGGGGCCCCAGAGCTGGATGTAGCACTCCAGGTGGGGTCTCACAAGAGCAGAGGGGTAGAATCACCTCCCTCAACTTGCTGGTTCCCCTCTTTTGATGCAGTCCAGGATCCAACTCGCTTTCAATGTGCAAGTGCACATTGCTAGACCACGTCTGATTTTTAATCTACCAGTACCCCCAAGTCCTGCTCTGGAGGGCTGCTCTCAATCCATTCATCCCCCAGTCTGTACCACTGCTGATGACTACTCTGACCCAGGTGCAGGACCTTGCACTTGGCCTTGATGAATTTCATGAAATTCACACAGGCCCACTCTTCCAGCTTGTCCAGGTCCCTCTGGACATCATCCCATTGCTCAAGCAAATCAACTCAACTTGGTGCCATGAGAGGCTGTGAAGGCTCCTTCACTGGAGATATTCAAGAGCCACCTGGATGCAATTCTGTGCCATGTGCTCTGGGATGACCCTGCTTGAGCAGGGATGTTGGACCAGGTGACCTACTGTGGACTCTTCAACCTTATCCATTCTGCAATTCTTCAGCCTTGCTGAGGGTGCACTCAATCCCACTACCTATGTCGTTAATGAAGATATTAGAACAGTACTGGTCCCAGTACAGACCCTCAGGGGATAGTTGTTGCTGGTTTCTACCTTAAACATTGAGACACCACCATATAACTCTTTGGACATGGCCATCTAGCCAATTCCTTATCCATCTAACAGTCAATCCATTAAATACTTATTCCTCCAATTTAAGCTAAGTTTTGTGGGAGACCATATCAAAGGCTTTACAGAAGTCCAGGCAGATGATATCCATAGCTCCTCCCTTGTTCACTGATACAGTCACTCCATCATAGAAGGCCACTACATCAGTCAGGCACGATGTGCCCTCCTCCCTGAGCAGACATGACAAAAGCCTTTCCAAAGCTCCTCTAACTAAACAGACTGAACTTAAGTCTATCACTACAAAATTGAACTAATTTGTAAGAGTCTAAGAGAGAATGTCCTCACTTCAGCTGCACAGGCATGTCTGCAAAGCAATTTCCAGGTTTTTCACAACTCAAGTGACATTCTTCCACAGAGGAGTGGCATGCCTTTGTGTACAAAAATTCACCAAAGGACCTGTCTCACTTCCTGTCTCACAGGGCCAAGGTGTTGTCTCAGTTCATCAGAAGTGCAGTAAACTTCCGTACAAAACAGCACTTTAAATGCTGGAACTTCTGATGAATCAAGGACCCACAACCTCGCCTAGTGAAAAGGTGATGCTTTTGACACACATAACAGCTTTCTGCTTTTAAACTCTGACCACAATGTGCTCTGCCAGGGTCTCCTCTTCCTGTTTTGTATCTCCTGGAGAGAAAGAAGGATTCTTATCATAGTCTTTTACAAGGCAAATATGTTTCACTTTAGCAAAGGTCAAGTGCATTGTTTTTTATTGTGGTATATGTAATCTATTAAACTTACAGCATTCAGCTTATCATTTCCTGTCCCAGCTGACTTCCCACTAACAGCAGAAGATGGAGAATTCAGCTGTTCTCTAAAGACATCACTTAAGCTGAAGCAGTTTTGCAAAACAGTTTTAGTGCACTTAGATTTCTGTCTCTTTTGCTTTGCTATTTCTTTGTGTCATGTTAGCACAACTAATTGAGACAACCTGGAGTAGCTCACGCTATTCACGCCTTTGCTATTTACAAAATTCAGAAAGGATTAAGCTTGAAAAACAAGGGCATAGTTCATGGCTCTGAGAAGCCTCAGACTGGCTATTCATTCACAAAGACATATATGTTTATACCGCATTATGACAATTCATAACTGAGACTTGTTTCAAAAGAGAGCAACTGTCTCAGAATTCAGGCTTTTGTTTAAATGCTTGAAGAGACACGAAGCTACCTAACAGAAAGTATAGTGGCCAAGAAAATAGGCATTACACAGAGGATTTATGTGGACAGCAGAATTCATTGAGAAGAGTAGAAAGAAAAAGGTTGCCAGCAATGGAAACTTAAATAGCAGAGGAACTGTGTACAGCTATAGCAAGGAAAGAGTTTATACAATGTTATTTAACTAACCAGTTCTAGTTCCACACAGGCATGATTTTTAAAGCTAGCACTGGCTGTTAGATGCCCAGCTCACGAAATCTTTTCAATCACAGTGAGGCATTTTGATGTGTATCCAAACACTTTTCAAACATTGAAGACATTACTGTGGGTCAGGAATATACGATTTCTAATTTAGGAAAGGGAAAGTAAGATAGGAATTCAAACATAAGGGGGAAAATCTCTACAAGCACAGATAAGATTTAAGATCCAAGGGATGACCTCAAGGTAATGCTGCAGTGCCATTTGAACATGTTACTACTTGCAGGTGTTCTGCCTACTGCGTGTGCAGTGAAACATGGGTCTGTACCTCTGCTATGTCAGTTCACTCCACCATAAAAACACTTCCTTTGCACTAAGCTATGGCACTAATATTTAAACTGAAGTCTAAGCTCCAATCCCCTCTGCCTTAAAACTGGTTTGAATCGAGGGCCACCCTTGCATCATTCTGTCTGACCTCCTTCTCCTTGTCCCCTCTACAAAATTACCTGGATTAAAAAAGCTGATGAAGCAGAGCAAGGAAGATGCACACTACCGAACCCGATCAGATGGTTGGCTCAATCCAGCAGTTAACTCCAGAGAGCACAAGAGGGGGCAGCATTTCACTGGGAACTGCTTAAATCTTTACTGCCTCTGGAGGAAACGATCACAGAGCCACAGCCGAATGAGGTGCCGGCAAACACCCCCTTCAGCACATCGTGCTGCAGAGCAGTGACCTCCTGGGCACTCCGGAAACTGCCATGAGGCTGGGAGGATGACAAGGCAGTAGTGGCAGGCAGGCTACTGTTATTTTTGCCAGAGAAAATTGTCAAAGCCACAAATCCTGACTGTTCCCAGAACTCCAGCCCCAACCCTGCTATTGACTAGTTTGTCCCTCCAGAAAAAAACAACTGTTGTCTCCAAAGGCAGGTACTTCCCACTGCAGAAGTATGATGAAATAGTTTCACTGAATGCTACAATTTGCAAATCTGTAATTTAGGGGAGTTCACAGAGCTGCAAAGAATTATTTTAACATTGTTTATAATATGAGAGGTAAGAAGTGCACAGATTAGGGCCTATCAGGGTGATTAGTCTGATGCAGGGAAAAGTGAAGGATGGAAAAGATTACACATTTTTGATTAACACAGAACATCAAAAGAAAGCAGTAAGACCTGAAATAGCTAACTTTTTGCAGAAGTCATGTTTTGTAACATCCTTGAGCGAACTTCATTTAAAACATCTTCCAGGAAAATCACTTCTCCTCTCCGAGTCTTCATCCCTTGAACTAGACCAAAAGACACATGCTGGCACCTGTGTTGAAAACCAGCAGGACCTAAAATTATATTTCAATCAAGAGCAATGTTTGCAGTGTTTGTTCAGAGCTGGATTCTCTACCAGGAAACAGCAATAACAGCTGAATAAATAACACTCCAATGTGGGAAGCTTGGTGATATAATCAGTAACTCTCATTTCAGCAACCAAAGCTGCATATTTTTTATACAATGGGAAAATTATGATCAGAATTATGATAACCTAGTCATTTGCATGCTTTCAGGAACCTCTTGCTACTAGCTTTAGTACAGAGGCCTCAATGCAATAATTTGCAATCAATTAAGAATAGGCAGGACACAGACAAATCAAATTACTGTGCCAACACAGATCTGTTAATATAATTAGAAAGGGAGTCATAATAATTCTACTGTGGCCACATTAAACTTAAAGTATAATTAATCATTGCTAATAATAAAATATTCGTTGCTTCTGCTCATAATAATCCCAAGCAGTATTCTGGATGCAGAATGTAAGACAACTTTGAGCACTGTGAAAGGAGGCAGTTGTCCTGAAGGCTAAAACCCTGTATTTAACCACAAAGGACATGCAGTCTGGCAGACAGGAATATGATTTAGTTTGCAGATCCATTACCGACCTTTGCCCAGATTGCTAACAAGACTGGTAACTACAACGAATAACATCAGGGATACACTTCCCTGCAACAGATACTTCAAGCCTGAAACATGGTTCAAATTCAGATTCAGATCACTGCTAAAATACACTATTTCAAGAAGTAATAATTTAATATGTGATCACACAATATCCCAGAAGCTATGCCACAAAGTCTCTTAAAGATTGCTTCCTTTTTTCATACCAAGCAGTTATGAAAAACCTGTTAAATGAGAGACAGGGCTGTTTTTAACATCCTGAGCACATGGCAATCACTCCACGCACAAATCAATCAGAGCAGCAGGAGGGGACAAATAGAATTAAAAGGTTGATGCCAAGGACCTAAGGCCTACATTGCACACAATTCTAAGCATTTGTTTTGTTGTTTGTTTTTTTTTTTTTGTCCTCCTTATTGGACTAATATTAGTTGGGTCCTACAGGCCAAATGTCTGCTTGCACTCTGGAGTTCATTAGTTGCACACCAGCATCAGATCTAGTAGCTTAGCTTCATCCAAAATGCCTACATGATGTGTTATATAATGGTAGGTGGACACAATTAGGAAATTCTTTTCAAAAGAGCACTCCACTGAAATGCCAACGTACATATTACCCATTCTTAAAAAAAACCCCAACAACCAAATAAGGTATATAATATAATTAAGGTTCATAAATACATACCTTTCCACCCAGTCATAACCCATGAGCTTCAGTATTTGGAATAAATGTTGAAAATGATTACTTTGACTTTTATCTGTCTAAGGAATAGAATTGATGCATATCAGAAAACACTCCAAGTCTCACAGGGGTTAGTTTTTAACACACAAATACACACCACCACAGATACTATGCCAGTAAGTCACTGCAAGCAGAATTAAGGCCTATGAAGACAAATAAGACTTAAAATTGTGACAGCTGGAATCTATGGCAATGGGATTTTGCATCATAAGAAAGTAAGAAAAAGTAATCTACCTTTTCAGAAATTCTTCAGCTCAGGAAGCAAAAAGACATGAAGGGAAAGGAAACCTTGCTTTCTTTAGTTTCCCATAATCTGTGAGCTGCTCATCTGAAAAACCACCTCCATTTTCACTTCAGAACCTTGCTGCTCTTGTTATATACCCATGTTTTACATCACCAAACTCTAGGATTCCTTTGGCTTAGAAACAGAACACCTCTTGAAGCTGTCTGTCTCCAGAACCCATTAGTTTTCTATTGTCCCCAGTGTGATCTGTAGTTTTATATTATCAGGCGGCTACATAATTTAAGAAGAAAAGTATAAATTAACAGAATTTTGTAACAATTATTCATTTTGTGCTCTCTTCCAGTTTCTTCTATGAACTCAAGTTTCTGATGATAGCTTATGCATAACAATAATTTTCATATGTGTTTCTAGCTACAGCTGTTGCTACAAAGTTCACTTTCCTACCTAATTGTTTTGACTACAACACTCAGACTCCTTTTTATCCCTCCTTAAAAAACACCGCAGAGAAAACCAAATAATCACTATTTCCTCATTTGTTTGGTGTTCCAGGACAAGGAGTGAGCAGTGAGTGAAGTCCTTATCGGTGTTTCTTCTCAATTCTACCGCTGTATCAAGCACCTGCCTCCTCTTTTAGGGTTCCTCATAACCTGCTCCACTCCTATCACCTCTCTGTGTTGACTCACAATCAAGGCTGACAAATGGATAGCAGTGGACAGCATTTCAAACCAGGCCTTCCAAGCTCTTTTCCATGCATCTTACATATGAGGTATATCTCTGTACCTGTAACAAAGCCAAATCTCTCTCACTAAGTGCTTAGCTTTAAGGGAGATGTTTGCAGTCTGGCAGCATGGATTATATTTAATTCTTCATACATAAAAGCAGTTTCATCTCCTGTTTTGAATACAACATTCAATGGAATCTTAGTACCTCTTTAATAACACGTCACACATTTTAAAATGTTTTGAATATTTTGCTCATATCACTGCCTCTATCAAATGAGTAGATTTTTTAAAATCTAAATTGGTGAATGCACCAATTTGCAGCATTACAACTAGTAAACCAATTTAATGTTCTCTTGAGCAAGCTGATCTGATGAAAGTAAGATGATCTCATTAAGTAAGACTCAAGAGTCTCTAAATAATTTTCTTGTAACTAGATTAGGATTCTGATACACATTTGTATTTAATAACTAAATACTAAAATCATCAGTGTTCTCATTTAAACCCATGAAGTCCCGCTGCCTCTGGTAACATTAAGTCCTAACCCACTACACAGGACTGCCACAGAACAGCAGCAAAGCTCAGCAAGGCTGGCAGTTCTCTCATCAGACGGTCTGTCCCATAAGGTTTCCTAACAAGTCTGTATTATCACCCTCTCATGCTATAACCCACTTTTTCAGCCCTCAGAAAGCCAGAAGTGGTAAAAAAAAAACCCACTTGAGTCAGACATTTGATCGACATATCAATCACATCACAGTCTGGTTTTGCTGCACATCTCTTTGGACTCAGAGAAGACCAAAGAGGGCCAGGCCAGGAAACAAACAGTTACAGGAGCTTAGCTAGTCAGTTCAAGACTACTGCCTGACACTCCATGAGCTGAACATTCAGCCGACATCATCATTTGTGCAAAGTAGAGTCCCAATTCTTCTTTCTTTCTAATTGTTCCTTCTTCCTTGCTCCCTACTACCTCATGGTAAAACAAATACAAATAATTACTTATCCATGCGAACTAGACAGGAAGCATCCTTAACTCCTAAAGCATTGCATTTTCACAGAACACTGCTCTTCAATGCCAATGAACTCACTATGTTCCAGACAGCAGAGGCAGAAAAACTCCCTCCAAAACCAAAGAATTTCCAAAACTAGTAACAAAAAGTCCCTGATCTAAGGTAAAACGTAGGAATGGCAAGCTATGTGAAATTTCCTGAAGACTGAAATAAAAGGAGGAATATGACTTAACTAAAAGTTGCACTTTCAACTACCTGTGTATTTAATGTTGTGCTTACTGATCTCTCCCCCTTCCCCGAATCTTATTTGTCACATTATACTGACGTTTGAAAAAGCTGTACCAGAGAAGGTATATGGGCATTACCAAACACATCACAGCAATATGCAGACTTTTCCACGTTATTAATTGCCTTCACATAAGAGAACATGGTTGTCAAAATTACTTTTTTCTAAAGCTGGGAAAAAGAAGATTTAAAAGCATAATGTGATATCTCCTTGGCAATACTCGGGTGTTGCCACACTGAAAGAGTGTTTCAGACAAGGTTTGAGATAATTTGGGTACTCATTACTGATACTGCTGGAACTATTAAAAAACAAAATAATCAAACCAAGAAATATAAAAACATTCCCTGACTACAACTGTTTCATCCAAATTGATTAAATAGTACTTTATGTGCAATTTCTACATAATGAAACTAAGACATTGTTCAAAGCCATAAAAATGTACATTTCAGATAAGATATCAGGCCTTTAGAGTAGGCTTATATTAATTTTAGACCACTAATTTCTCTATTTCTAAATTAACATTTTACAACCCTTTATATCACTAGCAGCTTTTTCTGGCTTGTTTAAATATTAATTACAACATTTATATAAAAAATACAATGTCAAACCAAGTAAAAGTTTCTTTGAAACTAACTGCAATGAATTTTTATAATAGAGAATAACTCCAGAGCTGATTTTCATAGAATCATAGAAAGGTTTGCGTTGGAAGGGACTTTAAGACCATCTAGTTCCAACCTCCCTATTATGGGCAGGCACATCTTCCACTAGACCCCATCGCTCAGAGCCCCATCCAACCTGGCCTTGAACACTTCCAAGGATGGGGCATCATCAGCTTCTTTGGGCAACCTGTGCCAGGGCCTCACCAACCTCACAATAAAGAATTTCTTCCTAATATCTAATCTAAACCTACTCTCTTTAAAGCTATTTTTCAACCATTCTGTGGGTCATGATCTGAAACAGAACCAAAAAACACTGCCACACTGAGGCACAGCTGCTAGGCAGTAAGGGCATCTATTTTACTGCCAAAAATACCACGTGTCAAAGTCATATTGTGAGCAAGAGGCCCCTCTGGATTACTGGAGAGAGTCAGGCTCAGAAGTGTTCACTGAATCTAGAATTACTTACCACATAAATCATAGTATCACAGCTGTGCCTATTCATTCGGTCTATAGCAGCAGCAAGATCTCTGCAAGAGATAAGAAACTTTGGAATTTCACTCAAACATATGTCTCTCAGAAAAATAATCTACTTTCTATGAAGGGGAGAGGACTGCCTGATTAGAATGATCCATGTATGCCTTACACAAAAAAAGGAGATGCATATTTTGCTGATGACATGTTTGAAATGTTTTTTTAAACCACTAGCTATGAAAATTACTGAGGAAATAGTTCTTATGGGCAGAATAAGTCTGGTCTCTGCCTGCCTACTGGGATACAAGAGAAACAACCCTCTCCCGGAAAACTAAGCCAGTGCTTAGCATTAGGTTATATGCTACAAAGCTCATCTTCATAGACACACACAGCGGAAAGAGAAACAACTTGCTCGAGGCCCTCCTAGGGCTGTCACAGGAGAGCCATTGCCCCTGTATTCCAGTCTGAAACCCTCCTCAGGGGTCACCACAGCAACTCTCCAGACCACCTGATTGAGGGAGGGTACTGCCTAAGGGACACAGGGGATGAAAGGGAAAAGCATCCTGCAACTGCACAAGACTTATTATAGGATACTTACCGGAGGAACCAAAGATGGGAAAAGAAAAGGAAGAAGATGGTAACAGGGACAGGTGGCTTGTAAGATGATTGCTGGTTAGTATGTTTGCTCAGTTGTGCCCTAAACCCCATCAGCACAATCTGTTCTGTCTTCCCATGAAACTCCATTTCAAACTCTTCTTGGGTGAGAGGGCTCTCTCTTCTGTGTATTTGGAGGTCTAAGTATCAGTAACTGGAGTTTGGGTCTACAGCTCATATAGGCTGTGGTGCCAGCAACTGAGGGGAACTGGGCATAAGTGAAGTTAAGTGAGAGCAACTGAAGTCTGACCATGGATCATAGGGGCCAAAGTGTCTCTGCTGCCAAAAACTGGAGTGAGGGCACACACATCCACATGTGACTGAGCAAACAGCAAGCTGAATAAGCCAGCAAGTAGGTGAAGTGACCTGGGAAGTATCCAGGTAAGTGTTTGCCTTCAAAGAGGAGGTACCCAGAGGACTCTGTACTGTTGGCATCAGGGGAATCCAGGCCAACAGCTGGAGAGACCATGGGGCCAGGGGGCTCAGTGAGAGACTTGTGTGTGTACATGTGCCTCTATGTAGGAGACAACGGAGCAGAGCAAGGATCCAGGGCCAGCAGCCACATGTCTAAGCTCAATTCCAATGCATTTGTGCCAGGAGCCAGAATGGGGTTATAGGACTTAGGGACTCACATGCCCAGGTGCCAGCAAGTGTGGAGACCTGGGCATCCAGGGACAGCTAACGGGCAGACTGAGTGCTGAATCTCAGCATACTAGAGTATGTATTGTACATACATACTTTGTAGCTACAATACATATGTGTATAACTTAGATTACTAAATATATATCACATACATACGTGTGTATATCTATACATATATGTCTATTTCTTCACAGTAACAGACCTTCATCCTAATCAGCCAGAGGGGAACAAAATGCCAAATGTGCTGTCTGAGGGGCTGAATGGTTTTGGCTGGGGTGTGTGTGTGAGTTTGTCTGCGTATTGGGAACAGATGCTCAGCCTTACTACTGCTTGACCTGTGGGCATGGAGCTGTGGCATCATTGCCTCTGTCTGGCTACAGCATTCAGCAGGTTCCTAATGTGCAGGATTGACTGCAACATCTCTCTAATACCCTTGCCCTGAAAACCTGTACGCAGTTTACCCTGAGGGCTAGACATCTGATTTGTTTGCATTAGTGGCACAAAGAAACTGTTAAGGCTTCCATATTAAAATACCCAAGAGGAATTTTAGGATACTGATGATGTGGCACGAAAACAGCAATAAAATTGATGCTACAGTGCTGGTGGTCCACTGAGTAAATGAAGACATGGCTAAGAAGTCATTTTTTTCTACATTACACTGTCAATAAACATTTTAAGCAAAGGTCTTTCTAAAACCTTCCCTATTTGGCAATTATTTACTAGATCAAGAGATCCCAGTTTTGTTTTCAAAGTTAGTAGTGGGAGAAGTATTAGGATTTATGCAAAGAGGACATTTACTAACAGCCTGTTTAAGGATAAGGAAAGTATTTAAAAGCCATTGTTTTTCCTGACACATTTTTATCCCAACATTGATAGTTTCAGTTACAATTACTCAATAGTAAAGGTGTTCCATCCCAGAAATAAAAAGCTTCAAAGTCTGTACTATCAGTTACAAATGTACTCATGTACAAAAGTTTACTGGCAAAATAAATGGCAATGAACACTGATGGGCTTACTTGCCTTGTTATATAAAGAGATGTCCCATCACTACGCATGACGGTGGAAACCAGTGAGAGGTCCTTCTTTTCCGAAAGATCCACAATTCCTGTTCCTTTTCTGTAAATTGAGATAAAATACTGATGTAACTGCAAGCTAATATACACATAAGTTCAGATAAGACTGAGGTCAGAACCAAACCAAAGACCTCTTGTTACAAACACCCTCACTCGGGACAATACCATCCTTTTTCTTTGACTAACTGTCTCCTTTAAGTATTTTTGAAGACTGTTCCTGTAAGTTTGTTGTCACTGCTGCTTGTGTTTAGGGAGCAGCCTGCCCACGTTCTGCTGCATTCCATGATTACAGCTTCTGTCCCAGTTCAGCCAGGCACCTCCTTCATCAAGGCAAGGATCTCATCTAACTCTGCTCATTAAATGGCACATGCAGCTACCAAACTAATTAACGGCCTAAAAGACCATTTCGAGTTGAACACTGTCGTCGTCATTAATTTGTCATGGCCAGGCTTCTGTGCTAGCCACAGAAAGGCAAATTTTTAGCAGCGAGTGCACAAATCCTCTCAGTCTCCTACTAGGACAGATACCAAGACCACCTAAAGAAAACTCTTCCCCTCAGATGATGTACAAACCTCACTCATCATATCTCATTTGAAATGCAACCAAGATGTTTATTAAACTACACCAACACAGTGAATAATGAGTTCATACGTTGTTTTCTGAAGAAGTCCTTTATCTTTCAACATCTTTAGAACTTCCTGGGCCTTCTCTCGGTAATATGACTCTCCAGAATATTCATCAAAGTGCACTCCTAGACGCTGGAAAGTTCCAAGAATATTAAAGAAGGGTAACATTGTTAAGATTAAGGCTATTCATTTCTTCAAATTAAGTCAGATGATAGGTCTGTGTCACAGGTCAGACAAAGTGCAAAGATTAATCTTTTTCCAGGAAAGGTCACTTCATTGTTAAGAGGAAAGGATGTTTGTATTTTGATTTAATTGACTTCTGACATTAGAATTAATCTCCCTAAGCTGAATACAGTTTGGGTATAATGTTCACGAGAAATCAGGCATAAACTGGTTAGAGCAATTAGTACAAAAATTCTGAGGCAGGTCTCTATCTTGCTGTCTGGAAGTGAAGCCTGTGGGCTGCAGAGGAGCTACTTGGACATGAAACCAACTTTAAAAGGATACTGAAAGAAATTAAAAAAAAGCAGAAGCTGCTCACAAACATTGCTGAGCATAGAGAAGTCATCATTACTATGAAGCCTGAGGGTGCACCCAGGAGAGACAGGATGACCTTAACTGTCAAAACTGGTCAGTCTATCAGCTCAGTATTTATTAGTTTGAATGAAATTGGGAGAGAAAGATCCAATTGTACCAGTCATCATGTGATCAATGATGAGTGACCGTCATGATTCAGCTGTATACGTAGCCCAATACCTATTTACTCTTACAGGTCAGCTTTCCACTAGAATTATCAAGTGTGTCACTTAGGAGATCTTAACTTAAAATACTTGGCTTGACTCCACTGATATGTTTCAGGGAAGAAATTAATGCACAGCCAGATTATCTGGATTACTGAGGAAGGGGCGGCCAACTTCTATTTCTAACTTTGCAATCAAGGATGAAACAAGACATGACCAAGTTCTACAAATACATCAAGAGGAATGAGAAGAAAAAGTGAAATTTTAAGCTAATAATAATAATAGAAGAAGGAAAAAATATAAAATGAGTCACAAATTCTCTGGAGCTGCAAGTTAAAAAAAAAAACCATCTAAGCCCATCAAAACTGGGCACCTACTCCAAAATTTCATCACAAGTGGGAAAAACACTAGCTGGTTTTCAGATGGACTCAGCTGGTTCTTGAGTAATATTACGTAGCATCAATATCAGGAGACTGGATTCAGTGACAGAAGGTGTATCTCTCTCCTGTTCCCCAAATTTGTAAGATTAATTTTGCAGTCAGTGGCACAACCATGTTCCACAAACAGTGGACACTGGCTCCATTCATGAGATCACATTATGCAACAGATGGCTGTATATTAGCTCATCTCAGCAGTAGGCAACTCATGCACTGATTACTATTGAAAACTCCTGCTGCTATAATTTCTTACACCTGATTTAATATGCAACATATACAGCTCTGCACTGTAACATTAGATCAGAAATGTGAAAACAAGTTACCTCCTGATACAATTTATTACATGGAAACTTAAATTTAGCAGGTTGTTGCCAACTTCAAAGATAAAGCAAAACTGAACAATATTTATCCAACACTGATTTGCTTTGCTGCTTAGCACCACAGTCCTATCTTCAGGACTTCTGAGAAGGGAGAACTGGTCTAAAGGCCCATTACCTGGACACCATTAAATTAAATGTATCTAGGATGTCAGCAACTAAAGTGACAGTTTGCTTGGATGTAGATCAACTACTCTGCTTTTTCCAAACAGAATGGGGAATAGCCTGGCATACCGAGTAACAGCTCCCCCACAACACGCTAAATTTTATGGGAAATGCAATGAATTGACATTACAGCAAACTCTGTTCCTAAGTGAGTTCACTGCCTGGCAGTCTCCTGGATGAAAAGGTGCTGTGCACTGTTGATTATATTGATGAAGCAATAGAGAAAAAGAGACTATTTTACCAACAACACAGAGAAAGCAGTAGATGGTTTGTACCTTATAAATCTGGATGTATTCCTCAATACTGAAGTCTCTAAATTGCTTCCAAAGTGACAATGTCTGCTCATCATGTTCCTCCAGTTTTCTAAAGAAATCCTTTGCCAGCTTTTTTGTGTTTTCATCTTCTGCTGCTTTGTTAATCTGCACATACACCTAAAATATAATGACACTGAAAATGCTGAAGTAGTATAATCCTCTCCTACAATAAAAATAAAGTTCTACAAGAACAATACAAATACATTTAAAGATTACATTTGTAACGTCAAAATTCTAAAGATGTGTTAAAGCAACACATATTCCATTTAAAGAATAAATGAATAGCCCAAAGTCCAACAGGAAAATGTGCAGCTTATCTTAAAAGAAGACTAATGCCCTAATTCCTTATTGCTGTTTCTATGATCCCCTTCATAACCTTCAAACTGCTGGAGCAGCAAAATGTGGAAAAACTCATTTATACATGCAAGGGAAACCATCATGGACATTTACACTTTTCTTCAGAGAATCACAGAATTGATACTTATAACAACTGAACTGCCTAAAAATGAGATAGCAATTGGAACAGCAAAATCCTTGATAGACTCAGCATTTTACAAACTCAGAAAGAAAACCCCAACCCAGTTATGACCAAAAAAAGGTCAATGCTGTTTAACTTTTAAATCTCTGTCGGAGTTTTGATCCCCAGATCATTATAATCTTGAAAAAAAAAGAAAAAGCAATTGTAAAAATTCCATTCCTGCAACGTTCAGATAATGAGTTTGTCAACGGTACCTTGCTCAAACAGGTTCTACCTATTCCACTTTGTCCTTTTGTCCTTTCAAGTCCCAAGATTTTTAGAGACTTTTAACTGCTAACAAGCCTCAAAGAGTATTGTTTGCTTAATTCTACCACGAAAAATAAATTTAGAGGGAAAATTCAACCTGTTTCAAGAACAATGCTCCTCTTCCTCCATCAATAGTTTCACACATGCTAACACCTATCTGTCCCCAGTCTTTTATGTTATAAGGCAAAAAATACAAAAGGCATATTTGCATCTGACTCTTGACCAAAATAGAAGGTATAAAGACGTTTGGAAAGCTACATTTGTCCATACATTTACTTATATAGAAACTGTGCTATGAAAACGAACTATAGGAAAGATTAATTTCATACAACAACAGAAATAACACCACTGTGAAACACATCTCAGTTTTTGATATAACTAGGGACACATCTGAACAAACAGTTAAAAATCAGGAATAATTGAGAAGTTAAATTGATCTCAAACAACTACTGTTTTAGAATCTTTTGCATCTTGACTGAATACTGTTCTCTGCATTTGAAAGTAATTTTTTCAAGGTCATAAAGCTAACACCCCACCACAGTAGATGGTATTTTAAGGCTTTAGTGCAAAATCCACTATTTGCACTAGTATTAAAAATGTAAATTCTAAGAATGGGCTGAAATCATAAATAAAGTAATACACAGCGACGTACAACCACAAAAATATGACCAACTTCTTTTTTCCTCTTTAAATCAATCCTACAGCTCTAAAACACCTCTGTGTTGAGTCTATCAATTTAATTCAGCAGGGCTCAGGGATGAGGGAACAAGCAAACAATATTTACCTATGTCAAAGAAGCTGGCAAGCTCAGAAGGAGCTATTCTGCCACATAAACAATCTGACTGACATGCATTCAGCTGTTGACTATCCAAGTATTCAGTTTGCTCCTTTGCCAATAAACAGATTTATGCAGAACAGTTATCCTGTAACACACTGTCTGAACACCAGCATTAGACATAGTTCCCATATTCAGCCCACAGGGCAAGCACAGCTCAGCTCAGTAATAAGAGAACACCTGACAGTGCCACACAAGAACCCTGACAAAGCCTCATTAACATGTGAGATCTTCCTTGTAGAGGATGAGGGCTTGAACATCAGCCACTCTGGAAATTTTGTCCACCTAATGACACAGTTTTTGGATCTGTGCAGGTAAGTACATAGGTCCTTTATTTGTATTGTATGTATGTTACATCCAGCATGGTTGTCACTCGAAGATCACTTACAAGTACCAAAATTCGGCTTACTGCACTACATGAAACAAGAAATGATATAGGAACTGCTAAAGAGGAAGAAAGAAGTACTAACTCAGATGGTATTAGGCATATTGGAATGGAGCAATCCAACAACCAAAACGATATTAAACCTGGAAAGTCAAAGCTTGTTAAACTGCCTCAATCTTTATTGCTAACTGGGAGAGTCCACTGAGTCAGATTTGTCCCTGACGCACAAGAATGTAATTGTTAGCGCTTGCACCATCTGTGGGCTGGGTGGGTAACCAAGAGGGCAACTAAAACAGCCTTCCTTACTGATGCAAGGCATTTCCTTAATGGCTGTTAGCAGAAACCACACCTCCTCATGCTCCTGGCTCTTTCACACTCAGGGAAGAAAGAAGAGTATTCTGCAGAGCCAGACCAGTGTTCTGGAAAAGTGATGGTCACTCTTTCTTACTTATATATGTTAAAGTTTCATATTAGATACAAAAGACTTCCAAGACCCTTTTTCCCAACCACACTGAATTGCGTATTGAGCAACAAAAATTAAGTTCTAAGAACACAAGCAACAGGATATGTGCCACTTTTCACAACTTTGGTAACCAACAGATGCTGTTTCTACTGCCACAGCCCAGGCTTGCACTGCTCCTTCAAGTAAGGTTGTTTAAATGCCACATTAGTCTCCTCATGACCCTGCAGACACATCACCCTGTACAAAAATGACAGCTAAATTAAATGGACTGTCCTCTGAAGCGTCTAGCCAGTCTTCTCTGAACTTACCTCAAAAAGATGCTGTAAAGGACTGGATTTCAGTTTTTCTTTGTTGCCAAAGGATTGGAAACCAACACCCAATAAGCCTTGAATAACAATTAAATACAGAGTTAGACAACAACCCAGAGTATTTTGTTATTTACTTAAGCAAGTTTAGTCTTAGCACTGTAACCGGTAAAACAAATGCCCTATATTTTAAAACAATATAATACTGTATGCTACAAAAACAAATCAAAAGCATAACCTATTATTCCACTGCATGAGAAAAAAACCCCAAAATATAATATCTATAAACTAATAAGAAATACTACTTTGATTTTTCAATTTCTCGTAATTGGAATTTGTGGTTTTGGACCTGTATAGGAAATTATCTTTTACAAAGCAATGAGCTGCAAATGAGAAGCCACACAGTGGAAACTGTCCAGCAACAGAACATGCTCAAAACTCTTCATTTTGCTTTCTCCCTTAAGAGTATTACCATTTCAAGGACAATAGAAACAGGGACACAATGTGGTATTTCACATACCACTCATGCAACCGTTTCAAGGGAACTTTTTGTTGGAAGCTTAGAATATGCGGCTTTTTTCACATGTCCCATTTGGCTTCAGCACTTTCCGAAAGCCACCTGAAAGGGCAAGAAATCCAAAGCCCAATCTTTTTGTCTGAACGAAAACATCTTATTAACTCCTTCAGTAATGTAGCAATATTAATCCAGCAGTCTCTTAGATTATTTGAAGCAGACCTTAACCTCATCTTATTTCTCTGAGTTGAAAAGGACCAGGACTGCTATAGGAACGCAGTTATCCTTTTAAAAAACCCTCTGCAACTAAACAAATAGCACTGGCTCAAGAACTTCCCTCTTAGAAACACAGAGTGTTGTAGAAGCCATGGCAGATTTAGGGTTGAGGAAATAAAATCAGTCTAATCCTACTGAAAGGGAGTTTAGTTAAGGACAGCTTGTTCTGCAAACAATCAGAGCTTGATTTCCTAATGATCTGTAAATATTCCACTCTTCAATGCTGACTTCACCCTCCAATCCCCAGCATGACTGCCATTCTTTACTCAACCCAAACACATCCTTTCACACATTTTCTGTCTTCCCCAAACTATCGCCAGACCTTGTTACACTCACCAGTTAATGGCAAGATGCAGCACGTGTTGGGAATGATTCTGACTTAGAGGTGCTGACTGCTTTGCTGACAGGCTAAACACAAAGATTAACTCTCTCCCAGAGGGCATTATAATGTATTTCTAGCCCTACTCAGCTGCCAACTGTCACAATTCCAAAAGAATTTAATTTTCTTGGAGACATTTTAATTTGTCAGATCTGGCAGAAGTTGGCCAATGAGTTCAAAATGTATTAGGAACATAGTTACAGAAAGACAGAGGGACAGTCTGGCTGGATAAACTCTGTTACTTTAAGAAACCTGCCCCACAACTGCCGGAAGGTTGAGGACTTCTTTGCCATGTTTCAGCAAAATGCGTTTTCAATTATTAAATTGGCAGATCGTTAGTTACAGCACTGTTTCTGAGAAAGGACCATTATAATAATATTTCAATGCTGCAATTTTGTGAAGCATGATTATATTATTTGTTATAACACCAGTCATATATTTGAGTGGAGCCAGCCCAAATAACGAGGAGATCACCTGTTTTGAAAGAAATAGGTGGAACTACTAGGTCAGTTGCATGCTGCACAACACGTACACATGTAAGTAACAGGCATGGTGATATTTATACCTTCAGGACACTTGGTATTAAAACACACAAAATTCCTGATATTCAGACTTCAGAGTAGTATTTAGTATCTTCAAAAGCAGACTGAATGAGGTCAGCTGAAAAGCCTTTTAACCACATTGCATTTCATTGCTTAGCTGTCATTGCCACATTCATTATACAATAGCATAGTGATAAAATTATGTCTAAGAGTCAAAAATGAATGAAATATGCAATAATGAAACTGACAGAATTTTTGGTGAACTCATTCTGTATTCAATTCCTATGAAACAAATCCTAAATGAGGCAAAGCTCTGCCATAAGCTACTGTTTCATCAGAAACAAGATCAGGAAAGACAAGCTGCAGAGAAAGTAATTTAACAAAGGGAAGAATATTCTGTTACTGCTCTCACAGTCATAAGAATGTTATACTGCACTGCCTAAAATCCAGGAATTCAGTCTAAAAGGATAATGGGCAAACTGAATATTTTTGTTATGTTATCTACACTTATGAATCTGAATATATAAATTAAGCAAAAGGAGGGTATTTAAGTTTTTAACTTTGTTCATAAAATTGATTCCTTGATCTCCCCATAAACAGCAGTACCACTGAAAGTGGAGGGGGCAGCATAAAGGCTGGAATAAGCAAAAGTGACTGCTTAATAGACATCAAACTTTGTATTTGCCATTCAAAAATAGTTTTCAAAGCCCATTACAGAAGAAGTGGAGGATTTTTGTAGTTTTCACAGGTGTGCCAGCTTTCAAGAATGAGGAAGTGAGCATGGTCACCTTTTTTTTAAAGGTCTAAAAACATGTCAAAAACAGCTTTTGGGGGGAAATTAGAAAAGAAGAGGGGAATAGGGATCAATTTAAAGTGCAAGATTAACAACAGAAGACAACAAAGTAGGGTATTCTACGGATGGTCAGCTGCTGTGTAAGTGGGATAGCGATACAACCAGCAGTTGGACCTAAAGGATCTGTGGTCAGAGAATAAATATCAAGGCAGATTAGGCTGCACATGAGAGGATTTTTCAGCCTCACTTATCTGATGGACATTTCAGAAGAGGTAGGGGTGTCTATGTTGTGCACACAAGACTGACAGCCTTCCACAAGCTATTTACTTGCATATTGTCCACCTACACACCTACCTCTCTTTTGCTACATTTTAATTGGAAGCTGAATATTTTGGGGAAAGTGTAGGGATATCTTTAAAGACACAAACTCTCTGGGCCCCAACCTGCCAAAATGCGGTTGCTGTGGAAATTAATTATGCTCTATGAATAACGAACTAATTTACAAAAGGAACAAAAACGCCACCAAAAAAACCACCCACATAAAGAGAACACACAAACACACACACAAAGACAACCCAATTATAAAATATACGTTGTTACAATTACTCTATTGTCGTGGCATAGGTAAGTTAGCAACCTTACTCTTTCACAACTGTTGGCCATGCAAAGTCTGATCAAGGAAGACAGGATCACAACAGACATGCCACAGTTAGGGTAGTAGGTACAGCTTTGGTCTGGAGGCAGCCACAGAATCTGCTCAGCCATGAGAGCTCCGAAGGTGCAACAAACATGCTCAGAAAACGACCCCCAACACTACACAGGTGTAATCTGAGAGAGGAGCTACTGAAGGAGAGAGGGACTGCTGGGTAAATTTCCTCCACTTATTTCTTGTACAGCAGTACAGGTCATACTGCTGATGAATCAGTCTGGATTGTTTTGCTCCTATTTTAAGGAAATTAACTACACAGTACATGCACAGAAACACAGTATCACTATGAGTGCAGAGTGAATCCAAAAGGCCTGCAAGAACTGAAGCTGGAAACCTAGACCATATAATACGGTAGAAAAGGGCACAGAAAAACAAGCATTAACATACCAAACTGCATGCCCCAGTCACCAAGGTAATTTATTCTTACTACTTCATGTCCCACTGCAGCTTTGAGATTCGCTATAAAATTCCCTGGTAATGAAGAAAAAAAAAGGTATTACTATTCAGCTGTAGGTAGTCCCTCATCCCTACAAAAGAGTTTTGTGGTTTTGTGTGACTTATATTCAAAATAAAGAGGAAAAGCAATCAGATGGAGTACTCCACAGAATTTAGTAAAATACTTCACAACTAAAAGCAATAGTAGGAGTAATAGTAAAAAGCAAATTCCTTTCTGAGCAGGAAAATAAAGGTCATGCATTTGAAAAGTGCCATCTCATCCAACAGTGATAAAAACATATGCAGGTGTATGTCCATGCACATACTGCAAAGTATATGATCATGAAAAACATCTTTTAAAGTCTCCTCGTATTCTCACAAACATGTGGCAGTATACATAATTCCATCACAGTCAGGCAACCTCATAGTTAGGCAAGCACTCAAAATTCACAAACTCCTATTAACTGTGATATTAAATGGAGAAAATCAAGCAGCATCACCTGCAGTACCCAGAACATCAAGTCCTGAACCTCTACACGTTGCTGGAGCAGTTCTGAGCTCTGCACTTCACACACTACACCCCAAACATATTGTATCACATAAGGATGTCCTAGTTCTAACTGTTATTACAACAAAACCCCTTCATCTCTCTCCTGAGCTTAGCAACAAACATAGAATTACAAAGAAGAAATATCCACATTCCTTCCTCTATTTTGCTGTGTTTCAAGGGTGCCTTTTAATTACAATACTGATGTAAAGGATGCAGAAAGCTTTCTCTTCTTCTATTGTTATAACACCATATTATAGCCTGACATTACTTTCAATTGCATTCTCTGTAGTTAATTCATTCTATTACTATGGGACAAACACTGATCTACAGAACTCTTTTCAAAAGGTTTTTTCTCCTGTATCAAAGGGTCCAGAAATGGAACACAAACAGTAATCTCACTCAACTATCAGTCTATTAAGAGACAGAATTATTAACTTTATGTAATTAATAATTATACATGATATTTTAAGTATAATTACAGACTAATATATTATTAGATCGACAGATGCAGTAGCATGTTCTAATAACCGACTAGTTTTTATTGTGAGAGAGGGAAATGAGGAAGAAATAACGTTTTCCAAGTGCCACTAGAGTACTGCACAATAAACTTATTAATTATTCCATTAGAAATTACAGCAACTGTGTCAGTAATACTGGCATAAGGTAATTAACATATAAAAGCAAGCTTTTTGCAAGACAGACACCAAGACATAACTATCTGACTGCTCTGCAATCCAGCACAAATTGGGAATTTAAAATTCAAAGGACTCTCATCACACCTCAATGAAAACTGCCCTGGATGTCTTTGTAGACCAATTTTAAACTACTTCATTTAATATTCACAGTCATAAAACTATATTATGTGTGACTTAATAAATCAGCCAGCAACACACCATGTTCTTCTCTTCACTGCATAATAAGCAAAAGCTTTTTAATTAGCAAGTTAAGCCTTATGTGGCCGCTCCACTAGAGGAGTGAAAGGTTAGCAGTGCTCCCCTGTGAAGTGAAACAGGAAGACAAAGCAGCCCTCTTAGAAGGCAGTTAAATGTGCACTTACCTACTATTGTGGAGCGCAAATGTCCTATATGAAACTTTTTGGCAATATTAGGGGAGCTGTAAGAAATTTTTACAAATAATGTTTGTTCAATATGCAAGACTGCCAGACCATCAAGTCAAAAGAATTCAACTCACGCACCTAGCAGAAGAGCTGAAGTAAAAGTACCATTTTTAATTTTCCACTGATTCCCTAATTAGCTCCTGTTTTAGACAGCAAATTTTCCTATCCAACCAGGCCTTCCTCCAACATCAGTCAACAAGCGGGTTCGTAGGGAAGTAAAAACACAAAGCACCCCAACAACAAAAAAACCTGAAACAACCAACCCCGAACTGTACTAGTGACAAAGAACTGAAAATACCTTCCCACTATTTACATTTGGACATGTGGAACACTCTCTTCACACCTTTATCAGAGATAAATCCGATACCAGGACAGGGGACCTTGTGTACAAGAATCAGTAACTAAAAATCACATCTTCTCCAAGAATGGCTCCATCAAAAAGAAAGACCCCAAAACACAACCCTGTACCCACAATTGTTTGCTCTGATAATAAAATGAAAGTTCAGCTATATGAAAATTCACCCTTCAAATTAAAGCCAAGATCTTACTTTGCATGACTATGGAAGCCTGCAGAGGGAATATAAGTGAACAAAAATATTTATCCATAAAAAGATCTGAGCTAGCCACTTTTCATTCCATAAGCAAGTGACCACAGACAAAATTGCACTGTACAGAAGTTTTGGGGCCAGCAATTAAGGAGATTTAGCAAGACAAATGCTTGTCTGCTTTAACAGGTCAGGGAGGAAGGTATTTTGGTGACAAAAGAAATGGATTAGTTGCTGAAAATCTAATCATGTTTCTTGATAACAAAATAAAAGAAGCCTACTTAAAAACTGAATGGTATTATGCAATAAATGAGAATATTCTTAGTGGAGGGCAGTGTGAGGCATGAACCCCTTAAACACCAAAAATATATTCCAGGAAAAAGCCTCAATTCCTTAAATATAACTTATATTCTACTTGGCAAATTAATATTAGAGTATCAAATACAGCTGAACACTGTGAAAATATGGTTTAACATCACAGGCATCATATATTACAGCAATGAATATCAACCAGCAAATATCAATCAGCAGACAAGGCAATTCTCTCAAAGGACTCCTCATGTGCACTTACCTGAACTCAATCACTGCCTTTTGTTTAGGCACCGTAGAGAAAAGTTCACTTTTTACTCCATACTCTGAGCCATCTTTCAACACCTGATGCAACACAGTCTAGAGCACAAGGAAGATTTAAAAAAAAAAAAAAAGAAATTAAAAAAATTGCAGCAACAGAAAGCATCATCAAGAAAACTGTTCAGTAGCCATACAGGAGACCAATTCCACATCCTTTATTCACATTAGCAATTAGATGGATGGCCTGTCAAGTAAACAAGGTCTCATACGCAGAAGAAAATGCCATTAACTTTTGAAAGCTGTCTCTGACCAACTAAAAACATTAGAGAAATTGTAGGCAGTTTCAGCAAAAATCAAGGCTGAATTTAGTAAAAACTTTCTACTTCTTTAGTGCCAAAGAAAGCCAACCATTCAAACCTCATCTGTCCAAACACCACTTCTTCTCTTACCCCACCTGCAAGTCTGTGAGGCCACTAGGAATGGTCTGTACAAAAACGTGTCTGCTTTGAAAGCATGGAGCCTGTGTAAAATACCTTAAAATATTTCCTCAGCACAGTTTGTGGGATGAGGAATCCTATGCTGACTGTATCATCAGTAACAAGCTCATACAGCAAAGTCAGTCTCCGTACATACTCCACCTACATACTTCAGTCGGTCACATAGTCCAATACATTACAAAGCTAATATATTGTATGGGGCTTCTGTGGCCAGGTTTTGGCAGTGGGAGGGGGCTATAGGGTGACTTCTATGAGAAGCTGGTGGAAGCTTCCCCTATGTCTGGTAGAGCAAATGCCAGCCAGCTCCAGGACAGGCTTCCTACTGCTGGCCAAGGCTAAGCCAATCCAGAATGACAGTAACACGTCTGTGATAGCTTATTCAAGAAGGAAAAAAAACTTATTGTGCAGATGTAACTGTGGCCAGAGAAGAGCAGAGTGAGAATATGTGGGAGGAGTAACAATGCAGACACCAAGGTCAGTGCAGGAGGAGGGTCAGGAGGTGATCAGGCACTGGAGCTGAGGTTTCTCTGCAGCCTGTGGTGCAGATCATGGTGGAGCAGCTGTGCCCCTGCAGTCCATGAAGGAACACTGGGGTGCAGAGCTCCACCTGCAGTCCGTGAAGGAGCCCCACGCCAAAGAGGGTGGATGTCCAAAGGACGTTGTGACCCTGTGGGAGGCCCATGACGGAGCAGCGTCCTGGCAGGGACCTGCAGCCCATGGAAAGAGGAGCCCACCCTGGAGTAGGTTTTCCTGGTAGGACTTGTGGCCCTGTGTGGACCCACAATGGGGCAGCTTGTGCCTGAAGGACTGCACCCCGTGGAAAAGTGACCCACGTGGCAGCAGTTTGTGAAGAACTGTTGCCCATGAGATGGATTTATGCTGGAGAAGATCATGAAGGACTGCCTCCCATGGGAGGGATCCCACATTGGAGCAGGGGAAGGATTTCTTTCCCTGAGAAGTGGCAGGACCGTAACCCCCATTCCCCATCTCCCTGCACTGCTGGCAAGAAGGAGGTAGAACCTGGAAGGAGGAAGGGGTGGGTGGAAGGTGTTTTAAAGATTTATTTTACTTTTCATCATCCTGCTCTGATTCTGTTAGTAATAAATTTAATTAATATCCTAACTTTGAGTCTGTTCTGCCCATGACAGTGATTGGTGAATGATCTCTCATAGGCCTTAACTCATGAACCCCTTGTTTTATTTTCTCTCCTCTGTGTAGTTGTAAAGGGGAATGAGAGAGCAGTTTTAGCGAGCACATGGGATCCAGACAGGGTCATCCTGATACATACATGAAGCTGTATGTATGGGACAAGTACCCTGAAGATAACAGGAGAAAGCAAACTAAAGTCAAAGTCTCACTTCATTCAGTGGAAACATCCCCTTTTTTTCCCCTCCTTAAAAAGTTACTTTAAAATTTTTCTGCAATAGATACTGATGGTTTTTTTAAAGGAAAGGTGTCTGTAGAAAAAACTTAAATTCTGTTCTTACTATGATGCCTAAGAAGGCATGCTAGACACATACACAAAATTTACTAATAGACCTATTCTTTTTATCAGCAAAAGTTACTAGTTTCTCTTCCTCTCTCCTCAATGACATAATGCAAAATTCCATATCCTAATTCCACATACTTTTTCCAGCAAAGCTCTACTAGGCCAGACACAGTTTGCTTGAATCATTAAACTGACCAGAGTCTTTACAGAAAAAGCACCTTGTGAAACCCTACCCATAAATAGAATTTAGCACTGGAACTTCTCTTTCAGTGCTATGTTCTTATCAAGATGCATTGAATATAAATAGCTAATGAAAAACTAAAGGGATAAAGCAACTGATTGATAGGTATACCTACACAATCCATAAGAAGAAAGGATCTTACCATTCAGGAAAAGAGGACTGCCAACCTAGTGACTCAGTGGAAGTCCTGGGAAAACGGTTTCCCCAGTATTAAGTAAGACCTGATTTCTGGCCCTAATTCACATGCGGTTGTTTTTCTCAGACCAAAGTATCATTTTCCACAAAAATTGCTAATCCTATAGATTAAGACCATGAACAACAACACATTCGTTGTTAGTTGAACTGATTTAGCAAAGCTTTCATTCATCCCCCAGTCTAACAGTACCAGCCATCCTGGCATCTTTATGGAGCTCTTCAAAATAATCCTGAGTACGACTGTGATACTACTCTCCTTTTGCTACTGGTTTAAAGTATTTTTATTTTAGCAATTTTGAGCCACACTTCCACGCCTCTATTTCCTATCAGATCCAGCTGGTTTAACTTCCTGCATACAGACAAAAAACTATCAATGAATTTCCTGTACCACTGGGTATAAAGAGCATCCAATAACAAATCTCATGTCCACTAGCAAATTTGCTTCCTCTTCCATGACATGAAAAATTTCTTTGGAAATGCCTTTGCCTCATCCCAGGCTTGAAGCCATTTATCATCAAGAACTATGGCTTCTTGAATCAGCCAACCCTAATATATATCGGCTTGGCTACAAGCATTAGGTATATACATTCATTCAGGATGTTAAGGAATGAATCTTCCCTCTGGTTTTTCTTTCCTTGATTTTTTTTAGTAAAGTGCATAATGATAGATCTGCTATCAAATACTTTTATTTGAGGTAAAAAGAGTCTTTACATGCAAGATCAAAACTTTTGAGTTGTATACTGTAGAAACTCATAGTAAATGTAAACAAGGAACCAAGTCTGTGTTGTAAAGCAGAGAAAAAAAAGGAAAAAAAGAGGAGTTGTGATTATCAGTGAATGGCAGATACATTATTTCCTTATAGGGATAAACTTGAGTCAGCCCAATTCCAAAGTCTAGGCCTACATAACAAATGAGCAACAGAGATCCTCAAAGAGAACTTATGAAAGACAGTTGTATATATAGAAAATACCTTTCTAAGACAAGAGTAGGGATTCTACAGTTTTATACTGAAGAATTTATTTTTACCTTAAAGCACCTGAAAGACACCACTCACCTTTGCTAATAATTCCCTGTTTATTGTAAAGTTCACTGTTCCTGGACCAGCACTGATTTCACTCACTACAGCATCACATTTTAGCTAAAAGAACAAAACAAAACAGAAACTCTACATGAAAACAGGCAAACTGGAAAATTGTAATTCAACCCACCATAAACATTAATTTAGTCCACTGTGAACAATTAAATGTTATTTGTTAGTTTAAAGCAATCACAAATGGATTATTTCATCATCGTTCTGTTGGAAAAGGGACACTTTTATTAATTCCCATCTATGCTTAATACCTCTGAATACAGCTCAGCTTGAAATGTCACACATATGTTTTATTTCAGCTCCTGCCTGTGCGCAGTCTGTGCTTTCTTTTGATTGGGAGCAGTAGTTGAACTCTTTGTACAGCCAGAAGCTCAGATTCATTTGACAACTTATGCAGTACCTGACAGCACTTAACATACACAACAAAAAATTTAGCGACAACATGCTGCAGTACCCAGTGACACAAAATATACCCTGAGATTGGCTCAGCTGGTTAGAACATGGTGCTAATAATGCCTAGGTTCAATCCTTCCATGGGCCATTTACTTAAGAGCCGGACTTGACGATCCTTCTGGGTCCCTTCCAACTCAGAATTGGTTCTGTATAAAACAGTGATGTTAAAGGCCAGTTTACTAAAAATCTCATTTACAATTTCCATAGGACACGTGTTTTGAAAATTCTGAACCCATAAGGCATACTTAGGCACCCAACACCTAATGTCAACATAAATTTTGTTCTCTTCACAGGCTGAGTTTTGGATCTCAACCTGTCAGGTTTGAGAGTTTCTTATTAAATCAGCTGTCTTTCACACCCAAGAAATTATCTAAAAAAAGAGGGATGGAAAGCATATGGAAAATGACACAAACCTTATCACTTGGCTAAAATCTTTGAGAGAGGCAAGTTATACGTTCCTAGTGAAGGTCATCAACATGAAGAGGAAACTGTACCCCCATGCTAGGTCTCCAGCTTAGCCACTGACCTAACCAGGAGAAATGATAGCTAGCTGTGAAGTTCTTTAACCTTCACAAGCTCAAATAACAACAAATTCCAGTGTTAATTCACAAGCTGCATAAAAAAAGCCCCATTTACTGTGTTGATGCTGAATTTCCCATCTTACTGTTTTATGGAAGGCCCTTTCTACTTTTGGAGCAGAGAAAAAACCGAAATATTCACTGGACTTTCTCCATAACATTTATTCTGATAAATGTTTTCTAAATAATCTATCATTTGTCATGTCAGTAGTTTTCATCTCATTAATATGATAGCTGATCTGGCCTCTCCACAGCTTTAACAACCTCTCCTCCAAGTGCCCCATGGTTCTTTAGTAACCAGATGTTCCCATGCCCAAGGCTTTGATTAGAATGCCAGTGTGCTGTACAGAGGCAGAAAACCCCCCAGCACAATGTCACCTGCACAAAGAACTAACAGCAAAAAAATGAAACAAGAATCAGACAGCCAGATGAAATCAAAAGCCCATAGAAAGAAGACCCACTCTGTCCTTACTGATAGACAATTCTCAGCACTTCAGAACATGTTATGTTTTATTTAATATTGTGCTGCCATATTATTTAGGCTATTTTAGTCAACAGACAGATTTCCATCTCTTCTGGCTAACCTAAATATCTTTATTTCAAATACTGTGACCTATTTCCTCAGAAGTGACTATGAGCATACTACTGAATCTTAAGGCACTCCATCAACTGTTTATCATGACAAAAACTGGTAACTGTCAGCATTTTTGTGTCTCTCTGCTAGTTTTAGATACGCAGTCTTACTGTGTTACTCTGCACATTGCTTACCTTCTTCATAGATGACATGACCAGTATAAACAAATTATATTAAATGCATCTCCTTTATTCACCACCCAACAAAAAACATTCCTAAGAGATTATGGATTTTTTTTTCTTTGTCTAACTGGCGTGGTCTATGCAGTTTGGGGGCTTATATTGATGGTCTGTTCTTCTCTTACTGTTCTAATTGCCCCTCCACGTAAATCTATAGGGCTAAATATCCCAGGTTTATTTAATGAACCACAAACAATAAAGAAGAGAGGCAATTCACAGCTTCCTAAACACTGGGAGTAGCAGCTGTTTTTAAAACGACACTGGACACAAGGTAAAAAACTTGTTACCATGATGATACAGTCATTGAAACAGATTGCAAGGGGAGTTGTGAGATCTTTGGAGGCTTTCAACACCTGATTGCATAAAAAAAGGCCTCAGCAACCTCATCCAAACACCCTCAACAACCTGCACTGGGGAGGAGATGGGAACTGGTAAGTTCCTGAGGTCCTTTCCAACCTGAATTATTTATAGGTCTAGATAGTCTTTATGATGTTTCAGAACTTTTAGCTGTACACCTGCGCACCATCAATTCTTCCACCTGAGTCAGAACATACATCTTGTTACAAGAACGCATCCAAGATATGAATGTCTACATCTCAGAAGCAAAAAATGAGAAATAGTTTAGCTTCTTAATAGTATTACAACTGGTTTCATTTGTCTTTTTTAACTTCTGAATGTACAGCAACCTTCCTGATTCCTCCTCATGCTTGCTCACCATCTCCTAGTTTATACTTCTCTGCACTGGCATCAGCAATACAGCTGTGGATTCTGAATTACTTTTTTTTCAGCACAAATGATCCCTCAAATCTCAGCAGCACCCTTCCAATTCCCAGTTTTGTCCAACTTTGTGCAAGCCAGCTTCTCCAGATTTTTATTTCCTTCCATCCTTCAAGGTTTGTGTCATTTCTGTACACTTTGTTTTGCATGCTGCTTCCCTTTTTATGCTGTGGTTAGTCTTAACATCTCAATTACTACTGTCTTCCAAATTGACAGACATGAAAAAAATTGCTGTTCTAGGAAAACTCAATTTCAAGCAGCTAGGGATTTGAACGTTTGGCCTGTTTGTCCCAAAGGCTAAATTTATCCATTGTCCTTCTAGTGCTGGATCTTGCAGTCTTTGGTTTCCCAAGCCATCACACACTCAATTTCTTCCTCAAGTGCTGGGCAACAGATCATGGCACACACACCCTTTAGATACCCACCTAAGTCCACCAGTATTATTTCTCTAAGACTATTCAAAAACAGTAATTTCACGAGAACCTCAACTAAAACTGCTTCTCCAGTTCCCTGTGTAGATTTTTTGTAAAATTGTAAGTGCAGTCATCAAACTACTCCAACCCAGACAGATGCTTAGGGAAAGAATACTTTTTACCTTATGATGCCCCTTACACCTATAATAAGTTTGTAATTGCATAAATATAGGAAGGATGCATGAGCATACCCTTTCAGCCAGCTTCTGAGCTTGAAGATGCAAGTCTTGTGCTAAGCAATCACTAGAATTGCCTTCTATTAGAGAAGCAACGGAGAGCTGGAAATCAGCAACGTGCCTGAAAAAAAGCAAATATGAAAATCAAGAAGAAAAATATGTTGCAATGCTGGGGAGATTCGGCAGATCCAAGCTGACTCTGCCTATGAGAAGTCTAAATGCCAAATGCAACCCAGTCACAGATATCTGAAGGTTCACTACGTTTAGAAAGCTGCAACAGAAGGCCAAATATTACCTTTGCTCTGATACAATCAGAAAGTAGATATAGTGAGAACACCATTTCAGAATAAACAATAACTGTGCTCATGTGTAATTTACTTGCTAACAACATTACAACTCTAGAAGACGACTCTGAAAAGAAGTCCCATTATAACTTCACATTGGTTCTAAGCAGTTTCACATTCAGATCATTAACGATTTAGCATTCAAGTACTGCCTGTAACCTGTACATACTTTTAAGAAGTATTTATTTCGAGCTAGCTTGAAAAAATAGTTATTTAGATTGAACTATGTTCTTATAATTAAGTTGAATATAAGGTTTGTTTTTTTTCTGTATTTCTTTTATTAAAGTCCCATATTGCAATAATACGCGTGACATAAAATAATAAAACATTACATAGCATTGTAAGATAAAATGTAAAAAACTACCGCTTTTTGGAGACGGGAACCGCAGATATGGCCTTTATTAAATTTTCCGGCGGCAGACCCAAAACCTTTGAAAGCTACATAGGGAATAAAGAACAAATCGGCTTAATGATAAGGAGATCCAAGGAAAAACACTGCTCCCTGTTTACACACCCACGGGGGGGATGCACCGTTCGTGTCTGAAAGCAAATTTCAACCCAGGTGACAAAGACTTATTAACTATTACGCGCGATACAGCAACACACGCTATACAAGCCCAGGCCGTGCTAAAGGAGCCTTACAAACAGGGCGAGGCCCACCGCCACACGGGGCTGGGGCTCTTCCCCACACAGGACCCCACGGAACGCTGGCAGCTGGAACGGCCGGGAGCGACCTTACAGCTCCACCGCCGCGCCGCGGGCAGGGGACACCCCCTCCCACCGCTCCGGGCGCCCCCCGGAGCTCCCGGGGCCGGCGGGTGCCTGCCGAGGCCGCGTACCTGTGAGGCGATGCTGCTGCGCAGCGACCGCGCCGCCATGGCCGCGACGGG
>VWZF01001876.1:57218-113686 GCA_013396755.1 Sclerurus mexicanus
CATCCATCCCTCCCTCCATCCATCCCTCCCTCCATCCATCCCTCCATCCGCCTGCTCTGCTGTCCAGGTGGCACGACAGAAAGGCTCCTGCTTGGCAGTGAACCTCCCAGGGCAGGGCAGGGCTCCTGTGGCTCCAGGTTTTGTCACTTCCAGCCGAGCTCTGTTGCCACCTCTTCCTGCTGCTCTCCAGCGCTACCGCTGCTTCTCCTCCCACAGCTTAAACCAACGCACACCTGATGTTCAGTACCTGCTAATGCCTCGGCATTTTCGAACTGAAAGCTTTTATCTGGCCTGTAGTTTGGGCTGGCAGTAGGGACAGTGCATTCATCAGTGTCAGTGCATAGCGAGACCTAAAGTGTTATATTGAAGCATATGGCATTTCATCTCCTGCTTGATCATGCAGTGAACAACAACAGTGGTTTCACAGCACGTGTTTTATCATTGCAAGACTCCTGCCCCTTTTATTGTTTTCCACTCAGTTGTGATGTGGAGCTGGACCCTTTGGTGTGGAAGTTGCTGTGCAGGTTATTACTTTCAGGAGCAAAGGGAAGCGCTTGCAAACAAACTCCAAACTTAGTCTGCAATAGGTGGATTTCACTTTTGAAAATGGCTGTTGCCTTTTAGTTTGGTAATGAAATATGTCACCCCACTTTGCCTCCCATGTTTTATATGTAATGCTTTGCAGTTTTATATTCTGGTCTCAGCTACGTTCAGTGGTGTAGGAAAATCCAATACTTGTAAAGCATTCAACAGTATTTGTGTTTGGTTTGATTCAGCATATATTCTTCTTTTATATATATATGTTCTGTAGTTATTCTGACCAATTCCATTTATGCTTCTGCTGTGCATACAGCAGCATAAATAAATCCGTGCTTTAAGTTTTTCTGGTGGAACTGTTCCAGAGTGTTTAGCACCTGTAGAATAAACATAACTTTTGTCCAGCTGATTTTAAATTCTCCTTAATATGTGTGGTAAACTGGAAGGTATCTGAAGGCATCTTGAGTTTATAAGGCTATTTTTTCAGAGGAGGTCAGTGTAATTATTGGTGTTTTACTACTATATTTTGTTTAAGAAAGGAAATAACATGTCTGAAATCACTCAACAGACTGGTGACTGATCAAAATTGAAGATGCCTCGGGTATTTGATTTTCACTACATCATTCTTAACACTAGTGGGTGAACTATCCTAGGCTGAATTCAGTAATCCTTGCCTGTATAAGCATATTGAGAAATATAGGATTGAATCAGTCCATTTATCTGTTTTCAACACTTACGTGTTTTCTTCCCTCTTGCTGTAGCACAAAAACCTCACAGCGAGCATGGGGAATGCATATGATTTCTGAGATATAGGAAGTCATTATAACTCTTCAAAAGAGATGAGCTTCTGTAGAGAGGATGGGGGAAGAACTTTTAGATTTTTCTAGACAAAAATGAAAAAAATCTGCCAGAGTTCAGAACTTAATACTTATGTGATGAAATAGGTCTAACTGGGAGATGTCTTCCATCTGGAGGAATTCTTTGCAACAGGGATTCCAAACCCTGTCATTCTGCCTCTAACCATCAACCTCTTTGAGTTGGGATGCAGTTGTCCTCTGGTTTAGGCTTGTCATTTACTTTTATAAGTTACTTAATATAAATCATTGGATTGTTCTGGATGGTGTCTTCTATTCATCTCAGCCTCTTCCCTTTTGTTTTTAACTGAAACTGTACTGAGAAAACTGTACTGATGTGTCCCCAAGGAATAATTTCCTCCTATTTCTAAACCTGTTGGAGGTTTTGAGACATTTAAAGAATCTGCTGCTGTTATAGTTGATGTCTAAATTGCGGAACATAGTGGAAAGATGTAAAAGTTCCTCACAAGTGTGCTGGGATACTGTTTCCCGGAGTGTTCCAGCTTGGAATAGGAATATAACAGGACAATATGTAACTTGATATTCATAAGAGGCTGACAATTCAGTTCAAATTATTGGTTTAATGGAGCACTGAAATTAAAGGATAATAAAGTGGCCTCAGGAGCCAGTCAGATTGATGCTCATATTGAAGTCTGTATTTTTTTTGCTTTTCTCTAGGGCTGCTTTGTTTTTAAACCAAGTGCCAAGAAGAGAAGATTGTCTCAGAGCACAGGTTAGTGCATTTTCATATATGTTTCTGTGCTTGAGAAGGTTTACTCCTGGAAGGTTCATCACATCTGATTGAGTTCATATGATGAGTTCTGTCATAGCTGCTTGAGGTTTTCTGTTGCTTCTTGATTGCTGAAAACTCATTTCTTTGGAGGAACATAAACAACTTATCAGCTACTGTAAATGTTTGTAGGGTGGTTTTTTTGGTCTCTAGCAGTCAAGATCAGATAGCTGTCATTGTGTTTCCCCCCCCCTTTTTTTTTTACAAAAGAACCCCTTTCAGTGCTACCATAAATTGTTTACTAACTGATAAACAATTCATCTGAAGAGTCTGAATGAGCTACTTTTAAACTATGGGAGTCAGAAATTATATCCCATCCATAAGTTTCATATTCTGTATAGCTTGCCTAAGTTTCTTGTGGAAAAGAAGAAAGAAAAGCCCTTTGTGAAGATCCCATGGCTTCTGTCCTACTAGTATTTGCTGTTTACATTTTCTCTAGATGTGTATATAGGTCTGTTGTCATTTTAGGAAGACCAAACAGGACTGACTCGTCTTGGAGCCTCAAGTAATGCTTCTGAAATAGTTATTATTTACGATTCCATTAGGAAACTTACTGTTCTTATTCCCAGGTTAAACTACTTTTAGCATCACCAGAGCTGTCAAAAGCTGTGACAATTTGTATGAAGAAGCTGGAACGGAAATTAATAAGTCCAGATTTTTGTTGAAGTCACCACAGGCTCTCATTCATTACCTACTGTAACACCTTTAATATTAATCCCAAATTATTTTTACTGTTGCAGTTGTAACATGTAGTTCAGTGAATGAGAGGCATGGTAATAGAATCCAATCTGTCATTGCAAGTCATCGCAAGATAAATAAACCAACAAGCAGGACCTATGCACTTAAACCACATTAAAATTTTATCTTTTACGGATGTTATGTTTTAATTTTTGCAAGATTGGTAATACTTGGATAAACTACCAAACATGTTCTAGTTAGCAAATGCTTTGAGGCAGAAAAGTAAATTTGACTGAACTAGCCCTAAAAGAGAGGCAGAGGTGAGCTAGTTTGGTTTCTCCCAGCAGTTGATTAAAGTGTTGTTCTAAAACAGTACTTTGATGTGCATCCATCCAGTCTGGAAACCCAATCCTGTGAAGTTTCAGTTGTGAAACTCCAGAGCATCAATAGCTGATAATACTGTTACACCCCACAGAAGGCCCTTCTGAGCATATTTGCACCTATGGTTTGAGTTTTGGTTGTGTAAAAAAGAATATGATGTCTTGGTATGTTACCAATAATGCAGTGGCTAGATTTTTTTCAACTGAAAACCTAAGACCTGTGTAATCAGAGTGGGTTATGTATTTTAACTGATTTTTTGTAGAGATACAAATGAGGTGATAGTTTAGGGGAGACAATGAAAATGGAGGATGAGGGGTGCCTCTTGTTCATCATTTACAGTGCTGGTTTGGTTTTAGTGCTTTGTGAGATTGTGCTCAACAACTGGTTCTTTTCCAGCGATCAAGCTACTGCTATCAGTGAAGAAGGATTGAATATTTAACAGGTGAAAGAAACTCACAAAACTTTCTGAAGCAAGGAAATTTTTTTTTTTTAAATTTTGTTTTATTTTAATAATAAAGGCTCTTTGCTCTGATTTAGCCTTTAGCTCATATGGGACTTGAGTTGGAAATCAGTTTTTTACTTTTTGCCTGCGTACTTGGGTAATACATTCTGCTTGTTTCCTCGCTTATTCTACCAGATACCAGCAGTTAATTAATTGGTTAAGAGAAAAGTCATCTCCCTCAAATATGTATGTATATTAAGATGTTCATTTCCGTTGTTTTAGTGTCGAGAAAAAAAGGGGGTTGTTTTTGTAAGCTTGTTTGTGCTTTCCTTTACATTCTGTATTTCTAGCTCCTGATTTCAGAAGTGGAAATGATAAATCAGAGGATGCGGAGTTACGGTTTTTTACTTGTCAGTCTTTATGGAATCAAATCAAGTCAGAAACAGAGGTGAGTCTTGCACTTCGTACTAAAGCAGTGTTTTGCATTTATAACAATGCTGCTTGCTTCTTTGTTTCTGGAGATCTTTTTTACCTGCTTAAAGGGGCAGCTAATTAACACAGTAAGAGGGACAGAAATATTGAATGAGGCTGAAATCCTTGTCCAGAATATAAAATAGTCATAATAAATCCATCAGTTACGCATTACTTCTAACTACATGCTCTTGATGCTTCAAGCTTCTGCTTCTAAGCTTCTCTTCTTACTAATTGTCCTTTTTATTAACTCCTGGCATACTGCTGTTTTCTGCCTTCAATTCAGTTAATGCTTGCCAGCCCTCTGAGGATTTTAGGCTCAGTGTGACAGTTCATGCACAGCAGCCCAGGACACACAGTGGCTTTATGTGACTACAACTGCATGGATGTCAAATACTGAATGACACAGCCACAAATAGTCTGTTGAATTAGTATGGACAGTATGAACAGGGTTGTCTGGTGGGGGTCAGAGTTAATTTCATACTGAACTGTGGCCTCAATTGTTATGTGTTACATGGCATGCTGTTGTTGTGTCCCTACAGCCAGCTGGCTTGCATTATAGTATGAATAATTGCTTCCATACAGCAGGGATTTCCTCCTTTATTCAGTGTCACGGATTCTGGGCAAGTATTCCATGTTCCTCTGCTTGCTTTTGGGCTCTAGGCATTATGAGAATTTTTTTCCCAAAGTTTGTTTTGGAATGTGAAGTAGAAGCCAGGTGGATGTAGCTTAAAATCTGGACCCTTGGGCTAAACTCATAAATTCCTCTAATTCTGTTCCTACTACTCTGTGATCCAGCTCACTTGGACTACTCCGCAGCCTTTCCAAACCGTAACTAGCCAGGCTGTGTAAAGCAGTGCAGTATCTCACGGTGCCAGTCAGAGAGAACACACAGAAGCTGCTGAAGTTTTATTTGGTATCGATTTGACAACTGCCACAGCTCCGTGGGTTAACTACCATCACTGGCAGTAATGGTGGCAGCTGCACCAGAAACCATAGGCACCACTTACTATAGGTAAGATGACATTCTGGGCTGCTTCTGGAAGATCTTTCTTGGATCTTTCTTTGGCATAATGTTGTCAAGACTTTTGAGAAAAATCTTCTGTGTGGCCAGCAGTGGCTATGGGATTTTTTGGTTGAAGATGTGTTCAATTTTTTCCTAGTGCTCTTCAAGGATTTCTCCCAGAGCGGCAGGCACAGCCCATCATAGTGAAAGCCTCACTTAACCACTCACCCAGAGCAGGAGTGAGAAGCACAGAGCCACCATGCTTTCCATCTGAAAAATCATCATTCTTTCTTTGTCTAAATCTCCTACCCTTGTTTTCTTTGAGGCTCTTAGGAGTTTGCCAAATACTTTCTTTTGGTCTTAATCCTTGTGATGGAAGACACTTTATCCTACATGTATGAATTTATATGAGCTTTTCCTTAGAGTGTGTATTGCCCAAAGGCAAATTACCTGCAGTTACTTTTGCTGCTACACATAGAGTTTTCTTCACCCAGCTTCTGGGGTATCTGTGATGCTTTTCCTAATGAGTTTTGAATTACGAACCGTTCATCCTACTGTTGGCTGCTGATGATTTTTACATTTTAAATAGTGTGATAATTCAGGTTGTAAGGGACATTAGGAAGTCTCTAGTCTGAACTCCTGCTCAGAGCAGCCTCATCTATGAGGCAAGACCAGGTAGGTAAGGACTTTATCTAACTGGGATTTCATTTCTTATAAACTTTCAAACCCTGGTGTAGTAAACCTCATCTGTAGCAGGATACATGGGATGGGTGTGGTTTGCTGGTTTGGACTTTTATTTTAGTTCTGGTAGTGTGCTAAAGGAACTTTGCAAGATGTTCTCCAGACGCTTTTGCCAGGGTACTCCTACCTGATGATTTGTTGGCAGGCCATGTGCTTGTGCTGGTGTTTTCCTAGTTCTCTAGAATCTCCTTGAGGTGTTGGAAAATGGAGAGGATTTGACCTCTAGGTACTTTGTTGTAAAGCGCTCTTGTTCTTTGTATGTGCGTCATGAACTGTGCTGTGATTGTGGCAGAACAATCTGCCACCTGCTTCTGACATCAAAAGCTGACAAAAGCACAACGGGAACTGTCCCTTGTTTTTGGAAGGTGGATTTTGGATGGCTTTTTTGTTTCAGTATTGTATGGTATCCCAGTTTTGACTCTTGCTGTCAGAAGTGGCCTTGCAAATGTTCTTATTATGATAAATCTCATCAAGAGCTTAAAGAAACATTGTTTTCCTGTGAGGCAAGGAATTCCAGTTGAACTACCAGGATCTAGGTTAGAAACAAAAAATGCAGGGCTAAAATACGGTAATTTTAGCTCTAATGTGAAGATAATGGTTTTCAGACTGCACAGCAAATAGTCTTGACCAAACCTGATGTTGTAGCAAGGACTGAAATTCCAATTCATGTGACTTTTCCAGAGTGATACTCTGGTGTTTTCACATTTTTATAAATAAAATCTCTGTTCTTTTCTACAGAAAGTACAGGAAGACTTGAATAAGAACTTGCTTGATAATCTGGTTAGTTTTTTGAGCCGGTCTCATTCTGAGTTTCAAGAGAAGACAACAGAATGGACTTGCCAGATGAAGTTCAGAGAAATCCCTACTGCAGCTCTTGTCTTGGGTAATTTTTTTATGTTATATTTTGTTACATACATCTGTTTAAAACTGACAGAGAGATCAAAGAAAATTACATTGCTGACTCCCAGCAATTACTGTGAGCAATATCAGCTTCAAAAATGTTGACAGAAGAAATTGGGCTGGGAGAAGGAAGCAAGGTAAAACCTCCCTCCCCTTTTGTCTATATGCACAATAGTCCAGTATGTCAACACCCTCCCTAAAGGTCTTTCTTAGGCAGCAGGTAGCAATTTGACTTTTTTCACCTGAGGCACTGGAGATACTTTGAGTCCGTCCCTGTTTCTGCCACCAACATGCCTGGCAGTTTCTGTGACTTAACCATGGAATTACGTAGCTTCTGTATTTCTGATACATACTCTTGCAGTGCATCTTTACATGTAGGAAAGTAGTGTCTTTATCTTGGAAAAGGAGAAGAGAATGAAGAAAGTGACTGAATATTACTCAAGACAGTGAAGTTCTGAAGGTTTTTTTGTTTTATTTTTTTTTCCCCTGCTCCTTTCTTTCAAGGTTTTGTAATTATAATCCTAAACCTGATTCAATGTAAGTTAATTGCATTTTCAGTGGAAACTAAAATCAGGCCAGTGCTTCAAACTTACAATATGAGCACTACAACAGGGGGGATGGTACTCTGCTTTTATATGTAGTAGAAAGTAAGAAGCTCCTGCTCTGAATATTTCTGTGAAAGAAGCTCTGAATTGCCTTCTGGAGGGGCTTGTTCTTTCTGTTGGGGTGTTGGGGTTTTTTTTGGTCATCTAAGGGTGCTAACAAAGACAGTAAATACTAGGTAGTTCATGGTGAATTCAGATGGAGTTTCATACTCATTCATAGTAATTTTCCTCTTTACATAAGCCATGTGAGGATCCAGAACTTGGGCACATGTAGTATTCTGGAGAACAGGAGCATAATTTCTTGTCTGCAGACAAGTGGATGCCTTCTGAGGGTATCAGTAGCAGGGATGTTGGGAAACCAATCCTACTTCTTGCAGTTTTGCACTCTTGAGAAATCTTTCTTTAAAAAACTCCCACCAAACTATGTGAGGGGGTCTTTGCAGAGATTCCTGTTTCTGTTAATCAGGGAGTATCAACCAGTATGTCTAGTCTTGTGCTGTTTTTATATCTTTCATCAGAGCTGATGCCACAATTACCTCATATACTTAAGGAAAGAATGGAATCTTTGGTTTTTTGCCTGCTGTTCAGTTTATTATTCAGTCATTATGGTCACAAATCATCAGAAAAATGCCCTTAAAATTTGTCTGGTTTTTTTTTTCTAGGTGTAAATGTTACAGACCATGACTTGACTTTTAGAAGTCTCTCAGACTTGCTTCAGAATAACATTACTCCTTACATAGCCTTGCTGGAAGCCAAAGATTGCCCGGGTAAATAATGCAATAGTTTTGCTGCTTGTTTGAATAAGGTATCAATTAACTAGAAATTTTAGCTTTTATCTCCAAATGTAAGACTAGTGGATGGAGGGATCTTGAATGCTTTCTAAAGATTTGATCAAACCCATATCATCATAGCAGTAATGTCTACTGTATTTTAAGATGCATCCAATTCTTTTTAAATCAAAGATTGAAATACTACTTAGCTGTAGCATAAATGTCAAGAACATCCTGGTCACTGTATTGTATGTTGATACTGTAGGCTGGCTTTCTTCTTGTTTAATTGGACAGTGCACGTATGCATTCCACTTTTTAAATGCTTACAAGTCACATTATTACAGTGAGGAAATGGGTAGAATAAAATTTTGTCTCACTCTCCTTGCTCCTTTTTTATTTTTTAAGTAAAAAGATTAAAATCACTTATGGCAGTATCCTCAGTTCTGTGGATTGGCTGCCTTATTTACTTCTAGGTCACTAATGGCATGTGACTGGAGTTCAGAAAAGGTGGAAAACCAGCATCTTAACCTGAATTGTTGCTATCTAGGCAAGTTAATAGGATAATTTTTATTGCACTAACAACACACACTGATGCTTTCTGGAGAATGAGATGTGTGTACTGGAGAGAAGGAGAATATTTAGAAATGTGTAAAATACTTGGGATAATATAAAAAATAATTGGGGTAATTTTTTGGGGGTATGGTTTGGAGAAGTGTTACCAAATAACCAGATGACTTTACTGTGTGTCTAAAAATGTTTCGTAAAGGCATAAAAAATCTGATGCAGAAGCTGATGGGGCAGTTGATGAACTGTTACATAGATGTGGACTCATTGGAAGATGAGGACTATGTGCAGGTTTCGCAGAGTAGAATACGTTGTTCAATGTCTTCTCTTATCAAATGGTATAAAGGTGTAACAAAGGTATGTTGTTTGTTTTACTTTTTATCACCAGTTGATGAAAATGCCTGACCTTTAGATATGTTTGAAAAAAATTTAATAACTCAAATTTCTGTGAGAAAATGCCAAAGGTTAACTTTTAGTTTAATATGAAAAAATAACTTGAGATTAAGGTGATTTGATTATAATATGTAACACATAGAACAAATGTGGAGTTAGTTACTGATGATGTATGAATGTCAGAATTCTGGAACACAAGTAAAAAGTACTATTTTATCATATGTTTAATTGGGAACTGGAAGCTTAAAACGCAATATCAACTTCGTGCCAGATCCTTTTCTCCCAGGAGTGTTGAGATGTTTTCTTTATTAAAACAAAACTTGATGGAAGAACAGTCATCCAGGGGAAAGGTACTGTATTACTGCTAATGAGCCATGATGTCATCTGCAGCCCAGGGTACATTGGCAAGCAGTAAGAAAATAACTTTCAAAATGTTCTTTTATCTTTCTGTTTGCTAAAGCTAATGAAGTTTTATGTTTTGTTTCTGTCACAAATACAAGTTAGAACTGATTGTCTGATGACTTCATCAGAGCAGTGTGATAAACAAAAGTGTAGTGAGTTGAGTATATGCTCTTTTTATTACTGGGTTAAGATACAAGAAATAAGAATGTCTGTGTACACAACTCAGATTTTCTCCCTCGATCCCAACAGAACTTCTCCAGTTCTGTCTCACAGACATATTCTTGTCTTTGTTGGAATGTGTGCTTAAAATCTGTTTATGTTTTGTACTTCATGCTGTGCCAAACAGAAGGATGAAGAATGGCAGTTCTAGATGCTAATAATAAATACAGCTGACAAAAAGTTCAGTCATGTCACTTTGAAGTAATATATTGTTGTAGGTATGATTCAGTCTTTTTATTTTACTGTTTTCTGTTTATTAATGTTTAATGAATGGCTTTAAAGAAAACAGATTCTGAAACTCCAAGCCAAAAAAGAACTTCCTCTTCTGCATACTGGCAGTCTCCTCCAGTTGTGGTCATATTCAAAGACATGGAAAGTTTCACCACAAAAGTACTTCAAGACTTCATAGTCATCAGCAGGTAACATGAGTTGAAGTTTAGGTCTTCCATTTCTTTACCCATTTTCTATTTGCAGATGTTTTGAAATGTCACAGTGAGGCCAGTGGAGCATTGGAATCAAATATTGGTGCTGCTTCTTTGCAAGCAGCAAATGAACAAAAACCTATTTGCTAGGTCTTGTGAATAAATTGTCCTAAAGCTATCCTGGGACTTTGAACCAGAGTGCTGAAGGACTAGGTTGAGATAGGAGGGAGCTAATTTTAATTGTTAACATAGCAGGATTTATGGGTACTAGTTGTCACAGAATTTGTGAATGTGAAACTAATTTTTTAAGATTCCTAGACCTCTCTTCTGTAGGCTTTTAAAATTGTTTTCAAAATATTTTTTTGTGTGACTACTGATGTAATGCTGATTAAAGGTCACTAGCTTGCTAATAGGAGTGTATGTAAAACTTTCCCAGTTGGCCAGGATCTGTAATAAGCAGCTGACTACTTCAGGTGCCCCGTACTTCTGTTCTTCCATAACCTGTCTTCCTTAATATCATCTCATGCATGCTAATCAAAAATTCATGCTGTTCTCCAAAAAGAGCATCTTGCACTTAGTCCCCAGGGTTGAAACTACAGTTGCATCAGAACTGGGGCTGCAGTTGTACAGTTAATTCAGCTGCAGTATGTGCACCTGAGATCACGTCTAAACAAGGCTCAGGCAATTTCAGTTGCTGAGAGACCAACAAAGAAAATAGTTGTGCTGGTTTAAAGGTAAACCAGCAGGAGAAGTGAACCCAACTCACAGAGATTACAAGTCAGAATTACAGTTCAATAAAGGGATTACAAAAAAAACAATGATAGAGAGAAAAAAATCAGTTTTGACCCACAAAAACAGACATACAACCCAGCACCCTGGGGCACAAACAGAACGGTGTTCGTTAACCCCTGTGCTGAGCACCACATGACCCCCTGAGTACAAAGTAAGACGAAAAAATAAACCTGTTGGTGAGGATGGTCACAGTCTGCTTGAGAGTGGCAGTCGCAGTCCTGTTGAGGTCCTGGTCCCCCTCTGGATCCGACAAGTGGTACCAGAAGTCTCTAAACCCCAAGATTATATTTGCTTGGGTCTAGGTGGGAATGCCCAGTACCTCCTCCAGAGTGAGGAGTTTCATAATGGGTGATTTACTGTGTGAGTCATGGCATATTTTTGGAATCCTTGATGGCCCATTAGCAGACATGACCCTCAAGCTGGGTGTGAAGGTGCTAAGGACTTCCCTTCCCGGAAGGAGTTATCACACCTGAGACATTGGTGTGAAGACAGGAAACTTTCCTGTCTCACAGAGTTCTTAAGCACCCAGCTTGTAGCCTGAGGGGCCAGGTGTGCCCTGGGCAGCTGCTGCAAATGATCCATTGTTAGCAGTCCATGAGAAATGACATAGAGTGTGTAGAATACACAGCCCTGGCCACACCCACACAGTGACAAACTGGTCCTGACCACTATAACCAGGACAATAGTTTTCTACTTCAGATCTGGCAGATGGATTCTCAAGGGAACATTTTGAAAAATTAAATCTCAAATGCACAATTATCTGGAAAAAATTAGGGTGTAAGGCAGTGAAAAATTAGGTTTTAATTGTTTTTTAAGTGTTGCATTTTCTTTTGCTTTTTGTGGCAAGGACAAATACCTAATTATGAGCTTATGGAATTTAGATGAAGAACAGTTCAAGTCTGATCTACTATTTGCAAGTACACTTTGTGTGTCTAGAAAAATTATTCAGGGAATTCAAATGATCTTATAACTAAAGACTATTGATTGAAGTAAAGTAGAAGATGGGTAAAATAGAAGTTCGGCAGAGTTTTATAATACTTTGAAAAAGATCTTTGGGATAATTGTATAGGTTGTGTTTATTGTCTCCATTTCAATCTTCAACTTGTTTAATATTAAAGGTGAAGTGGGTAAATGTGAGAGGTGGTTCTGATTTGTTAATCACAAGTTTTAATTCCTTTCTGATATTCTTTAAGGTTAGCAACAGTGGAAGGTATTATATGATGTTTATTGGTTTTATGTTCAAGTCTCCAGCAATTGCCTTTAAGGAGGTAGAGAAATGAAGTAATTATGGGATAACAATTAAAAAGCCATGGTTGAAACCTTTTAAAAATGGAAAATAATTATGAAACAATATTGAAAACACTGTGTTTATTATAATTTGCATGCTGCTGAATACACATTCAGTTCCGATTTTCAGTTCTCAAAGCAAATACTAAAATATATATGAAGAGGAAGGTTAATCTGGAGAAGTTGGAATTCACTTCTTTTTAAGTATGATGGGAACATAGAATGTTGCATATGTTTCATAATTATTTTAAATTTATTAAATGGTGTAAAATTTGTAAATTTTCTTGAGGTTGTTAACTGTTTAATGTCTCTTCTTATTTTTTCTCTATTTAATTAAAAAACCTTCTTATAAGATTCAGTTCTCTGAATATAACTTTGTGGGAAGCTAGAACCAGCACAAGACTGTAACTGAAATGATGCTTTTTATGCCACTTTCTGAAAGCTGAATCCTAAAGTAGAATTTCATTTTCCTACCTGCTTTAGAGCTTTAAATAGCTTCCTTTCATTTTAATTTTATTCCACATAAAAACTCTCTTGGTTTACTGGTGACAAATCTTTTAACTTACCCCTTTCTGCATCTAAGCTCAGTGTTGTAGTAAGAACATAATGTATTTGTCTCATGAGTTTCTATCATGTAATTATTACATTTTTTTCTCCCTTGCCCCATTATCTAGTCAGCATATTCATGAATTACCTCTAGTGCTGATTTTTGGAATCGCTACATCACCAATGATTATCCACAGATTACTTCCTCACTCTGTTTCCTCTCTGCTGTGCATAGAGCTTTTCCAGTCCCTTTCCTGTAAGGAGCACCTGTCTACTGTAATTGACAAGGTAATTCCCTTTCTAAGTAGAAGGAGTGTGTTTGTGTATTGAAGCTTAGGCTACATGTGTAGTCTTTAAAGGTGCATTTGTCTGAAGGTTTTGAAAAGGAATCTCTTCCTAAGGATTGTGGATATTTGGATATTTCTACTTATAGCTGCAGAGTAGCTTAATACTGAGAGCTCCCTTCTCACACTAAGACACTCACATGACCTGCTTTCATCTTTCATTTGCATTCAGATTGGTGTGTGTATACTTGGGCAATTACACTTTCCCATTCGCACCTCTTCATTACAGGAGTACTTTGATTTGAGTTTTACTTCATTCCAGAAAAAGATAGCTTTAAAGTGACAAAAATAACAGTTCAGCCTGAGTTTTGCCACCTCTCAAACATTAGCTCAGTTATCCAAATGTTCAAGCCATATAAATGTTATGCCTGTGGATTCTTGGTACACTGCTTTGTGCAGGATTTCAGAAATCGCTGTTATGCATGCTGAAAGTAGTGGTGTCTCTGTTCATTACAGCAGTCTCTGTTCTGTTTGCAGTTTTACAAATAAATACAAAAATAGCATTAAGCAAAACTTACTGCAAACGTTGCATTAGTAAAATGTACTTAGAAAAATGTGATAAAATAATAAACTGAGAAAAATAAATCTTTACGTGGTTATTTCAGTAGAAATACTGTTTTTAGAAGCTGACAGTGTATTTAGTATCTCATTTAGTTGAATGCGAAGACATACTGAAAGCTATATCAAACTGTATATATAAGTTTTGTTTATTTGAATTCAGGAGAAAATTTTTGCTATGGCTACTTTTTCTTTTTATCTCCCTTTTAGCTGCTTCTGTCAGACCAGTTTCCCTTTAAACTGGGTGAGAAAGTTCTGCAGGTTCTCATCAACATATTCTTGTACCATGATTTTTCTGTCCAGAATTTTATCAAAGGATTTCAGGTAGGCAATTTATTATGGTTGTGAAAGCAAAGGGTAATTACTAGGCACTGAAAGATTTCTTAGGACCTAATATTGCTGAATTGTATGAAAAAATGTCCTTTGGAAATAGTTTGGATCTCTGAACAGATGGGTGTTTTAAAACCTTAACTGATGAGGGTTTTAGAGAAATCTTGTAGGACAAGTATGGAGAAGCATATAAAAGCTTCCTCTGCCTCAAAAAACCCCAGTGTTTTATGGTTATATTTAAAAGGGTGACCTGCCTTAGTGGGTGGAAAGAGCTGTATTTTTCTGTAGATTAACTTGTAGCTTTCTAACACCCTTGGGCAGAACTCTCCAGCTCTGATTGTCTCTAGCAGGTGCTTGGACTCTGGTTTGTCGGTGTGAGTAGGCTACAGCAGTGTCTCTTCCCCTCTTGAACTCACACAGTTTCTGAATGCACACTTCTTACTTTTCAGGGAAATAGGAGCTGCAGGGTCACTTACTTTGTGCCTCAGAGTAGGTAATACTCTGTGATCCAAGCAGCTCTGCATGAATGTGGAGTTACATTTACCCTCTCTCGGGAGACAGAGTGGAAGAGTTCAAGGTTTCCCAAAATAGTCTATACAGAGAACAATAATTAAATTTTTGTTGGCTTATATAGATCTTCATATTGAGATGTATTTCTGTGTCTGAGTCTCGTAACTTCTATGAATTGCGGACTAGAGTTCTCTGAGTAATTGGTAGTCCCTTTAATCTGTTTTAATGCAGGTTTGTGAAATTGTTTCTTTCTTGCCTAGTTCCATGTGTGACCCTGTTAGTTAAACATGCCCTTTTAATGTCATATACCTTTAAAGTTTCTCAGATTCTTTGATATCTAAGTTTCAATGATTACATGTGGCCAGGAGAAATATCCTAGCCATAGTACCTCTCTGTGCAGACAGACCTGTGTGGGCTTTCACAGGTTTCAACTCCTCTGATTTGAAAGAGTCATCAGAACTTAATAATTCTCCATTGGCCTGATACAAAAATGCAAGTGACAGTAATATAGCTGTGTCCTTGTATGTAAAAACTATTCAAGGATGAAGCAATTTCAGATCAGGTTTTCTCAATAATAAATAGAAGGTATCACCATCATCTCATTATGTCTAGGCACAATGTTAACTTTTCTGGTAGTTTTTCCTCTTTAATAGTTTTTATGTTTTAAACGCTTTTAGTGAGGTAGTCTGTTGGATTGGGTTTTGTTTGGTTTTCAAGAATAGATGTGATGAGCATATGCTACTGTTCTGCAAGGCCCTGATGCTGCAAATGTTTAATGAAGGTGAAATCAGTGATAAAGTGCATTTGTATGTATGCATAGACAGAGCTTAACAGTGTATTTTTGTATGCATGAAACATAAATTGAAATTAGAACATGTGAGTTTGCTTGTGTACAGCAGTTGCTCTTCATATCTCTAAATGCAATCTTTGGTATTTGTCAGCACTGGAGCTGAATATGTAACCTAAAGAATTCAGTAATTCACATAAGTGAATAGAATATATTTGACAAGCTATAGTTATTGCATAAGAGGAGGAAATATGAGATTTTGAAAATGAACAGCACATACAGCAAAGAAGGTAATTATGTGACTATTTGAAACTGTATAATCAGTGTCCTGTAGTGACTTATGGAATCTCTGAATTGCAGTGAATTTTTTTTTTTAAAGAGTACCGTTACTACCACTGTAGTAATAAGAAAGCCTTAAAAGGTAGATAGATATAGCAGGGAAGATGAATTTTATTAACATCCCTATTTCTTCCTCTGTTTTTCAGCTCTGTGTTATGGAGCACTTCTTTTCCCAGCCTCTTAGTGTACTATGTTGCCAACTGGTGGATCTTAAGAAGAGAATTAATTTTTTATCTCACGATCAGTGTGAAAACATTCGAAGACTGCCCTCTTTTAGAAGGTAAAAGGGGAAATAAATTTTTTGGACAATTGTTTATTGAGACAACTTTAAAAAAGAATCTGTAAATGTAGCTCTGCAAAAACTGTTGCTCTTTGTGCACATTTCTATGGCAAAGGTAAATTGATTAAATGGAGGACAGGAAGCCTTAATCTCCTAGTCTAGAGAGTACAGCTTCTGTGATGTGTAATCACTTGATTATTTTTTTTTCCCTTGTTCTCAATAGAGAAACAAGCTATTATCAAAAATAACCATAAATCACTTTTGAACTTAAGCTGATTTAGAGCATAATCTCCAGGGTTTTGGAGTGGCCTTTCAACTTGTTGGATTTGACTGTCCTTTCTGAATTTTTCCAAAGAAATCTTTGTAGCAGCATAAACATTTATTTTTTTTTAACCCTAGAATCTTTCTTTACATTATAATTTTTGTGTTGTTTTTCTTTCTTGCCATCAGATATGTGGAAAAGCAAGAGTCAGGGAAACAGGTTGCACTGCTGACAACAGACGACTTCTTAAAGGTAAAATTTTAAGAATGTCTTTGGAAAACAAAGATGATTTGCCCAATATATTAGTTTATGGAGCATAATAAAATACAAGGCCAAGATGTATAGTTCTGTATAACATCTTTCATGTTGAACATACTGTACTTCGTGTCCAGTAATGAAAAATCAGGATTGGCAGGTCAAAATTTCAAATCTCTAGAGCTGCCTTTATATGAAGCTGCACAGCTTTCTTGCATCAACTTTTAGTTATGTCAAGAAATAGAACTGCTTTAAAAGAAGGTTACATGGTTTATTTATGGCCAAGTCTTTTCATGCTTCCCCAGGCTGAGTTTCTTGGAAGTTCAGTTAAGTGTTTGAGGAATGTGTAAGTAATCCTGGAGGTTATTTCATAAGCTCTTAATCCTTCAAACCCTCTGTATATTTTCTGATTTAACTCAGTAGGGCCGAGTCTGTATCCCTAGGCACATATTCACACTAGATCTCATACAGGATTAAAACTTCAATTTTTTACATGTTTGTCTGAAGCTTTGTCGTGTGATTGAAGTCAGACTATTGCTACTGAAGTCGGACTACTGCTATTGAAGTCAGACTACTACTGTTGTGAGCCCTTTAGGAATTCACCAACAGAAATCTGTTGGTTATTTCCATCATCTGAACCACTCCCAGTAGAAGCATTGTTTGAGGTAAAGGGTTTCTCCTAACTCTTCAAGTCTAGCTAACCTGTCAGGCAAATGGTACTACAGAGAGAAAGCAATTAATTTATCCTAGCAGAGCTTCCTGGACTGTAAGGCTTTTTCAAGTGTGAAGAACAACGATAATGGCCGGAAGAGAGGTTAGTAGCAGACAGGTTTGCAAGTGCAATTATAGTGGTCAAGTTGAGACATGATTTTATGTCATTTTATGATCCATTGGTAAAAATAGCCTAAACTACTGCTGTTCCCTTGCTGTTTAATTCACACCTACTTTGAAAGTTGAAGACTCATCAGCTTAAACTTTATATGTTTTAAACCTTATATGTTTAATAATATACCCCTTATTTCCCAAGCCTCACCCTGTAAGTTTGGGTAGGAAGCCAGAATTTTTGTGCCTAGGTGCATATAATGCTTCTCACAAATTCTAATTGAAGACATTTGTTCTAATCTCTACAGTAGTGGTAGGACCATTTAGTGCCTTGCCAAGATGGCAGTGTAGTCTGCTTGGGAAGAAAAGGTCTTACTGCTGCATTGATGACGTGATCTTTATTCTGTTTGTCATGCTAATCTACGGTATCATTTCAAACTTTAGAAACACTTTCAAACTCACTATGGTAGTCTTTCATATAAATTTACTCTTCATGTTTCAGGGCCAGGTAAACTTTGTCTTCAAGCTTAGCCCCTAAATCTGCAATACCCTTTACCTGCTGCATTTATATGCCATGTTTTTAACACTTTTTTTAATAACTATGGGAAGGGTTTCACCTATTTAAAATATTCAGTTTTAAAAGCAATTTTACATTCTAATTATTAATGAATCTGTCTGAAGTTTTCATGGCAAATTTAATTTGAAATTATGTAAAAGTGGTGATCTACATATGTTATCCACATTTATGGAAATAACATTGCATAGTCTTCTAATAATATTTTCAAACGCTTCCAAAATGGAGTATGTCTTTTGACTTCATTATTTGGCAAATACATTGCTATTTATTTATATTAACTACATTAGTCTTGAGCTAGGAAACAAGATGAGGCAAATATAGATGGGTTAATAATACTCTGGATTTGGACAAATAAGATTGATGTAGCATCATAAACAAGAACTTTTTTCTCAGCTTTTTTTGTGGTGGGGATAATTTTTTTCTTAATGATCCTACTTATAATTAAAATACAAACTTGTGAGTGTCTACCCTAAGGTCTTGGAAGTCATTTAAAGAGTTGTTATATCAGTGACTTTAAAATATATAAAAAGTCTATGGGAAGAAATGTCATGTTTTTAATAATTTAAAACTTTTTTTTTAACATTGGAAAGCTCTGCAGCACCAAGTGTCTTTTTTGCATTCAGTCTTTGCAGGATGATACCTTTTCTTCCCATGTGTCAGTACTTCCTTATATTGCCTGCAGGCAAGGTTTTGCTTTTTTTTTGGTGTTCGATACCCTTTGTTTCAGTTTAACTTTACAAAACTTCAGTGGCTTGCATTATTTTTCTCTTTCTATTTGGAATGGATTGCTCAGAGTTGAGCAAAATGGCAATAAAATATGTAGAGAATCCTGTGGTTTTTTCCTCTTTATCTTTGAAGACAAGGGAGAGAAGGATGTTTTGATTCACAAACTGAAATGTAACAAGCCAAGAGTACTTTAGTGTAGTTACCAGAATTTTTGAGTGTGGTTTTCCAGAAGTGTTAGTACATGTTCCAAGAGAGGCCAGTGATAATGAGATGCCATCCAGCAAATTCAGTAGCAGCAGTCAATAATTTCTTTTTCCTAATGTGTGATTTTCTTTTTTCTGCAGTTCTCAATCTATGAATATACGGAAGTCAAATTAAGAACACATAGGAGCAGCAACTGAATATTTCTTTGTTTTCTGTGAACTGGTCTTTTCATATATATCTAGCTAATAAAACCAGCAGCCACCCACAATATAAGAATTAAATGCATTTGTAATATAAAAATGCACATTTTTGAGTAAAAGTAGTTATATAACTTCTCATTGCCTATTAAAGGGATGGTGTATAGTCTCATTATTGTGAGATAACATACCAAATCTAAAGGCCTAACTATATGTGAAAATGGTAAAATAATAATTGTAATCAATAACAAATTTCTAGCAAGCTAGACAAAGAAAGTACAGTTAACTATGCGATGTGAATGCAGTGAACTGGTGAAATACAGTGATCTTAATTTAACACTGGTCATTTCAATCATAGCACACTACAATGTCAAAACTTCAGAGTAATTTTAAGTGCTTTGTGTGAGTTTTAAATGCATGTCAGAATGACTTAAAAAATTATTCTGTCACTGTAGGAAGAAACACAGAAGTTGCTGGAGGACTTACATGTTTACCATTACAATTACGTTTCAGTTCTGAGATGTCTTCATGTTTTCACATCTTCTCTTCCAAAGTATCCTTTGGGCAAGCAGGTGATGTACTGTTATATATGAGTTTTGTTGGTTTTCTTCTCAAAGTATGACATCTGAATAAATATTTACTCTTTCTCTTTGTTTACTAATGTGCTGGTTTGCCCCCTGCTTCTTAAAATGCAGACAGATGCTTTTTTGCTATGGGTAGAGGGCAACAGTGATTTCTTTACGCCGTGGATGGTGCCTTGCCAGCCAACAAGGAGTTTCCAGGAGGATGCAGATGCACAGATCAGCAAAAGAACCCACATATTGACTTTCCCACATCTTGGATCGTCTGTATGCATTGCAGACAGTATACTCTTATACCACCTATTAGATCACTAGTCCAATTCAGATGAAGAGACTTGAGTTTTTAGCAACCTTCTGTACAGGAAAAAGTGATAGTTAAGGAACAGTGGTAATTGGTCGTAATAACCCTCTTGCTCTAATGTCATTACATCTACCTTCTCATGCTAAGCAATTTCTTCTTCCACTAGAAGAGTAATGTATTCTGTGCATGTGCGCTGGTCTCTCAGTGTTTTGCATACTGTAACTAGAGTCTGTGACTAACTACAAAAGCAGCATGAACATACCAGTATTTGAGAATAAAAGGATGTTTTAGCTGGGGCACTTGATTTGAGTTCTTTGTTCCCTGCAGTTACCTTCATCTGAATGTTAGTTGTTTGAAACCTGGTGCAGGCAACACAGTCTCCAGCTACACTAGAAGCTTAGTTCTGGAATATATTAAATGCTCTCATTTCTTTTGCAAACATTCTGTGTCTTTGTAAAACAAGCTCCAAAGGAATTGCATATTACTTTGAACAGCTTGCTTAAGATTTCCTCATTGCTTTGTAAAACACTTTATCCTTTTTTCACTTTCTGTGTAACAGATCAGGGATCTGCACTGTGCGTGTTTGGAAAATCAAGTGTGGGAGACAGAGGAGTATGAGTCATCTCTTCAGCTAGCAAGGTGATTTTTTTTTCCTGTTTTGTTTTAATACCACTGTACATATGGAGAGTATCAGTCATCAGTTATTCTGGAATTTAAAGCTGAGGATATTACCTGTTTACAGCTAGCTTTAGGATTGTTTGTAAGTATAAATGACTACTGTTTTAATTTTGGTTTTCTGCTGATTTCTGTGAAATTCAGCCAGGTTGTAATATTTCATCTGCCCTGAGTAATTATGCTGAAACCACTGAGAACATAAGTTGGGTTTTGTCTTTTAAAGTATGATTGTGATATCAATCAAATTATTAGTTTGTGTCCTTAAATTTTAATCTGTCGTGAAAATTAGAATCTGTTCCAAATGAATAGTAGCTGAGACCTCTATTTTATTTTACTACTTTCCCTCTGTCCCTCTTTTGTCTAATAGTTTATACAGGGTCTGAGTTAAAATTTTGTGTTATTGTAAGAATAGGACTTTAGGAGAGCCTACAGTTGCGTTGCCAGGCAATTTTCTTAATAGAACGCATTTCAATTGCAGTGTTACAGGTACAGATTTTAAATGTGCTTTAAAGAGACACATGGCAGGTGTCTGTTTCCTTAATAATTGCATTCATTCAAATAGTTATATCACGCAGGAGCCGGTGTGACACCGTTACTGTAACTGCATCTTCTAGAGCCTCTGAGCTGGTGAGGTGTGATTGTGTCACACTGTAAAACTGCATAGAGAAAACATGTCAGTGGTGGGTAAAGAATAACTTTCTGGGTTCATATACACAAGGAAATATACACTTCAAACTCTACCTTTCCCATACTGAGCGGTTCTTAGCCATAGCCATCACTCTGTGTTCTTCACCCTCATCCCTTTGAAAGGATTACATGCTTGGTTTGTCATTTCTGCAGTCTTTCCTTTTTGTTCCTTCTCTGACTCTCCTGAATCTTGACATCACTCAGTCACCTATCAACTCTTGCCCATAAATGCATCATTCTGCTTTTCTGTATTGTCTGTCTGTAATCTCTTAATAACACTTGGCTGTTTTTCCCTCTCCTTTTTCTTCTCCTGCGTTTAATTTGCTTTCATCCTCTCTGAATTCATCTATCTCTTCTCCTGTCTCAAAGCTGATGCTGCCATCAGATTCTAACTTGCTCCCCTTTTATTCTTATCTGTTCATCTCCCTCCTGTTGTTCTTCTGGTCCTGGCTCCCACTGTGGGAGCTTCTGATAGAAATACAGCAATCATGGTCAATCCTTTCATAGATGATGAGTCTGTGATTTTTTGTTTTTATCCAGAAAGTCTGTCATTCTCCTAATAAATCTCCTTCAACACAATTTCTTCAAATACTTGGAATTCTAGCTGTGATTATTAGTTTTTTCAGCTTTTAACTTTAATTCTCCTTTCTATTTTATACATACTTCCTCTTCTCTGCTTTTTCTACATGGAATCTTGCTGCCATCTTTTAGAAGAAAATGATAAAATGTGGTCTTTCCCCTTCTATTCATAATCTTTTTTTCCCCCCTCTTGCTCAGCTTTAGAATTTACTCACTGTTCCTTAATACCTGTGTCTTCTCAGGACTCACATCACCTATTGATATCCTTGTGTTCGCCCTTCCCCATCCCATATTCTTCTTTTCAATGTTTTTCTGGAATCCGTCTTTTTTCCCCTTGTATTTAGAAAGTGAAAAATAGAAAAGCTTTAGATCAGCTTATTTCTCATTTTCTAACAAAGCATCTCATTTGACTTTCATGAATTCTGCTTGAATGTGGGGTTTTCAGCTTTTGAATTGAGTTTCTTTTGTAGTTGGTTTCTCTACTTCAGGCTTTCCTTTTGTCCATTCTGGTAGAAGTGATTACCCAAAGATCCTGTTTTGGGTCATCTTAACTTTAGCAATCTAGACAGTAGTTACTCTACTGGAGTTGTCTAGAGTCTAAAAGATACCATGGGTCAACAGGAAGAATCTGTGCGCTTTAGTTCACTTTGGATTAATCCAATCAGAAGACAAAGATAAGAGATGTTGGAGAGTGTCTCACTTGATTGGTTATGTGGAGCTAACTGCCTGGGACTTCTGATCAAATTTTTAGGTTGCAAAACCTGCAGTCTGACCTATTGTCCTCTGTCTAGGCATTGTACTCTGTTTTTTGTCTGCCAATCATTGATGGCTTTTCATCACATGCTGCTTATCACAGTCCTGCCCTTCCGTGACTCCTCATTTTGGTGCTGACCAATCTCTGTTATCACTTCTTCAGCTGATTCCCCACTTCAACATTCAGAAGTTGTTTCTGTGGACTTCATCCTAACTTCCTTTCTTTCATAACTTGAAATAAGATTTATTTACTGCCATATAATGGTCTGAGACCTTACATTCTGCTTTAAGCTTGACTCCTAATCAAATTAAAATCTTAACTCCGCTCTCTGATAACTGGCATACTTGCAGTAATCTCAAGCCTAAATGGCTGAAAATGATCCTTTACTGTTTCCTCATACATGATAACCATCTTTTCTATTCTTTGGGCCCTGTAATCCCATTGTTGTCATAAATAAGTTTTTCAATAACTAGCAGTTTCGTTTTGAATAGTATTGCTAAAATAAATTTTTTCTTTCCCATTCACAGATCTCCAGATCTGCTTATTCTCTCTCGATCTTGGGTGTTCAATTATTGCAGTGTTTTGTCTGCCCTGGAACAAGGCTATCTTGTTTACCCGTTGTGTTATACAAGACAGTTTCAAAATGTTTTCCAGCCTTTTGTGCAGTCAGGGCCACCCTTTGTGTTGTTAACTCCTGATGCTTTCTGTACAAAACAAGTGTATCTGAAGGCAATACTTGATTTGCAAAAATCTTCAACCCTGAAGCAGATAAACTGAAGTTTGAAATTCTAACCTTTATAAGCATTTAATATCAACTGCCAGTTAGAAACCAGAGCTCAAATTGCAGTTGTCTCTCCAGGTATCCACAGAGCTTCCCCAGTCTTAGTCTAAATTTCTTAGTCAGTGTTTAGGTAGCTGATAAGGAAACCCACTGCCTGCTACCACCATCCTTTAATTCTTTTGTCATGTTCCCTTTTTTATGTAGCTGTGTTTTTTGTGTCTTCTAAAACCCTCAAATTATTAGCATTAGTTTTTTGTCCTAGCACCTTTGTTTTGCGTAAGACACAGCAAAAACACAAGAATAGGCTGGGAAGGGCTGCTAGTAACAGAGGCTTTACAAATGTGTGATTGTTCAGAACCAGAGTGTTCAGCAATGGGAACCTCTCACACCGTATGACAAAAGTTGCGTGAATGTCTGATGGTACTGGCTGGATGAAGTGACTAATTCTGGATTTCATTTATGGATATTTGCAAGGACTTGCTTTGTTATCTTTTAAGTTAAGATTACGAGACTGAGCAGTGTTTGACGACATTTGTAAAAGGCCTTAATAATTTAATAGGAAGTAAATGCAGGGCTGGAGGTTGGGCTAGATGATCTCAAGAAGTCCCTTCCATCTTGAATGGTTCTGGGATTCTAGTGGTGGTTTGATTTACAGCAATTTAAAAAAAACCCAACAGAACAACAATTCTGATTTCATTTGAAAGTCAGTCCGAATCACAGAGCGTAATGGATTTTGTGGATGTGTGTTTTTACATACTGATTTTTTTTTTTTTACTGTTTCATTTACCATTCTTGTGAATGAGTATGAACCCTGGCCATACTTTTTTTTCAAGGGGTTATTTTTGTTAGGGTTTTTTTTTGTTTCGGTTTAGTTCTTTTTGTTTGCTTGGTGCTTTTTGGGGTTTTTTGCGACTCACAGTTTCAAAAATTGTAACTCCTGTATCCAGCAAGTGGTTTTAGGTAGAGCATCAGAAAAAAACTTGTTCTGCTGGAAAATGTGAAGGACACCTTCACCAAATGAAATTGGTTTGTTTCTTTTTGGTAATGACAGCAAGAAAAGAATTAACTTTAATGCAAGGCTGAGTGCTTGAAATCTTGGAGATTTTTTCCTTTTAAAAGGAGCTTTTCCAATTTTTTTTTAAACTTTTTTGCAGCTAAGAACATTGAAAGCTGTTTCATCATTCTACGTTTTAACTTCAGCCAACAATTGTGTCTTTTAGGATGTTGAATAAGTCTGATTTGGTAACCATGCTTCAACAATGTGTGGAAATTTTGCTGTCATCTTCTGGAAAAGAGTTTGATAAGACAGTAGAGAAGTTGAAGGAGTTCTTGACCCAGTTTCAGAATCTAGAAGGTGGGTGTGTACCTTCATGTATTTTATTGCAGATTATATAAAAGCTGTTTTGTAATCTGATCAATGGGTTTCATTTTCCTTGAGATATCCTGTCATTGTATCAAACCATCAGATTTGCGGGATTGTTTTTTTAAATACATGCACAAAATTACAAAATGTTTATATTCTCTACTGATACGTGCTTTTTATGATACAGAAGAGTGATGTAAGATAAGAAATTGGACAGATCAGCAAACATTACTCACTAAATCTCTCATATGTGTATTTTGAGCACTTTAACAGACATTGCAATTGTCAAAACACATTTTAACAAATAAAAAGCTGTACTGAAAGATAATAGCAGCAGACTTCCTTACGACATGGTATTTAATTCAAATGTTCTTTGACCTGCACATTCAGAGCTTGGACACCAAGGGCCAGTTGTCAGGGCTCTGCTGATGTGCTGTAACTTATCAAGGCCATGTATTGATTGTTCATGGTGGAGAACGTACTTCAGAGCTTAGCAAGGCAAATGAATAGCAGCCTTCTGTCCTTCAGAGGCAAGTTAACAGAAGCTGACGAATTCCTTCTGAAACAGGAGTATGACGTATTCCAGCATTCTTCTGCAATAGGAATTTCACTGCTTCTCCTGAACTGTGGAGAAGTGCTCCCCAGTGATGCCCTTGAAGATGAATTGGTTATCATTTGGTCTTTTTTATGCGTATTAATTAAGCTCATTATCAGTGCAGTTGCTACCTAGCATTTGGACAAGTAGGTAATAAGCCACCAAATGCAGTCTAATATTAATTAAAGCAGTCATATAATGCTTTAGGGTTAATTGAGGGTTGTTTAGAAGAATTGGCTCTTGCCTGTTCCATGTATCATTTAATAGATGTAGTAATAGCAGAGCTGTGGTAGAGGAAAAAGCTGTATATGTCACTGAAGGTAGAAGCACTGAAGAATCTGAACTATGATGGAAAACATAAAGGTTCATCTAGTTTGGCTAAAAAGAATTGAAGAAAAAGGCTTTTAAGTAGTTGGATTTTTTCCTAGAGGAAATGAATAAAGAGCGATGACTCTGGGAATTCAGGGACTCGCAGAGTTATAAAACAAAAAAGACAGTACTTATTTTCACTTAGGATTTGAAGATTGTTTTAAAGCAGAGAAGGTCTAATGAATTCACGAATGGTCTTTGTTTACAAAGTGGATTTAAGCTGTAATGGAAAAGTGAGAAGGGGAAGTTAAGATAAACTGTATGTGAATAGGTTGCTGAGTTAGATAACTTCTTACTCTATATTTATGTGATTTTATTGATCTTCAGCAGAAGTTCTCAGAAGTCTGCCAAAAGTGTTACTTGCCCGAATTGCCCACAGTACTTTAGAGTGAAAGAATAGTTAAAAATACTGTGAGTTTTTTAGCAACAACAAAGTCCATTTTCCTGACTGCCTAATGAACTGAAAAACATAAAATCATGAAGCCTGAGGAAACAAAGTATCTTTATATTCAGTCTATTTTGAGCTGAAGGATTTGGGGGCCTGTGAGGAGGAAATTGCTGTAGTAGTGGTGAGGAAATTTTCCGTTTTGGAGTCTTCAACACGCATACAAATGTTCACAGGGCCCTGGAAATACCAAATTATTCTGTGCAGGTCACCAAAAAGCTTTTATATATTGTGATTGTCACTGCTGACTGGAGCTTTACTTGTGACCTGCAGGTGGAATCTCCATCTACCATCTTCTTAAGTAAGGAAACAGTTTTGGTTACCTAGTTACCTTTGGTTTGATTTTGTTTGTCACTCATCCTGGCATTGGTTGTGCTTTGGGAGTTTTTGCTTCTTTGTTTTTACCTAAAAATCACTAATAATTGATGCAGTTGATAACAAACTGTATGGCTATGAAATTGAAATTTTGTTATAAATTGAGAATAAAACTGGGCAATGAAATACCTTAGCACACTTTTGGTTTGCTGCTGTGGTTGCAGTTTCTGGGTTACGTAGTGAGAACTCGTTTCTTACTTGATGTTTTCCTACACATGGCAAGGGAAAAATTACGGTGTGTGGCTTTATGAATACTCCTAAAGCATTAGTAATATCTAGTACTTATCTGTCTGATTTACAGATGTTGAGAGTATAACCTCGGATAGCATAAACAGAATTCATGTGATGTGCAAGGCTTGTGCTGGATCTTTGCTCAGGGCTGAATTGTTTCAGTTAGATAATTGCTGTTGGTTAAGCTGTGCTGCAGACTCCTTTTTTAACAATCTTGTGCAAAGTGCAGGACTCAAAAGTCGCCTGTGTTTGGGTCTGTGTGAACAAGTAACTGCACGCTTCTCAGATTGCTTGAGTTGGGGGGTTTGTGTAGGTAGTCAGGAAAAGTTTACCCCACATATCAAACATTAGTTTTGTTCTAGTAGCAGAAGCTTTCCAAGAGCGAGATGTGTCCATATCGTCCCAAAAGGAGCTCCAGAAGAAGACAGACCTTTATCATCTTCAGAAGGTTAGGCCTGTACAGGCTTTACTGACTGGTTCCTTAACTGAGTATTTTATGATGTAATTGTTCATGGTTAGTTCTTCCCAGCTTGCTGGAGCTCTGAGTAGAAGTTGTATATAAGTGTCTCGTCTTAAAAATGAATGAATAAGTGCCAACTATGTATGTCAGGCCCTCCTGACATATAGAAGATTATAGAAAATATCTATCCAAAACTAGGATTTTAAAATGCAAGTTAGATGTTTTTATTTAACTTGTAATTTAAATATTCTACCTAGCACATATTTCTCTGAATTTCCCAAACTCCTACAGGTTTGAGAACTGAATACATTGGCCTAAATAAAAATAATTGCACAATCACACTTTCAAACATCATCAGTGAAGGCATGCCAGCAAAAATTAATTATACATGTTACACATATAGATTGTGTTCTCTAGAGAATAACTACCTCCCATGTAGTTTTATGCACCACTTTCTTTTTAAAGACTTTGTTGGAGTTGAAGGAATCAAGGCGATCTAAGAAACTGACAAAGTTTGAAATGCTTCGTTTTGAAGTTATTGACTTTATAGACAGTCTTGTAAGGTGAGATTTCCCATTTTATGTTCCTGCATTAGTTTGCGCCATAAGTTGCAAATGAAATTTTACTAACGTGTTAGCATGTTAATCTTGTTGAAATTGTGTCTTGGTCCCTGCAGCACACTTTTTTTGCCTTTCTATTCTTTCTTGGAGGACTCTAAAAATAATAACTAAAAAAAACCCCTCTTTTCTATAGATTAGTTGAAATAATTGGCATTATGAATTGACCGACTTACTTTGGCTACAGAAAAAAGGTTGAGGGAGGACTGGGTATACATAGCAGAATTAACTCAAGAGTTTTTTACCCTAATCTTTGCTGATCTGTTCTACTTATGAAACTGTACAGATGTCAAGTGTGATATCCTGTCCATTTTGGGAACTGTTTCGATGAGCAAGCCATAGCAGATAAGGCTTTGAAGGCAGCTTTGTAGTGGAAAATGTGAAAGGCTTGTTGTGGTGGGGGAAGAGATGAAGGCACTTGTTAATTATAGAGCCTTGGGTGGAGGGGGGAGGCAGGGAATCCTACAAAAGTACAGTGCCAAGAAAAAAGCTTCAGATATGGAGACAAAGATGAGCAGAGACTCATCATGAGGCCTCGAGATGGATCAGCAAGATCTACATGACTGGTGTTAGCATTTTAGCTCCTGCCCTTAATTTTGTCAGTGGCCCAGCTACAGTTCTACATTGATGTAGAGTTGATAATAACAGACTTCTCTGCTTAAAAGTTTATTTCAGTGCTGTTCATCTTGTTTTTTCAGAGATTTGTCAGTACTGCTTGGGAAACATACATTCATGTAGTCTCTGACTGCAGCAGACTTCTGTTATTTCCCTTAAGCTGAAGCTCATGTCTCCCCCCCCTCCCCACACCTGGTGCTTTTTCAGAAAATACCTTGTTCCTGCAGACCGCAGGACTCTGCATGAGATACTGTATTTCAACACAGCCACTGTTCTCCGTGGGCACTTGAATGCTGCCCCAAGGACTGCACTTCACACAGCTTTAAATAACCCACACTGGTACCTGAAGGTAAGAAACAAGTGAGTTGTTCGTGGTGCTGGAGTAGTTCCTGAAGGCTACATGTGAGGATGGTGTGCGAGGCTTGGTTTTGCTGTTTCATGAAGCTTGGCACAAATTCAGCTGTTTTGCAGAGAACCAGCAAGTATTGATAAGCAACTAGGGACTTTGTTCAAAGAGTTAGGGAATCTGTCTGGCTGCAATAGAGAAGGTAATTCTGGAAAGAGTTCTGTATGAGGAATCCATTTTCCAGAATGTGTTCTAGTCAGAATCTTTTTCTTTCTTCTGAAGATGTGGCAGAAAAGTAATTTTGTCCTCCATTACAAATGCGATGACTGTCCATGGGGAAAAATACAGTGTCTGTTCTTTCTTTACAGGGCTCGTGCTCAGTCCTCACTGTATAGACTGTGTAAGTTGAAGGCTGTTCAGGCAGAGTGATAACATGAAAATAGCTTAAATACAGTATATTTATTGGAATCCTTTGTTTTTCTCTTTATTTTCATATTTGTTGTGTGTTGATATCCTTTGTTTCCCGAGTCCAGGAAAAGGATTGTCCTTTTATTCTATCAGCTAACCCTGCCCTTTTCTAGAGAAGAGCAGCCTGTTTTCCACTACTTTCATAAGTAAAACTCACAGGATGACCAAAAGAAAGAAATGGAGCAGGATTTGGAAAAGGAGTGAACATATATTTCTTTTTGTCCTTGATTATAGATGCTACTTGAAGTTGTCTTTATGCCCTAAGGTTTTTCTTAAAAAACTGATAATAGTTTTGAAAAAAAAGTTGGTTGTAGCTGTGTCTGAGTAATTATGTGTTACTTGAGTCAGAGCCAACATTTACCAGGAATCATACTTGATACAGATCAGTCTTTGAAATCTACAACCCAGTTTGTATTGGGTTTGTTGGCACTGTGCCTCAGTTTGAATGAGGGTTGTGGGTTTTACCGTGTGCACGAGTTATTTCTAAAATCACTTACAGAGCTTATTTGTGAAAACAGTAGTTAGCAAGTGAGCTACCATTAAAGAAACCTAATATGGACCTCAATAATTTATATATTTTAGAAACCTAGAATAGGACACCTAGCAAAATCTAACTGCTGATATGTTTAATAAGTGTCCTCTTTGATGAGTTGACAGGATTTAAAGTCCTCTGTCATCCTGTACTTTGTTCTTTGACATGCTTTAATATATTTACAGTGTTTTCTGAGTAGATTGTGAAGGTTTGGCATAGTTTCTAACAGCAGCAGTATTGGCTGAATACCTTGCCTAGCATTTTAATCCATGCGAGTCAAATAAATATTTTTTCTTAATTGTACCTATGATTTCTGCATGGCTTGTGTTTTCCTGTGCCATGACCAGAGCAAAGTTCTCTAGAGCTCTTCCTTCCAGAAGGCTAGGACAGAAAAAGGCTTCAGTGGAGTACCAGTGAATGATTAATATGTGATGCATTGCTTGCAAGAATCCAGTCCAGTTATTTATTTAGCAAAATGTGAACCAAGGATCACATTTTATATACTTATCATGGGGAACCAAAAAAAAAAATTAAAAAAGAAAAACACACCAAAAAAGAAAAAAAAACCTGCAGCAAAACCAGTGTAATTCTGTTTTCAGTGATCTCTTGGAAATTCAGTAAGTTGTAACTTGGGATTCCAGCTCCCATATCAGGGAAAGAGCACTTGGTCCTTGGGATAAGAGCTTTGATTCCAGAACAAGGTAGGAGTCTGTCCTCTCTCTAGCTTCTGGGGACAGGGTCAGGCAAGAGAAACCCCTCATCAACAGTGTTCTGGATTGCTCCCACTCCCATTCCCTTCTTTCAGAAGCAGCACCTCTGGGCTGTACAGGTGGTTTCACAACTGGCTGCTCATTCTAGGGCAGCTTCCTGCATGTCAGTCTAGTTTTTTCCTCTCGGGGACATGGCGTGTGCTGCTGCCTCAGGAAGCTGAGGTTTCCCTGATGGCAGCTGCAGCTCTGTCTCTCTGTGCTGCAAAGCCTTGGCCTGCTTACCACAAGCAAGGCTGGGTTCTTTCAGGTGCTGGCAGAGACCCTGTGGTGCCAATCAGTAATATCTTTTCTGGATCATTCTTGGCACTTGTGTGTGGTTCAGCTTGATACTAATTTCTGCAGATAAACCTGCTCAGAGGAGTGCAGTTGCTTTGCATCCTCTCTTGGTTGTGATGACTGTCCTGATGTCAAGATTAGAATATTCATGCAAAGTGACCAGCAATGCCAGGCTGGCACATGGCTGAGTAGTAAGAAGCTGCAGAGACAGGTGCAGTAGGAGAGGGGAAAAGAGAAGGGTGTAGGGTTGTCCTTCTGAGCAGTGATCTGGATCAGGCAGAAGGTGTAACCTCATGTGTGCTGGTTAGTAACACAGGAGTATTTGAAACTATTATGGTATGCTCCTGAATTAGTCTGATAAACTAATGTCTGCACTGTAACATTGTGAGAGTTCAGCCATGTTTCTCTGAATTTTTCTGGAAACCATCTGGACTGAACTGACAGATATTAACCTAATGTCTGAAGCTTTTGTGTTCCTTGTAGAGAGTAAATAACTTGAAAATTTCTAGGTGTTCTGGAAATTGTGAAATGTGTCATAGGTGCTCACATCCAACTGGACCTGAGTCTCACAAATTCAGGAATTGAGATCTGTGAAAAGTAAGACAGATTCTTGAGCAAAGTTGTATTCTTTGCCTAGCCTTCTTTCCTGTATTGGAAAGCAATTTACTTACAGAGGTATCATTGCTACAGCTTTGTAACTTTCCAAAAGTACCTTGTGTATTTTACTAGCATCTAAAAGCATTTTAGAAAAAAATTCTATGAACTGAAAGGAATGATCAGTGGTTGTTTTCATGTTAAGAGGGCTGACTTCTTAGAGGGTATGAAACTGAAATGAAATGCTGTAAATTTCTGCAGCTGTACTAGGGACTTCTGCCTCTGGCTCAAGTGGCTTTTTTACTTCTTGAGTAGATGGCTCAGTGCTGATGACCTGAATCCAAGTGGTTGGAAAGCTGCCCAGCAGAAAAGGACCTGAGGGTGCTGGTCAACAGCTGCTGACCATGACCCAGCAGTGTGCCCAGGTGGCCAAGAAGGCCAGTGGCATCCTGGCTTGTATCAGAAGTAGTGTGGCCAGCAGGACCAGGGAAGGGATTGTCCCCCTGTACTCAGCACTGGTGAGGCCACAGCTGAAGTGCTGTGTCCAATTCTGGGCCCCTCACCACAAGAAAGACATTGAGGTGCTGGAACGTGTCCAGAGAAGGGCAGTGGAGATGGAGAAGGGTCTGGAGCACAAATCCTGTGAGGAGTGGGTGAGGGAGCTGGGCTTGTTTAACCTGGAGAAAAGGAGTCTGAGGGGAGACCTCACGACTCTCTACAACTACCTGAAAGGAGGTTGTATCCAGGTGGGGGTCAGCCTCTTCTCCCAGGCAGCTAGCGACAGGAAGAGAGGAAACGGCCTCAAGTTGCACCAGGGGAGCTTTAGATTGGGTGTTTGGAAAAATTTCTTCCTGGAAAGGGTTGTCAAGTCCTGGAACAGGCTGCCCAGGGAAGTTGTGGAGTCACCATTCCCAGAAAGATTTAAAAGTTATGTAGATGGGGCACTAAAGGACATGGTGTAGAGGTGGCCTTGGCAGTGCTGGGTTAACAGCTGGACCTGATGTTGTTAGAGGGCTTTTCCAACCTTAATGATTCTATGAATTTCCTGAAATATAGAATACTTTGTGAGAAATCAGACTTTAGCCTTTATAGGCGCTGAGTTTCAAGCCAGAGATAAATAATTGTTATATTTCAAAGATAAAACACTGAGGTGCAAGAACCAATTATGTTTTTAGTACATCTGACAGATCTGTATTAAGCCTTCCTCTTGCTTTTGTGTGGGGGTAAGGGGAAGGGATACTTTTCTATTTTCTACATAGGCAAATCATGACTAGTTTCTTTTCCTGAGTCCATAAAACAGAATATTTCTCTCTGATATCTAAATAGAACTAGCAAAATAATTGGCTAAAATCCTAATCAGATAATCACTCATTACAGTAGAGACAGTATAAGTGTACAAAGTTGTAGAAGGAACACCAGGAGAGAAGCACCTGGGTGGTTTTTTTGTTGATTTTTATTTTTAATGGTATGTTTTTGGGTTTTTTTTTCTTCTTTGTACCATCAACTTGCCATTAAATACACAAACAGTAAACATTTGGTTAGAATACCTGCCATGTCAATTTCCTGAAATAGTTATATCTAGCCCTTAGAATTGTTCAAGATTAAAAACTGATCAAAGTTACTGCCTTAATTTTCTTTTCATCAGAATCAAGCTTTGAAATGTGATGGAGGAAGCATTTCTAATAAAGCCCCTGACATATGCATAGTATATAAGCTTCATTTGGAGTGTGGCAGATTAATCAATCTCGTTGATTGGTTAGAGGTATGTGATGATGCAAACAGTTCCTTTACCTGCTTTCAGTATTCTGTCTTTTTGCTGCATCTCTGCTTTTCTTTAGTGCCGCTTTTGACAGCTTAAATTGTTGCATACCGTGGTCCAGAAGACCACAAGAACACACTGTAACTCCAGTCACTCTTCCTCCATTGTGAATCATTTATTTCCAGCAGTGTTACCCTGTGATGAAAATCTTTTGCTTCTGCTTCTATTTTATGCTTGGCAGAGATCACCTTTTGCTCCACAAAATTGCTTTTCTTTTAAGTATTCTGTGACATTTTTCTGTAAACAGGCAAGTGGGGTTCTTGGAGAAAATGCATGTGCCAGTGAAGAGCAAAGGTCCTTCTGGCTTGATATTCTGTCTCATACAAGAGCAGAGAGAGTATAGCAAGACAACATACATTAATATGATAAAGTTTCCCTATCTAACAATACACATTTTAGAACTAAAGTTTCCTAAACTTCAGTTGTTCTTCTGTATTTTCTAAGCTTACCTGGATGACATTACCAATATAATTTTTAGCAACCACAGCATCACCTGGCAAGAAAACTGTGTAGCTTAACTACCTGCAGTTTAGAGAATACTCCTTTTACTTGTTCTGCGTGTGTTTTGTTTGCTGGTGCCCTGTTTGTGTACTGTATATTCCTACTCAGACTCCTGCTGTCCCTCAGTTTTAGAGATTTCTGCACAGCCAACTTACCTCTCTCATTTCCCCAGAATGTTTAAGCAGTCTCACTTTGAAAATATTTTTCAGTCCTGTGGTTTCTTTGAGAATGGGTCAGAACTCACAACTGTTTTGAGATTTTAAAATGGAGGCACATGAGTTCACTGAGTGATGTCTTGCATTCCATTTTCCTGCCATGGTATGCAGGAATTGCTTGCTCTTTTGATTGCTGACACACTCATAGAGTTATCATTCCAGGATCTCATTCCTCCTGAGTCATAGCCATCAGCTCAGAGCTTGCTATTTTATATGCAACTCTGTGAAGTCTATTAAATCTGTGCTGCTTTTCCTTTTCTAGGCTTTCTCGACTGTGGTGATGGCAGCTGAGGCATCAGATGCAGATGCAGCTTCCTCAGACCAAGTGGATGATATTATCCAGTATCCTTTCTCATTTCTCTCAAGCTTGACATTTAAATACTTTTAGGATTTATGAACCAATGTTTTTAAAATACAAGTTCATGTGCACTGATTTCACAAAAAGTACTACTTTACACAGCCTTAATGAACTGAAAATGTCTAAGAAATAGATCTGCTAAAACAGTTGAGGTGGGCATGGTGAGGTAAGAGAGCAGCTTTTGTCCACTGGAACTGTCTGAAACAGAACCAAAGTCCGTAAAACAAGTTGAAACTATTCAGTTAAATCATCTGATAGTTGGTATAGCTGCTGTATAGGGGTAAGGCATTACTGGGGAACAGAGGGTAGGATGCCTGTGGCCTAGAGAGCAGATGGAGAAATAGAAACAGGCCTTCATTATGAGGAAGAGGAAAGTACTAGCAGGGAAGTTCCTTACAAACGTAGTGTCTCTGTGGAAGCCTGAGTTCTAGTACCTTAGAGTTGATTAGTTTCCACAAAACATTCATTCCTCTCCTTACTTTGTCCTGATCCTGAACTAAGGAATGAAAAATATTTGATGGATGAGCATTAGAACCAAAACCTGTGGCTAAAGCAGAGTAGATGCAGCCACAGAGTAGAGCTGAATAGTTGTACTAAAGGAGGTTTAGAGGAAGGTTATTTATAATATAATATATATAATACTATACTTGGCTTTTCTTTAGTATAAGGCCTTTTCTTTTTTACAAGCTCTGCTGGTAATTAACACAGTAAACTAAATTCTCTACTTCAGGAATATAAAGCTGTGTGTCAGGAAGGCTAGATAATAAGAAGGTGGTGCTGTTTTATGAAACCTCAAAAAAAATCTCTGTAATGTACCTTTCCATTTTTTTTGTCAAGGGGCATGAAAGTTTAAATTCTTCTAAAATTAGTATCTTTGTAGGCTTTAAGCTTTTCTTAGCAGTGGGGAAATGAGCTCTTCCTTTGCTGCCGCACTGTATGCATGTAGCAGCAGTACTGATTAGACTGAAGATGTGTGCTTCTGTAGGCAAATCGTGCTCTGCCCTTATTTCTGACAATTTTATTGTGCAACACATGTAATCTGTGCTTACCATGACTTAGAAATATGTCTCTCCTACAAAGAACCCCAACAATGTGTCATAAAAAATGTGCTTGGTTTCCTTTACTGAAATGTGCAGCGCTCGCTTTATTCGAGCTGTTTCTGAACTGGAACTCCTGGGCTTCATAAAGCCCAGCAAGCAGAAAACTGATCATGTCGCAAGGCTGACGTGGGGAGGCTGCTAATGTGCCACCAAGGTGCTAATAAAGCTGTTCTTTCCAACACTGCAATGGCTGTGTTCCCACTAAACCAGTCCTTGCTAACTTTCCTACTGCGTCAAAGTCAACAGTGACTGAATGTTGTGAGATACATTCCGAGTGCCTGGGCAGGCTTGAATAGCAATGGTTTTTAATGCTTATCCTCCCTGTGCAATGTACTGCACTATTAATGCCCATGTTCCAAATACTGTATTGTGGTGCCAGTTTCAATCTTCTTTGATGTGTGATATTTAACAGTCCACTGATATAACTCAGGCTAACAAGCCAAAAGGACAACACTGGCTGTCTAAGCTACAGAAGTGATGAAACAGTATTATTAACATGCTTATAAGCTGATAGGATTTGAGTCATTATTATAAAATGCCTTCCAGATCCTTGAACTAGATTTAAAAATAAAACAAGTCTGCTAAAAAATACAATGAACTTCCATGTTCAGCCTCTGTTGCATGTTCTTCAAAATGGGTCCTAACTCCCTAAAAACTGCTTCTTGAGGAAGAGAAGGGGACAGAATAGTTAGGAAGGTACAAATTTTTGCTCTTTGAGAAAAGTGAACTCTTTAGATCATCCCCTTTTTCTAATAAGTTCATCAGCACTAGCTGACTTTTGCTGTCAGGGAAACTTGTGTTAGCATAGACCAAGTGAGAACATAGCACTCATGCACAGTGGAGGAAGGTAGTAAAACCCACACCTAAAGCACACTGTAAACCCCCCTCTTTGCCAAGAATATGTGCTGTAGGCAGGCAAAGGGAACAGCTGTATGAAAGTATCTATGGGCTGAGCGTGTAAAAGCGCTGCTCATCCGACAGACCTTCAGTCCAAAAACCTTTTCAGCCCAACCATTTTTCTTGACTGAGTTTGGGGAGTAACTGTATTTATGCTGGTGTCAGAGTCATGTGTTTTTCAACCGTGGGAAAAGCCTTGTTGCCCTCCAGAGCAGTGCATGTGTCTGCCGTGCATTGATAAACCCTCCTGAGGGCTGTGACACATTGCAGCAGTTTGGATGGGCGGGGACTTCGGGTCAGGCTTAGCACCTCGGAGAGGGCTGCACTTCAGAGGTGTTCAGTTTGTCCCGTTCAGACTTCAAAGCTGAGTTGTGATTAGTTCATTGTAGAAGACTGTATGTACCATCAAAAAACTTCCAGACATCCTCAGCTGACAGAGGAGTACAGAGTTCACTTTCCTTCTGAGCCACTGAAGTGCTGCTCTTGGTGCACAAGTTCAGCCACCAGTAGACTCCAGATGGTCACTTAGTTGCTCTGGCACTTTAGCCCACTCAAAACAACTGAAAAGGAGAGTCTGGAGCTGTGAGGACTGAATCACTTCCATAAACCAGATCGTACTAGGAGACGGGAAGTCCTATTACAAGAACCAGTAACTTACCAAGCTGTTTCCCCAGGAATCTATGTAAGAGAGGTCAGGCTTGTTTGAAATACCTTCAGAGAGGGCTAGAGTCATGAATTTTCCAGTCACTCTAATTGCAGATGCAGCTGTGCATAAGGGAGGGCCTGGTTCTAAATGCTGCCAGTTAGGAGGTGGAGGCTGAGTTTATCAGCCTTTATACTGCCTGAACATACACCCTGGGAAACAAGGATGAAAACTCAACGTTTTTAGCATCTCAGTGGAGCATTTGTAAAAGCTCCACTAAGACACGGGGTAAAAAATTCCACTGTTCTTCCCTGCAGAGAACCAACTCGGGGACCTGTCTCATAGCAGTCTCTGTACATGAGGCTCTCCACAGAAGAGAGGAAAGGAGGCAAACGCTGAACAGCCCCTTGTCCTGAACCTCACTCATTTATCTTGCAAATGCACTTGGCAAATGAAAGGGAGCAGCACCAAATGTCTCTGTGATGTGCAAGAGGACAAGGAGCCACGTGTTATGTGGCACAGTTATCCCGCCACCTCACTCCACTAACCTCACACCAGCTAACTTTCACACCCCAGAGGGTAAAACATTCAGAAATAAAGAGAAGCCAGCCTCAACAGTGTGTGGCCTTTAATCCCCAAATATGCAGGCAAAATGACATTGAAACAGTAAAATTAATAGTTAATGGCTGTTTCTTCCCCTTAACTAATAACATAAATTTTTAAGGTTCAAGTCACATTTGCTGTGCTACATACGGTTTCTCAGGATCGTCAATTCCATACGTGGCATTTCAGAGTATAAGATGTATAACTATGTATAAAGACATGTATATTTGATAAAACTATGTAGGAAGTACTGTGTAATTTCATTTTCTTCAGCAAGGAGGGTCAGAAGATTGAACAGTTAAAAACACAAGCTAAAAAAAACTGGTCATTAATTTCATTTGCCTCTTTTTTCAGATGCAGAACTTTGTAGTCAGAGTCCTACCTACCCCGAAAGGACTTAACATCACTGAATCTGGAACCAACATCAGTAACAGCTTAGCCACCCTCAGGTACCTTGGCTGAAATACACACATAGGAGATTTCAAAAGCAAAATTAAAGGTTAGTTTCTACAACTGTCTGCATAGTAACAACATATTCTGCAGATACTCCAGGAAACCTTCACTGTCTGCAATACTCACTTAAAAATAGGACAAAAAAACCCCTAAAGTGACAATGTCTGTAGTAGCTCTGAAACTAACACTGTAAAGAGTCACCTCTGAACTACTAACTGTATGATATTCTTAGGTAGGCACGTCTGCCCAACAAAACTACTGCCAAAAACCACACCTGAATGCAAGCTAACATTTAAGTTTTCAAACCCTTTTGCTCTACTGTTACAGATGCTGTTCTTTGACACCTCTTTACGCTACTGCATTATTGGTTTCAAACACAAACTTTATAATTTTTATCTCGGAGCCTACAACAGCAGTAAACTGTAAGAATAAGCCAGGTGCCTGTAAGAGCCATTCATTCTCACATTTTTCACCACTGAGAATGACTTACAATACACAGGTCACGAGCATAAACTCCGATACTTTACCAGCCTCAATTTCTTCCTCTCTACTGTGGAATCAGTGAGTTTAAATCCTTCCAAGTTTCCAACTCAAATGGACAGAGCTCTCACGAAACAGTTTCTAAACAGAATTTGCTACTGGTCATGCTGCTCAAGAGTATCCAGGCAAATCTCGAACATCAGCACACAGGATTGCTTGACTCCTTCCTTTGCAATCCTGAAATAGCTGGACCATCTTACGGTTACATGCTCTCACATCTAGACACAAAAATCAACACAGAGCTTGTACATGCTGCTTTTTAAGTACACAGTAACTGAGGTCTGCTTGAAAAGAAATTAACACATCACTACCTCAAAAACAGGTTAACCAAGCTCTTTGGTTTCACTCTGTTAAGTTGCAATTAACTGTCCTCAGATTGCCTGGCTTTTGGATAGACTGCAGTTACACAGAAATTGCGAAAATATTCTAAATGTGGCTACCACGAAGGGTAGTGCCAAAAACTGAGCAGTTGTTGAACTGTACCCATTTCTACTTGACTCAAAAGCCTTTGAGAAAGCTCTCCAAAGCAGGTTTGTTTTCAAGCACCAGCCTGCTCCTCACAGCACCCCAATTTTCCTAATTTTTTCAAGTCATCAAGCTGCCAACCGTTTTCCTACTGAAGAATATGTCACTTGTTAGAACAAGCCTTTCATGTGTAATTCATCACATCAGATACAGGCACTGCGATTAGGAAAAGAAGCCAGTTCAAAGACCAAGACAGAACAAGCAGCACGTTGAAAAATGAAATCTTTCAAAGAATGCAACCTCATTTTCAAAGTAGGCACAAATTAAGCATACCACAGTTGTGATGCATAAGCACCTATGGTGGCGTGGTATTTAATGTTGCAGAAAGACTGCTTATTATGCATCAATTTGGAACAGCACAGGAGTGGCTGGGTGCTAACATGACATCACTTATTTATAACTCTTAATATCCTAACGGAAAAGGTAAGAACACAGGAGACAGAGATGTATCAGAATGCTGAAACTTGCATGGTGGTCCACCTACAAGCAGTGGTTTTCGTAGCCTGGGCAACTTAACAATAAAAGGAGGTCAAAAAGTAAGGAGCAGGAAGAAGGGGGACTGAAGACTTCAAGGCAGACAACAGAAATTACAGCCCTTGATAGTTTTATCTTCAGTGAGGGAAGACCTGAGAGGGGAGTGTAGCAGAGATTTCTCATTACTGACACTCTGAAAATAAAGTAGAAATAATCCAAATATTTAGGTAAGAGGTTTCAGGAAAGAGAGCAGGAAATACTCTGATATTCTGGCAATGTGCCCAATTTTGAACCTGAAATTTCACTACTAAGTCAAAAAGTTCACTAAGAACTAGAGATCATCACATTGCTTCTCCGATACCATAAGCATCAGCATGAACCAATTATTAAGTCTTTCTACCAGGTGAAGCTGCAATTACATTTCAACTGAAACTCCTCTGTTAACCTGAAATGGGACAGAGATCTATCACAGAGCAGACTTCCACTTAACCAGAAGCTGACAGTAAGTTAGAGAAGATAGCAGTTCATAATCAAAGGATTATTTTGAAACTGCTTTAAAGTCCCCAAAGCAGGTAACTCAAGTCCTCTGGTAGCAATACTTCTACCCTGCAGCACACAGGTCTGGATTTGCCATGTAGGAACTTTGCAGCAATTCACACTGAGACTCGGCACTGCCCAGGCAGCAGCAGCCAGCACCGACAGCACAGTCTGCAAACAGCTGAATGTGTCCAATAATAAACTCCTGAACCCTGAATAATGATTACACACCTTTAGCTCCTGCAATACCTGCACAGCTCCAGCTTGCAGTGCGTGTGCCTGCTCTATCTTAGGAACAGATTTCCTTTAGTGTGTCATTCAAATCTGAAGGAAGGCAAGTGCAGCTGTTTGAGTCAGCTGCAGCAAGTTACATCAACAGTTTGTCAGTTCTGTACCAAACATGCTTCCACAAGAAACAACACGGCCAGTCTAGGGCAGATTTCTTTGACTCTGAAGAATGACCTGAGATTTTCATCCACCTCCTTCTCCTGACCTAAAACTGATCCACCCACTATTGCTAGTAAATAACGTTTTCATTTAAACACTCAGATTTAAGTTTATTCATCACAGCAAAAGTTCCACCTGCATATTAAAAACAAACAGATTAGAAGTAAATGTTTTATTCTTCCAACTAAATTCCAGTACTACAAGGGCAGTAAAACAATGATACACTGAAAAATTGCAGCAATAAACATTTGTTAAAGACTGATAGAATAAATAAAAACTACAAAAATGAGAAATCATATAAACCCATTCTTAACCCCCAAAAAAGTCATGGAATACAGAAATGCCCTCCTTCACTATTTCACAGGCAGTACTGTGGGCTATTTGCTTAAAATTGTCCTGGGATTACATTCTAACTTAACTGTGGTTACAGCTTTGTTGTAGTGCACAGTTATGAAAACCACACTAACTTCAGTCAGAAGTGTCATTCTACATTTTTATTTACACAACCAGTGAAGGGCAACTTCTAGAACACCAGCTTTAATCCTTTACTTTTTCAAACTTATTAACATAAGAAGCCAAATCGTAATGATACAGCAAATGAGGCCACTGGTATTATTACAGGTAGCAAAGGTCCACATCCAGGTGGTACTGACATCAGGGAGCACTCCAAAACCAGTTGCTGCATAAGAGTGGTTGCCACTGACAAAAGCTTGAAATAACCTGTGTTCACAGGGGGAAAAAATATGGCATTGCTGCAAGTCTTTACTGGGACAGCTTGCAACAATAAAACAGGGTGTATAGGGCAGCCCACATATGCAGAAAGTGTGATTCATGAAACATCTGGAAAGAGAAGAGAACAAGAGTTAACAACGATGGATGTAACAAATTGCAGTACCAAAACCAGCTTCAAAATTAAAACCCAGCAGGCTACAGAAGACAGTTCTACATGTTTTACACACGAGCCGCATTTTCTCTCGCACCCTCCTTTCAACTTCAGTCTTCCATATTATCAATTGCAAGTATTTTACCTTGGGGCCTAGCTGAAGCTTCACAAACAACAGCCATTTAAATTATTGAACATTTGGTAATTCAACGCTGCTACAGGGGCCAGAAGAAATAGATACTCACAACTGGCAGGCTGTTCTCCATATCGTCGCATGATTTGATCATGCGTGAACTTCACAAATGCGTCATATTGTTCTGCAAGGATGAAGCATTAGAAGTGTGAGTATTAAGTTTAACTCAAGCTGAAAAATACTCAGGGCTAATTTTTATACACAGAAATCATGTAAGTTAAACACACACCCACTACTAGTAGTTTTAAGTGATGTTACACAGTTCATAGCTGCCATTTCCTTTTTATCCCCCAGAACAATGCAGCATGTCCCCTTAATTAAAAGGCTTCCCCTTACAAACTTCTGCAATGAGAAAGATGGCTATATGCTTGAAGAGAATTACGCTGCACATAAACAAAGACCTCAATATACCACACTCCTGCTGAGTGTCACACTGAATTTTGAAGTAATGAAGTGTGCCCATTTCACAGATCCATAATGGGGGCAGAGTATTTAAGGGAATCATGGCATTAAGGTCAGTGCTAGGGTTGGAAACAATTTCTCTGCTCCTATCACTACCAGATGTAAGAAAATTAATTCAATGAAATGGAAACACAGAAGTACAGGAAAGGGATTTGCTACAGAGTTAGAAATTCTTTTTGGTGACCACCAGAAAATCAAAAGCAAACAAGAAACTGAAAGGATGAAATGCTAAGTGACTAACACTGAGTAATTCCAACCACAAAAGTAGCAACTATAAGAGATATATAGTTGACTGTGGACTGCATGAAAACAGCTACTGTGTCATCTGAAATGAAATTTAGATACGAAATGTACTAATTTGGCTTTGAATTAAGAACTATTATTTCCCAGAAAGGTTAATCTTTCTATACACACATACATACAAATACATTCGCAATATTTTATTCAGTTTTAATATTGCACTCATCAGCAGGATATCACCTTTCAGAATTAGGAAATTGAACAAGGAGAGTAATATCTACCAGATGCCGCTCCTCTCCATTCCCCTTCCTCCCTTGTGGAAAAATACATGTGCAGCAATGTGGGGTGTTCTGAGAAAAGGGCAAGGTCAAAGAAGGCAATCTTCAACCAAAAATGCAGTTAGATTTGTAGTGGTTCCTAGTCCCACAGGTTTGCCCCATTAAAGTCCCCATCCTCTTGCAGGGATGAGCTTCACCTTTGAAGTAAACAGGGTATCAGTAATCAGCAAGTAGTGCAGCAGCAGCCCAAAGTACGGACCGGACCCAAAGATCTAAGGACAGTCATCCCTGACCAAGGGGGCCCAGGGTCACGGCAGCCAGTTCCCCTCTGCCCACCAGCAGGACCTGTTTCACTACAGTTCTGACCAACACCTTTTCAGCAGCCATGCAAGGACTTTAGCAAACAACAAAATAGCATAGAGCAGACTGAAGGATCTGTTGCCCAGAAACCATTTCAAAAAATAACAGCAACTAGAACATTTCCTAAACGAACGAGTTAAAGGCCAGAAATGAGCTTGCAAACTTTCTTCTTTAAAGTCAACATACACAGCCACTTTGTAACAATATCTTTGTCAGAACTAAGGCTTTGCAAATTTTAAAAAATCCAGAGTTACTAAAAAGCCCCTTTCTTGTGGCGTTCAGATTCAGAAGTTAACCAATCCAAAAGTAATAGCAACCTACAGTGAACAATTTGAAAATTTAAGTGAACGCTTGTGAAGATACTTGCATCACTGTCATCCTGTATCATATACATCCTATTTTAGGTCTAAAGGTGGGCTAAATGACACGAAATACGAATATACTATACTCTTGACCTTTAGTGTAAAAGACTGGTTTTCACAGATTTTACAAAACCTTTCAAGCTAGTGTTCCACTTAGCCCCTTGAAAACCCAAGTTCACGCTAACGCAGCAGTTTCAGGTAACAGAGGCAGGAACGGAAATCAGGGCATTACAGTGATCTGAGTTTTCCATTTACCAAACACTCATTCTGCATGAAAAGCAACTCTGCTCACAAAGAACATAGCAGAAGAATAGACAGTACCTGGCTAACTACCTACAAGACAACTGTGATTCAGAAAGGAATAAGGTAAATATCTGAGATGCATATATTCAGTTAAGTCACTTGAAAGAAGCTATTCAGTTGAGATTTATTATGGAATTTCCAGTTACATTTCCATTGACTTCGATTTTGTAAGAATGAGAATCACCTTACTGCACAAAGTTTAGAAAAGCATATAACCATTCTAGCAGCAGACTAACATAACTGGCTTTCTATGTAAGGAATTTCTAAAGTCTTTTGGCAGTCTCTAAATTCCCATATAATGCTGAAAATGTATTATTGGCTTAGTATATGAGATGCAGTAATGTGATCTTCCTAATTCCTCTTCTGGTGAGCACCATCATAAGAACAAGTAAACTTAACTCATCTCACTGAACCACAATTCCCCAGATGGAATTCAATCCCCTCCCTTCCCAAAAACAAAAACGACAATGTTGCCTTTGGGACTCTAAACTGGAGCACATATAAGGAACCTGACAAAGGGGTTTCCTGCTTGTAAAGAACTACAAGTTTCTACTCAGAACGTGTCTGGAACAAATGCAAATCTATCTGGTCTTCAAACAGTTATGATCCCTGTTAAATGAAATACATTTAAGAGAATACAAGAAATTACCCAATTCCTAACATACACAAATTAGGAGAAAAAAGTTCTACTGGGTCTGATTTATCAGTTTGAAGCAGGTTAAAAACACAGAAATGGAACACTAGGACCAGAGCAACGGAAGTATTCAGAATTCTAGTTGTAACTAAATAGATCTAGATTTAAGAGTGATTTAGAACTATAGGAATTTCTCAGACAGAAATGGCAGAGCAAGTGCAGAACATGAACAGAATTTCAGGTGCAGAGACAATATTATCAGAGATAACCAACCCCCAAGCCTGACACAGGTCTGGTGACTTTCTGCACAGGCATGCCTGCAAAAGATTTTATTCCCACACCTGAAGAGATTTGCAAAATTGAATTCTGAGGTGTTTTCAGGTGGGAAGCAGAACAGCTCCAGGTAATCAAAAGCAAGTCTGCTGCCAAACAGTGCACTCAGATGTTCATTATAATCATACTTAATATTAAATTAGACCCCAAATCATACTGTGAAGGCATCTAACTCTGAATGCACCAGAATTTAGGTGCTCAAATGCTAGCAAGAGGCTTAGAAGTAGAGGACTTCAAAAACTGAAGAAAGGTCCCATTTACAATGGTGACATTAACATGATCCTTTATGGAAAGTTAAGTTGGCATCAGGTGCCAAAAATTTCAGCTGAATGGTGTGAAATACAACAATTCAACATGGAGCATCAGAAATGCAGTTGAACTGACTCTCAGTAAGATATCAAACACTGCTGGCAGCAGTGTAATGCTAAGTACTGGGAAGAGAAAGGGAAATCTTAGGTACTGTCATTTTGCCAAATTCCAGAAAAAGGAAGTCAGTTCCCAAGCAGGGAAAAAAAACCAAAACAGTCCTTTCACAAAGAGCTCTTAAGGCAGTAGAATAGAAAGTCTTTCTGGGAAAAAAAAAGGAGGAGGAAATGATCAATTCAGACATGATAGCAAGAGAAAGTTCTAACTGAAATAAAACCACTGTTTTCACTGATTAGTAAGACCCAGGAGTCACAGTTTCTAGCCAAAGCAGCACAGAAGGAAAAAAGGGAGTAAACATAGTTTTTTCTGTTCTGTATGCAACCCCATTCCTGTATCAGATTAGGTCAGAAAAAAAAATGCACTGTAACACAAAAATAAGAAAAAGTTTTAAGCTTTCAAACCCACTCTAACACATTATTCTGAACCGTAGGATACCTGCAAGTTTTGTGGTCAAAATTTCTTCATACTCTTCACGGATTTTCTCTTCACGTTCTTTCAGCAAACGTTCACAGATCATTCCAACTTGTCTGAGAGTAAACAGGGGCTGTTCTTTTTTCAATGGTGATGATGCTGCAGATGAAGTACCTAAGATTAAATATTTGGGCATACCAATTTACAACTAGATCAGAACCATTTTTATAATCAGTTTTCTTCACATCTTTTACATTAGAGGAACTTGACAAAATATTTGGAGAAATCTCTCTCTGCTATTTGAACCTCCTCATTACTACTGAAGTAGAACTGGACACTCAAAAGGAGCACATCTCCAGTAGACAACAAGCACAGCTATCAAAACACCAAAAGTGCTACACAAACACTGTTAGCACCATTTATGTGGCACTTGCCATGTACGAATTTAATCATCTATTTTATATAAAAGTTACAGTACGGTATAGTGCTACAAAGACAGCTGCTTCACAAAAGCCTATTACACTATCAGTGACAGGGCATGCAGGACAGTCTCTTGAAAATAATGACAGCTTTGTGTCCTATCAATCCTTAAAATGAGAAGCTACCATCTTCCAGGATCAATGCTAGTATCAACAAAAAAAAAGCAGCAGTAACTAGTGAGAATGTGCCATAAACCACCAGGTGACTAGAAAAAATTATTTACATAGAGTCTAAAAACACATAGGAAAATTACACAGAATTTTCTGAGTACCTGGCAGGGCTGGTCCAGTAAGGAGAAATGCATGTGGCTGTGCATCAGTAGAACAACAAGGATCTGTCTGCTGGAAGCTATTTTCTAAATGTCTTCTCTTCTGCATGCGTTTGTACTCCTGTTTTATGTTGTACAGAATTTGTTCTAAAAAAGAAAAAAGCGCCCAAAATAATTAATTTCACCAATTTGCTTGATTTCCACTCAAACACCAAAATGCTGTACACAAATAACAGATAACAGTAGACAGACAGACTCTTAAAACCCACTATGTTTTACCTAAGACATATACAATTAAACTACTTAAAAGAAATGTAACCCATACTGGTTTTACCAGAACACCAGCAAAAACGTTGTTAGTTAAGGTCAAATATTGGTACCAGAGTACTGCTAACAAAAAAGAACAGCATCCTATAATTTAGGAACTACCAACTATACAACACACATGGATAAAAACCTGGCTATAAAAGTTATACTGGAATTAATTATCTTCCCTTCGTACACTTAATTTGCAAGCATCTTTATCCCCCAAACTCATATAGTGAACAGTAACAAGAGAGTCTAGAATAAAACATCCACGTGAAATACCATTCCTCTCTGCAGGTTTAGTGGCCTACAGGCAACACAGTGAAGAAGAAAACACAATTAGACAACACGCATAAAGCACCTAGTGCTTTAAATATCAAAGAATTGGAAACTGACAGGCAAAATATGAAAGCCTTCCACAACATTTCTGACAGCCTCAGGTCTATCCAAATAAACACAATGGATGGATCAATAGTCTCTTTTAAAAGAATATGGCAATATGTAGTTCAGCATTTGATTACGCTGACTGAAATACAGCAAATTATTCTAATAATCTTATCTCCATTGTAGAATGACAAGAGGAAAAGCAATCCTTGCAATAGAACTACCAATCCTGCATGCCTTCTCTCCGAAATTCCATGTAGCAAATGGCTCTCAGGTGCATTAGTGGCCTAACTGCATACCCTCTAGCAATGTAAAATATTAAAGAAAAAAAAGTAATTTTCTAATTTTTAAGGAGACCTTCCCATAAAGTGGCTTCCAAAAACTCTCTTTACGAAAATTCTTACTTTTAAATGCTCAAATGCATTTAAAAAAAAAAAATATCCCTACAGGGCTGGTTTCCAATGAGGCTTCTGAACTTTTTGGCAAAGACAGCCTTCCAAAAGGGAGATACATAAAAATCCATGTGATCATGTCACAGAGTTGCAAAGGACTCCACTCAGAACCTTCCCATTTCTGTTCTGCTTTTGCTAATACAATACCATGAAAACTTCTGAACTAATTTTCACATTTGTACTCCCTGTGCTACTGAGGTTCCAAATATCTTCTAGTAAGCCACAATGTGACACTAGTAACTTTAGCTACCAGCTTATTCAGTCAGTGGCTGATGCCTCTGCTAGACCAAGCAGAAGCAAATGTTCACCAATTCTTAGCTCAGATCTTTAAAGACTGTCATGGTTCTCAGAGGCTTCTGATTTGTAAAAAGAAGGAACACTTTCTAATCAACAGGAACATCAGCATTTTCAGCAAAGGAGCTTCTTGGACTTTGTCCATTGATTAAGGCTTTTTTAGCCTTTCAGTCCCATGCCTGCAGTTGTACAATTTTCAACTTCCTAAGAGGAGGTCAGTAACTTGGCTCAAAGAAACAGCAAATGCAGAAGACACATAATAAGGCAGCACAGCAAGTAAGTTAAGAGAAGGAAACTAAGAGAAAGTCAGGAGAAAAGTACTTGGGAGGGCTGGAGGATTCCTACTCTTTCTAGGACAAGATACATACACTCCAGCACAGTACACAGATGCATAAATTGTGTTAAACCAAGATAGAGTCAGGCTTTCAAAATTAAACAGAATCCCACCTCGAGAGTTTGTCAGGTGCATACACACACCAGTCAGAGAATGGCCCTGCAACATTTTTATTCAGTGGCATTATGGTGGTAGAACAGTACTCCTCAAAATCAAGTGTTGTTCTAGCTAAAGTGATACTGCATAATTTTGAGTGGCAATCAAATTACCTCACAAGACTACATCTGTCCTAATGCATGTCTACACAAGAAACATGACTCCACACATTCACACTGTATTTGCATTAACTGAAAAACATTAACAGACCATGTCCATCCTTCACTACAACTACATCATCTTGGGCATACTTTCCAAATCCCATATGAAAAACATCAGCCAAATTTCAGGTGTAAAACTTGGATAAAAATCTTCTCTACAGCTCTCCTTTGTGTTATCTTTATGCAGAAACATTCTCAAACCACATTAACCACCAAAATCATGAAGGATAAAAAAAGTAAACAGACTCTGGTCAACTGAGAAAACCACAACAGTTAAATCAACAATCATCAGCCGGGTTTCCTCTGATTCTAACGACCCCTGGAAATTAAACAGGGAATAATGTAGATAAAATGTTAAAATACCAGCCAGAATAGAAGGAGCAAAAGCAATAGTGTATGTGTGGAGGGAGACAGGGAGAGGAGGCAGAGAAATCAGGTACTGACTTTGGGAAGAGTAACAACTAGGATAAAAAAGTGAAGATTTGTGCACCAAAGACATATTATTGGACAAAGAAGTCTCAATTATATTAGAGCAATTTCATCTGCTTCTAATTTGGCAACACTTTTTAACTTGCCACCTTCAAATCTTGCTCCGAAAATCAAAAATCTCCAGAAATGCCACTGACAGATACACTGGGAGATCCCTGTCCTGACAAAATCACTTTGACAGTCAGTTTGTGTTACTATGACTTCAGGTAAAGGTACAGAAATAAGCCAAATGGGATAGAGGAAGGGACTATTTAAACATGGCACTACCTACATCACAAACAGCAACCAGGAGAAAAAATCCTGAAATGTTAAGGCCTGACGGAACACTTGTTAAGCACGTACATAACCTGGTTTGGTAAACAATATTCCTCTATTCAGACTAATTTAGGAGATTTAGGGCACTATTGCTCAGCACAGAGAACTGGACTACAAGCTGTATTCAGTACCTTGCTGATAGTAGGCAAGGTGACTGTGAGAATGACTCACCTCATAATTCCCCATTGATACAATGGAGATTAACAGTCAAGAAACACAAGTTTAATGTAGAACCAAACTTTCAATGACTTCTCATATGAAGGATCAGACCAGGAATGCTTAAAATGAAACAGGCGTATTTTTGCATCAGCAAAGACTGAGTAGGCATTTTTATTAACTTACAGTGGCATAAAATCTTTGACTTTAAAGGAAACTGCTCCACTATGAAGTGAAGTCTAAGATTGCAAATATTTATGACTCATTTTAGATGAAAATCTGAATGCCAAATTAAAATAATCCAGTACAGTAAGAAAAATTGTTTAAATGCACTAAGTTACTTCTGTCATTTAGAGTTCTGCTTCATAAATCCAGAAAAATACACAGAAAACATTTTTATAGCATCTCAGCACTTGCGAGAAGCCATGAAATACTAAGGCAGTGCAAACCAGACGACTTTTGAACAACACCTATATAGCAGACATCTAACTGGAAAGACCTTTAAAACTCTGGCCCAGTTAAACAAAGCTTTGAGTTAGCAGATCCAACCTAGTTTTGCTTCCAGAAAACATTTCTGCCTTTTCAAGATCAGTTTCTTAACCTCTCTTTCTTCCAATTAGCTCTGACTATTCTCTCTGCAGTTGACAACTGCATTAAAATGTGCATTTAACTGATGTCAAACACAGGACAGGTTTTTTATATGTTCCTCAATGTAGAGGCCCAAATTGTCCTTTTCAATGACGTGCACTTTAATTAACAAATCATTTTATATAAAAAAACTAGAATTTGAAAGTACACTCATTAAAAAAATCTAGTCTATGTGAGCTTCTCTAGGACTATAAAACTGAAGTGGCAACTTGAATACATATATTACAACTTATTAGGTATTTTAAAGACTTTCATCCACATTATAGGTGTCAAAGTTCAAATCAGACGCTGTACGTCAGACAGTGATTTCACATGAGATAGCAAAAGGGAATATATTAATATGATCAAACATACATTGCTGTGATCAGTCCTCAGTTTCTTTTTAATTTCACTTTATCCCCTGTACTCAGTGTTTCCTTACTGGTTAGAGATGCCTCTGAAGGCACAGAGCTATTTAACAGGAAAGACCAGGCAGAGGTGCTAAAAGTGAAAATTAAACTTGCTGAATCTGGGGTAGCAGTAAGAAAAAGCCACTCTGCTAACACAATGAAATGAATTAGTACTTCATAAATGACATTTCAAATTCAAGATGACTATGAACTGACCAGGAAACTGTTTTATGCCCCCTTCTCCTCCTTTAAGCTCAAGGCAAAGACAAAGAATGATTAACAAAAATTGCTCTTGTCTACCATAACCACTGAAGTCACCAGGGATTCAGTCAAATATACCTCAATATACTGAAATGCAGAGATATCTTTTTTAATCCAGAGCTGTGTACTGAGAACATAAAGTTGAATACACAGGTTCATGAAATATTGCATTAAGAAGGAGAGCATTCACATCAGTTTTCTTTCAGAACTTGAGATGCAATTCGGAGAAGGAAGATTTCCCAATGAAGAGAGGATGAAACGCAAAGGGTGCAAATCAGAGTTTGACATCTGAAATGTGATCTGCCACTCTGACGGATTACAAAGCCAAATACTCATTTCCAAGGAGTGATGTAGTCTTCTAACTTCCTTTAATTCGTGATAAAAAGTCAAGAATATTTTTCAGAACTCTGTCATCTAATTACTTCATCCTGACCTGTGATTACCTAGAAATTATGTACAAAGGAAATAGCACTTCAATGTGAAAAGGTAAAAAGGCAAACAATTATTTTCTCCATTTTAATAACTGCTTATCAACTATGAAGGTGCTGATTGTTTCCCCCAAAGGATTTTTTTCTTTTGGCTTGATTTTTAAACCAGCAATCTCTCATCTCAGTTCCTGGCTTCTCTCATTTAGCTGAAGGAAAATTCAGCAAAACACACAGGAAGGTGACTCAATAGGCTGAAATCAGAGTAGCAGTTTTCCTGGCCTGAAATGGAACCTTAAGCTCAGGTTTCAGTTTGCAATGCCACTATTCGACATACCCATTCAAACTTGAACCATGCCTGAGATTTCTTCTAAGTAATCAGTCAAATGCTATCCTGATGTCAACTGCATGCATCTTCAGGGATTTTCAGCTTCTGTTAAAGCAAAACTGCTCCAGTGTCCCTAGTTCAAATTAATGTATAACATTTCTATCAGGCCTTCGCCCTTATTCAACATCTAGGTGATGCTACCATATTCCTAGTTTTGGTCTCCCCCCCCCAGACTACTGACATGGAATGTTAATTTTAAGATGCCAGCTTCCCTTAAGGGCAGCACTGCAGCAGAGCAATAGGTAAGTATTGCTCTTTTTTTTTTTATCTACTTAACCAGGGAATTCATGGGCACAGACAGGAATTACAACCACCCAGCTAGTCCTCTTACTCTCTTGCTTTGGTCACAGCTTATCAACCACTCCACTTATGTTTCTTAATTAGGCATGGTCTGTTAAGACTCCAGTAACAGAATGCATAGTTTTGGAAACCATGCTCACCTTCAGAGGAGCAAGCTTAAGCCCGAGAGAACACTGATAATGGGTACACACTGACATGCCACTGCCTATAGCTACAGAACGGGCAGGAGCAGCTCATAATGGACTCGGGGGCACAGAGCAGGCCACCTCACCAGATCCAATTACTCAAGGTTTCAGGCTGGCAAAGATTCTGGTTCTCCCACAACATGCTGGATGCTCACATATGCATTAGCTCATTCTGCAAATGTGTTATTTCAGGAAATCCTAGTTCTCCTGATCAAGGGGTTGAGGAATGAAAAATAAATCAAGCAATGCAAAATGTATTAGACACAGCAATTAGACCTTTCCCTTCACATAAAAAATTGTCACATTGCATTTATCAGACTTGCCACTGAAACAAAAAAACTGCTTCAACGTTTTATGACATCTACAACCAAGGGTATTTAACATTTATAATCACAACAGGCATCTATACAGAAATTTCTCATATAAATTAAATTATCAAGTCCAGATGCAGTCATTACGCGACTTTTTTTAAGGGGTGGGAATGTTTTGTTTTTTAAAATCCTAATGATTTCTGCAATACTGGAGCACAATGAGAAACTTGGCATCTCACCAAGATAATTTAGCAATAAATACACATGTGGATAAATGTTAACAAAACAGAAATTAAGCAGAAAGAGGTGCAGCACTACTAATATGTCACATTCCAAAGCCACTAGATCTGTTCAGTTAAAAGCCAAACATGGACTTGGCCACTGCCTGACCAAGTTTCAGACAGAAGTGGTTCAGTTTGCTCAAGAGGGCAACTCAAAGGTCATAGGAGGACAGCTTCTAGGGAAGGCTAACAGTTCTCCCTATTCAAAAAGGTCAAAATAATTTTCTTGCATTAACTTCGAAAACCTGCGTCAATTAGATCAATTTTTTTTCTGACTATTCTCTGAAAGAAAAAGGTACACATTAAAGGCAAATTTATCTACCTTCTGTGAAGAGTCCCTCATGAGAGAGGGACTCTTAAAATCAACTCCCTTTGCCATCTTTAACAAGGGATACTTGCCATACAACTTCCCTTAGAGCGGTAAATACCAATTAGGCATACTCATTACTAAATACTGCATAAATTCAATAGTTTCCATATTCTGTCAAACTTTTGACAATATCTCTCCTTGGATTTCAAGCAGTGACCTGAGCTGGAGGTCCACCCACTACAGTTTTTGTTTTGCAACACTAGTTAGTTGATGGGGAAGTGTTGAGGCAGATGAATGTTTCAGATGGAGGAAAAACTGCGCGTGCAAAATTTGTGGATTTTTAAGTGATTTCATGATCAGTTTGTAAATACGACGTTCTTTTTGACTGTATTAAGTTCTACTTGCAAGTTAACCTCTGATTTTGGATGGACTGTGAAAAAAGCTACCCATCTCAGTTTGTCTTTGTAGTTACTATGGACCAGGAATTAGGAGATTTAAATCCCTAAGGTCAACATTATCCCTCCCTTCCATTCCCCCCCCTCCCCCCCAATTCTTTGGACTGTATTTCCCACTGTAGCTTCAATCTCAGAAATAGCCAGACAGGCAGGCTTTAAACAACTGACCTGCCTTTCAATTTAAAAAAAATTAAGTGTACTTTATTCTCTTTTTCTCCCCACCTCCAAACATAATCTTTCACCAGGGTAAAGATGCAAACAAGGGCTCCAAAACATCCAGCAGAGAACAGAAAAAAATTACTGCCACTGCTTTCTCCTTTCACCCTCTAGAATTCATTTAACAACTTTCAAACAGTACAGCATCCTTTGGACTTCAGAGGAAACCCAACAAGTGTAATGCATTATGCACAGGCATCCAGACGCAAGTGCAGTTATTCTGATATACAGAACAGTCTCATTTGTATCTAGAACTTACATGAAAGTCATCTGTAGTATTCAAGCAGTACAAAAATTCTTAGAGGAACCACTCTTTCAAAACTAAACCAGTTATATGCCAGGCAGGCATGTTCTGCATTGCTTATAGTGAGCAGTTTTAAAAATACCATTCCATATGCAAAAAATGGTACTCAAAAATTAGCAAACATACTCAAGGGTATGCTCAAGCCAGTAAGCGCAATTCCACAGAAAGTATAGACTGTAAAGCCACAATTACAGTTTGGCTGCAAAATTCAGGGACAAACTGGAGGTGACCTAACAGCTGTTCAAATAACCACAAAATATTAAAACACTCTTGTGAGAGATAAATTTCATCTTGAATAAGCCTACCCTCTCTCAAACAGACATACTGCTTATTTGTCTATGACCACTCTATACAGACAGCTGTTTTCTCATCTGACTACCAAACCGTGTTCTCGGTTCTTAGCATAACCCTCAATCAATCTGTATTCTGCTTCCAGATAATTCTTTTTTGAAATAATGAATGATGTGGTAAGAAGTCCTGGTGCTGATGGGTGAAGTTAAACACTACCAGAACAAAGTATCAGATAAAAGATAAATATTTAAGGATGAACTTAAAATAAAGTATAAGCATCAGGTTTTATATCCAGAGCTCTGATTTCCTATGACCCTTAATTTCCATTAAACAAAATTCAGACACACACTTTTTGAGTGCTGGAAATCTAAGCATTACAGTAACAGGCTGAAAAAACTGTAAGTGAAGTCAACTGAATTCTGGCTATTGTTAATAAATTTCCCAACACAAAACGGTGACTCAGTTGGGTTAAATCAGACTGGAATTCTTTTCACACACAGAGCAAGATTTATCTGACCCTAATGTAGACATCTGCATGTTTACATGGTCATGTAAACTCAGTTTACAGTCAATGGAAAGCAATACATATTTGTGCAGCACACTTCGCCTCACCCTCTATCAGAGCTCTAGAATAAACCATCTGTTTCTTCCAACTGACTGTCAAGAAAACTACAAACTATTAGGTCAGACATACATTTACAAAATTAGATGAGATGAATCCCACACAATCTTTCCAGCGGTCCCTTTAAAATTATAATCTCTCTTTTGCTCACTGATGGTCAAAATGAAATATATACAATGTGGTAATACCCCCAAATTCAACTGAAAGTAAACACAAGCGAGCTGGTTAACAGACTCATTTTTACCAGCACGGTATAAAGACTTTTTTCCTGTAACAGAAACCAAACAGCGAGTTTTTAAGGCAGACCCGTGTAAACATGCACAGCTTATAAATGCTTCAAGTTTTGCTCAGGAGCATTCAAGCACTGTAAGAGACATTTTGATTTATTGTCCTTCACTCTTCATTATGTTATACAAATAGCTTATGTACAATACCTCCTTGTCTGCACAGAATCACTTTTTCATATGGATTACCACCTGCACCTCTGATTTTCTTAGATAATGAGGCCTGTATTTGCTCAACTTCAGTAACATTCCAGTTTTAAACCCTTCAGAATCATTAAGATAGGAGTTTAGGTACTACCTCAAATACTGCTGTAGGTTGTCTCTACTGAAAATCTTATTGATTTGTCTCCTTTCAGCAATATATAATTACTGGCCAGACAATTTTTATATTAAGTATTCATAACCTAAGCTTTCCAAATCCCAGAGAAAGAAGCCAAAAGAAATCTTGCAAAGAAGCAACACTTATCCTCTAAAAGAATCAATTTATTCTGATTTCAAACATCTATCTCAAAGTAAGGCATGCAATGCCTCACTGTACCAGGGAGTGCCATCCATCACAACTCTCATCCCAGACCGCTGACTCATTCAAGATCTTTTCCTAGAGGTTCAAAAAAATATCAAGGCACTGATGCCAAGTTTAACTCTGTATGCGCTCTATATATTTTGTCCACGGCCATTTTCTATCATTTGATTAAAACCTGTGAAAAAAACCGTATTCTACGGTACAGTTTTCAGAACTACGAATACTGAAACATGGCACTGTCCTACGTGGAGGAGACGGCAACTTGAAAATACATCCAAACGTACTGCCTGGCAAGCTGGAGCCAACTTCTGTTATAAAAGGGAGGACCGAACGCAAGGGCGGAAGGACTTCTGCTGCAACAACTGCAGAGAGCTGTTCTGCCCTGCACACAAAGGACAGGGACGCGTCCACACCTCGGCGCCGGCCCCGAGCGCACCGCCGGCAGCTGCCCACTGCCCTCGCCGTGCCACGGCCACCGCAGTCCTGCCGGCCCGGCCAACACTCACCCCCCGTTCCTCTCCCTACTCGCTGATAAAAAGAACTCGGCTGATTTTTAATTGACGACCATTACACAAGCAGACCTGGAGCTTTCAGGGCCGCGCTTGACTCATCTCTGCCAGGTTAAGAATGTAAAAGGGTTTCGCTCTCGCCCCGCGTCTCCCAGACGTGGAGAGACCGCCCGATTCCATTTTATCTGCCCTAAAGGCAACTCTCACCCTTCCACACAACCGCCCTCAGCGCTCAGTTCTCCTGCGGACCTTCAGGGATGTCACAGAGCGGCTCAGCCGGGACGGCGGCCCGCATGAAGGGGCTGGGAGCGGAACTGCCCCTTTGTTTTATCCGCTTTTCCCTTTCCCCACTGGCGTTTCGCGGGTGATGGATGACAGGCCGCCCTGCAGCTCCCTCCCTCCCTTCCCCCACGATATCTGAGCGAGGGGAGGAGGAGGTGCCGCCGCCTCGACCCACCGATAATGGCTGCGAGGAAGGGCTTCGTGGGGGCCCTGCCGCCGCTCCCGACCCCAGCCCCACCTCGCTCACTCCCCAGCGTTCCCGCAGCTCGACTCGCCCTGCCACATCC
>VWZF01001876.1:116326-150952 GCA_013396755.1 Sclerurus mexicanus
GGGGCGAGGGGCTCCCGTCGGGGCACGGGCACACAAGAGCGGGGGAGAGCCCTGCCCGCCTCCCGGCGGGTCGTTTGTGTGCGTGCGGAATGGGGCCAAAGTGCGGCCCCCGTGGCGAGGGCAGGGCAGGGAGCGTGCGGGAGCTGGAGGGGACAGCCGAGGACGCGGCAGGGGAGGCCTCGCGGTGTCGGGCGCTGTCTGCCGGGGTGACCGGCTGGTTCCCCCGCGATTGCATAAAGGGCGCTCTTGCTTAAGGAGGGCGGTGAGGGAAGAGGTTCAAAGGACTACAGAGCTGCTTGTGGGAAGAGCACGGCTCCTTCCTCTGCGGCTTCCTGGTTGAAATAGGCTGTGTTGCAGTTCGCCCCCATGGGAAAAGCTAACAGAGGCTGGTAGCCCCCCCCAAATATATGTAACTTGTAGTTTTTCTGTATCTAATCCTGTTAATTCAACCATGAACGTAAAGACAGGTTGTCTTTGGAAGATAAAGTGATGAATATGCCCTCTTAGAATTTTAACACCTTGGTGTTTTTTGATTGTATTCTGAAATGTAAGCTAGGCTTTCTCTAGTGGCATGTAAGTCCCACAAGCCTGACCATCGTTTGGAAGCCGGGTTTGCTTGGTGTGTGGCATTATATTATTAGTTAAGCCATAGCGGCACCAGTCAGTCTGAACACGCATGTGTGTGTGCTGCTCTTGGCTTGGCTGAGGTTTCAGGTGGTGGGATGACCTAGCAGAGCCTTTCTGCCCAGCAAATGATTTGCTCTCTGTGACAGATAGCTCATGATAGTGTTGGAGCAATTAGGTGCAATTCACCTTACGTTTGCCTGTGTTGCCTTGGCCTAAAACTAATTATGGAAAATAGCCGAATGATTCCTCTGCTGTGAGCTTTTCCTCTGCAGAGGAAGTACCTGGAGTATTTCCTTGGAAAGGAGGGTGCTGGCAAGCCTTTCTAACACTTAAGACAGGTCCTGGTTCTCCATAGCAAGACTCAGGAAATGTGCTGATGTTATTACAGTCTTATAATTGTCCTCTATTACTATACCGGTACTGCTACTTCTGTGGACACTCTTCTTTGCAATAATGATGGCTGGTTTTCCATTCGTTTAATTCTTCATTTCCATTACATTTCCCTAAGCTGATAAGTTTCCCTGTGTTCAGGCGTCATTGTTGAGTACTCTTACCAAGCACTTCAACCAGCAAGACTGAGGCAAAATTGCTCTTGCAGGCTTTGAATTAAGGAAACCCCGTGTGTATGATTCACCTGTTTAGCTTGGAATGTCCTGTGCCCTGCTGCTGCTGTAATCTATATGTTGAGAAGTGCCTCTGTTTGGGTCCAAGATTGGAAAAAAAGATAAATTTCAGCATAACTGGCACTTTCGCACTGAACTTAATATTTTAGGTACATATTCTGCATTCAGCAGCAGCAAAGATTTGATTATATTAACTTATGTCGCAGTAGATCCTAAGGAGCATTCAGGCACAATTTAAGTCAATTAAAACAGTCTGAGGAATGGGGTGAAACTTCATCAAGATAAGCTACTAGAAAGTCAGCTTTTACCAGCATTGTAAGTGTAAGCAATTGATTAGAACCGTGATTGTCCTAATCAACAGAGTTCCTTAGCTTTTGTCTGACCTTTAGTTTGTTGAACTAAACTGAAGCAAGTCTGATTTAAGTCAAAATAAGAATTCACACAGGCCTTTGCAGCAAATTAAACCCAGCTAAACCAATGTAGCATTGCATGTAGACAAGCCCTAAGGCAGCAAAATGTCCAACAGCAGTGACAAAGTGCTTGATGGTTGTCAGAGAACATGTGTTTTTACTTTCATTGTGGCAGGAAACACCATAGGGTCAAGGCTGCAAACCACTGTTTATATTGTTCTTTCTTCTACTTACTTATTATATAACCAATTTGCAGTGCCCCATTATGTGCTACATGGGGTGCCTTTAAAATTATATATTATAAGCATATTTTAAAAATAAATAATACCCACAAATTTTATTAATACTGGAAATGAGAGAGCTTATTCATAAATGGTGCTGTGCTAGATTTTATCAGATCTGCACTTCAAGCATGACACCTGTTAAAAAGACAAGTCCAGACCTTTGTATGGCCCTGAATGAGATAGAAAAGTAGCCCTTTCATTGTGTTGCTTTGGAACTGTGATGAAAATGTCATAGGGGACCAAATGTTGGGCTTTATGCATTCTTTTTTCTTTCCCTTCCTTCTGCCATTGCTTTATTTCCCCATTGTTTTTTGTGTTTTTTTTTGTTGTGTTCCTCTCATTCTCTCTATATATACCATGTTGACTCTGCTTCCTCTTCCTTTTCCTTGAGACATCCTACTCATTTGATGCAGGGTCCACATCACAGTCCGTCTTGTCTTTTATGCCACCTAGCTACATTCCTTGCACTTCACACAGTGGCTCATTTCTCATTGACCAGTCATGCTTGCCAGCATGGGAGCACCAATTAGCTGAGCTGTTTTCTAGGACTTGCTCATTTCACCCTGAGTGAGCAAAACTCACTTTAAGCATTGTCATGCCACTTGAATTTGGACATGCATAACAAAGGTTTCTTGCTAGTGTATCAGGTACATGGGGTTGCAAGTTTTGTGGATAAAATGCAGGGGGGGTTATCTGTCAGGATGTCGATGAAGTGTTTGTATGGTTCCAAGTGAGAAGGACTAGTTAAGCTGAAAAAAATGGAGGTTAGTGCAGGAGTTGTAGGGTGAGTGAAACGGGCAAAAGAGAAGGAGAATAAATTTCTCAGTCTGCTTTGCTATACAGTCACTTAGCGCTGACCAAAGGAAAGGATACACAGGAACTGGAGTGAAAGGCAGAGGTCAGTGAAGGTCAGCTCCGCTTCTGCTGACTTATGCTGCTAAACTGTACAAAAAATTATGGTCTGAACCTGCAACATGCACTGACTTTCAGGAGGACAAATCTATTTCTCAGGTATTACCAGCAGAAGTGCAGAAGTACAAAAGTATATGTCCCAATATGAGAGACATTCAAAACACCTGTTTTCTCGAAAATACTGTATATATTTCCACATATTCTGGAAAGATCAATTAAAACCAAAACCTGTACAGGTAAAAATGACTGAGCTGATTAGGATAATAGAAATGAAAAAATTACAGCAGGAAATTATAGCATTGTTATTTGAGATTTATTACCCTAAACAAATACTTGTTGAGGTCTATGATTTTTCTCTAAAAACACAAGGAAGAAATAAGTTCAGGAATTCTATTTTAGTGATGAAGATTGTGTTGATTCAGGAACTGTCAGTTACTTCACCCAAACTGTAAGGAAGATTTATAAGTGCCAGAGGAATGAGTTTCCAGGGCACTCTTCCAGTGGCAGTAATATGGGTGAAAATAAACAAAGTCAACACCAAATCTTTAGGTTAGGGTTAGGTGGACTTTAGGTAAGGCATAGTATTTTTTAAAAAAGGGATTGTATGATACGATTGCTTTCAGTGACATGAGACTATTGAGAATGATCCTGGAAGTTTTGTAATACAAAGTGACAGCAACAAAGTCATGGTGAAACTAAACTTTTTACTGGATGGAGTTGATTTTCTTCACAGTAGTTAGTATGAGATAGGTTTTGGTTTTGTGACCACAACAGTGTTGATAATACAGGGATGTTTTTGTTATTGCTGAGCAGAGCTCATATAGCATCAAGGCCTTTTCTGCTTCTCACCCCACCAACGAGGAGGCTGAGGGTGCGCAAGGAGTTGGGAGGGGACACAGCCAGTTCAGCTGACCCCAACAGACCAAAGGGACATTCCATATCATATGGCATTCTGCTCAGCATATAAAACTGAGTAAAGAAGAAGCAGGAGGGAGTTCATAGTGACAGCATTTGCCTTCCCAAGTCACTGTTATGTGTGATAGAGCCCTGTTTTCCTGGGGAAAGCTGAACACCTGCCTGCCTGTGGGAAGGGTGAATGAACTCCTTATTTTGAATTGCTTGTGTGTGCAGCTTTTGCTTTCCCTATTAAACTGTCTTTATCTCAATCCATGAGTTTTCTCACTTTTACCTTTCCAATTCTCTCCCCACTCCCATCAGGGGGGATGAGTGAGTGACTGTGTGATGCTTCGTTGCTAGCTGGAGTTAAACCATGACAACTTGAAAGGAGGTGAAGCAGGAATAACCCATTTGAGTCAGTTCACCTATATTCACAATAATATATCAAGGCTATAAAAATAAAATTACTAAACTCACTGGTGTATATGCATGAATTGGGCTAATGGACCTGAGTATACAATATATAGGAAGCAGTGAGTAAAATTTTGCCGCTCTGACTACTGCAATTACCTCAGTGATTTCAGGAAAGCATCAAGAGGTGAAGCATGGATCAGTGCACTTTTCTACCTGTTGTCAGTCACAGCCTTGTGTATGATCACTGAAAGAGTAATGGGTGTAAGGAGGGCAGTGTTATGAGGTACTGGAAATGGTACTATAACCTAAAGAAAGATTGCCTTACATCACCATGTCCTCCACACCCTTACCCCCCCAGTGTCAAACATTTTAATACACAACGTTTACTTGTGCCTACCGGTTATCTTCCTGCCTTTTACTATTGTAAAGAATTCACATTTTTAAACTTCACATATGACTTTTCCTGCCTGGATTTTGGAGAAACACATCACCAAGTTAAAATCTGCTTTACTCTTGATCTTAAAAAAACAAACTGCCACAGTGCTTTAGCAGAAAGGAAAACTATATTTCTCACGCAAAGATTTTTTTGTTCCACAATGTTCTCTTACATCTTTGTAAAAGGATTTTTCATAATTGATTCTAAGGGTAAAGGAGCAGCATGGTATTGCATATTACCTGGAGAGTAGAATCAAGTCAAGTAAAAATATGTTGAACTGGAATGGTGAAAAAAATTACAGGCCAAATATTAATCATGTGATTAGTACTGAACTTGTAAATTAAGAGATATTGGAGTCAAATTGTGGGCGTTCTTCCACTGTTGTGGTGGACTGGAGCCCAGATCCTCCATGAGCTAACACAACTGTGTTGGGCTGAGATATAGTGGTCAGGCTTTTCTTCTGTACCAGTATGTTAGTGAACAGAGCAGCATAGGACAGGGCAACAACTAAGATGGATCAGCTATTTCCTACTGATTTCCTTAGGTCTAGGAGGAGTTTTGAGACACCGTCCATTCTGTTCACTTGCAACATATATAAGACATGGGCATATACTTTCCATTGTGGACCTGTTGCCTCTTTGGAAATTTTGCATGGAAGCTTAGTGGAAGCCAGCTGAAAATTTCGCTTTTATTAAGCTCAGTTTTCTGCATAGAGCAATGAAGAACTGGGGACTTGAATTAAAAGTCTTATTTTTGCGGATCATTTACTAAGGGTTCAACTCCTCTGTCACTAGCTTACCTGTCATATCCCTCCTTCTGTTTTTTTGCAGATAGTACCTGGTTATGTTTTGTTCTCAAGAACCTTCTCCCTCCCTCTGCAGCTGACCTTTGGGATGCTCCCTGGTTCCCAGGTGGGTGGTATGTATGTGTGCTGTAGCATCTATACATACCTACTGCTTAAACTGCTTCTCCACCGCTGATTGATCACCCCTCTGCTTCCCCACTTCTGCCCCCCTCTGCCAATCCCATGCAGTACTTCACACTTGGCCTACCTTTTCCATTCATGAAACAAAAGGCAACACCCATGTTCTGCTGGCAAATCCCTTCTTTGTCCTTTCTCCACCACCACTGGTAATTCTGTCATCTTCCAAGCTCATTTGCTCCTTTTTCTCTGCCATATGAAAGCTGATTTTAGGTCATGCTTCTTCTTCATTGAAGTATTTCCAATGACCTGTTTCCCCACCTCAGAACTTGTTTCTGAAATTCTTCCCTAGGCCTAGGTCACCTCTAGCCTGAAGATGCTCATAAATTACCAGCTTTCCAGAACTTTCTCCCATGGAATCTTTACTTTCTCTTTTCCACCCACAGTTCAGGGTCTCTCTGATCGTCATTTCAGGAGATAAAGCTTTCACAGCCCTCCTCACCCTTTTTCCTCACTAACTAGCAGCATCTCATCACCCTTGTGCCCCTTCTTGGGCATTCTTGGGTTGCTCATCCCTTTGGTTTCAGGCCTCACCTTTGGGGCCCAGCATTCTTCTGCTGATGCACTAATTTAGGATTTGTGTTGATCCCACACAGTCTGGTTCAGCCCAGCTTTCCTCTAATTGCTTCCTTCCCTCCTTCCTTCCCTCCTCCTGCTTTCCTAAGAGGACTTTGACTCATGCTGCCCTTTTTGTTTAAGCCTGCAACAACTGCACCCATCTTGTGAACCAAAACTATGCTGTCTTCATTTGAATCTCCCCATAAACTGTACTTCTGGCGTAACACCTCTCTAGCTCTGATTCTTCTGCTGAAATATATCCTGTTCCTCTATAATAAAAACAAGTCCTGTTTCATAACAAAACAAAAAGAACTGAGCAAGAGACTGACTATGCAATTAATTTTTGCCGGTTGCTTCCTGCCAAGAGCAACATGCTTGTTCTTATCCCACTCCTTCGGATTGTCCTCCCCATGTGCCTCCTGTTTGTCCTTTTGTTTTATTATTGGCTTTCGAGTCCTTCCTGAGGGCTCCTGGCCTGATCCTGTGCTCACATTGGTGTGAAGTGAGGAGTAACTCTCCTGCAGCAAACAGAGTTTTGCCAAGGTGAAATTTCTGTGGAAGGTGATCAGCCCTTTGTTTTAATATTAGCTGGTAAAGCCTGTGCACAGCTTCAGCACAGCACTCCGGTTTTAATTAATAAGAATTAGCATATACATCTACATACACTCTTTTTTCCCCCTTTGTGGGCTGAACTACTTTGAAGAAAACCTCTTTGTATGTCTTCCTGGTTATTCTATGTCTTGACATTAAAAAACCCCAAACGAATAAAAACCAAAAACCAAAGTAACATCACACTCCCACGCAAACAAAAGGCTTTGCTGCTGCTGGTGGCGGGGAGCACTGGGAGCAGCTCTTCCCGCCTGCCGAGAGGAGCCAGCTTCCAGCCCCTGCTCCTCGCCGCTGGGGAGCCATCCAATTCCCAGCCCGCCGTCCCTTCCTCCGCCTTTGCACAATCCCACTGCAGTGACTTCCCAGTCCTAATTGGAGCCTCTGGGCATTATTGTATTATTATTATTTAATAAACAACCACATAAAACACTGGTTGACATTTAAATAAGAGTAAAGAAAGGGAAGCTCTGACTCCTAGACTGTTTTGTTTTCCTGTTGACTTGGGTGTAGGCTGGAGCAGGTTTTCTATACAACACCCGCGCTCACACAGCACATGCTTACCTTTAATGTTACAAGACGCTGCTAAAGTGGGCCCAGTGGGGATGAGCGGGCCAGACCTGCTGAAGCTGTCAATCCCTGTTGCAACATAAGCTGTAAATATAGAGTCATAACCTGAACATTCCTGGGTAAAATGCACAGCTTTTTTTGCCTCAGCTACAATTTGCAAGGGTTCAGCCTCATTTTCTGCAATGTCACCCCCAGTGTGTCCTTTTGAGTGGTTATCTGAAACGTGCAGCCATCAGGATGCTATTAAGAAGAACAAATGGAAAAGATAGTTTTATTTTTGTATTTGATTGTAAATTTGAGACAATCCAAGGTGAGAGTTATCACGACAAAAGAAAATGTGGTGTCCTTGAAGTGAACGCAGAGGAGCACAACTTGCTGTGTAAGGTTTTGAAAGAAAAACAAAGAGCTGAAGGTCAGAACTAACTCCTTTAGAAACAAGTATAAAATGAGACAGGATTCAAAGTGCTTAAAATATTTTGGTGACAAGCAACAAAGAAGTGCCTGTTACTAGAATTGAGTGAATTAAGAAAAGGGAGAGAAAATCTTGAGAACTTTCTAAAAAGTTGATATTTGATGTGTGGGGAGTATAAGGACAAAATTCTCCCGGGCCACAACTTGAGCCCTGAATCAGCATAACTCTTTTTTCTTGAAGAAAATGAAAACTAGACAAGGGCGAGTACTTACACCCTTGTTATCCTTTTTCATTGTGGATCAAAGAGGGAGAATTCACAGGGCTGCCAGCACTCCACTTTCCTGCAGTTGGTCTGGAGCGCAGGCTGGGTTTATTTCTCTTGGTTAGGCAATGCTTCTTTATTACTCTAAATGATCAGGTCCTTTAAAGGACTTCTTGTGAGATCTGTGAGATCTGAATACTATTTACTGGTTTGTGTTTTTAAAGTATTCAGTAGGAGTGAAATATTCTTGCTGTTCATAAAAGTTATGTAATATATGCTTTAATTCTAGGGAGTTCACCCCTCATTCTTCCCACCATTTCATTACACGTTTGCTTTCCTGTATTATATATTAAAAACTTCATGCAGTGGCTCACTTGCATTTACATATGTGGACTTTAATAGTTCTGTGATGTTGCTTGAAACTTTTGTATGAACATGTTATATAGAGTCAATGTGGGCATGACAAATAGATTGCAGATTTTTCATAGATAAACACAGTGAATGCAAATGTGAGTGAATTTGTATGCAAGTTTTAATATCTAAGCAAAGCTTATAAGTGCCTAACACCTGTAACCACAACTGTCAGTGGAAACAGGGAAACTAGTTTTAAGGCATTTGTTCTGATTTAAAAGTGCTGGACTCTGAAATATTTCAGCTGTAATGTTGGGGATGTGTTCACCCTCTGGAAGGTATTTAAGACTCTGTTGTTAAAGAATACAGACTTTATTAGCAGCTAATACACCAGGTTCTTTGTGGAAACAAGTACCAGAATGGTGAGGACCGCCTTATGAAGCAACCTGTGGCTTTTAAAGACATTATGGAAATCTTACTGTGAAATGGATTAAAAAGTGCTGGTTGATGGTCTTATGGACATTGGAATTAAGCATGGAGAATTTTTTTTGGAAAGCTGCATGGAAACTTATCAGAAGTGTGCTGGATTTTCATGAGTGGCTTTGTAGCTGGTACAGCTATGGTCTAGAAACAGGGAACTTGCTTAGGAAAGGCACTGCAGGGACATGTAAGGAGAAAATGGAATATGTTTGAATATGGGGTGTAGTAATCTTCCCCTGGTGGGAGACAGAGTGACTGCTTTTTGTGCGAATACTGAAACAAAGTACATTAAATTGTTACCAAAATCTTAGATAAGTCTGTTCTGTAAAGTTTTTTGGTGCATTTTATCAAAACCATTTTATCAAGGACAAGTTGAGTGGGATCTAGTGGAGTTGTAAGTCCCTTCCAATTCAAACCATTCTATGATTCTATGAAAATTGTTCATGTCACAAAAAGGAAATACAAGTCCAAGACTGTAGTCAACAAAAAAGGTAATATGAACCCCCTTCAGTGCTTTCGTTATTGATGAATGCAAATTCTTGCTTGTTTCTTTATTTGGTGGAGATGAAGAGGTCTTTAATTGGCATGCAAAGTATTTCCTAGAGAGATAGTTCAGGTTCAACCTGTGAAAGAAATAGTTTTGAATTCACTGGAAGTCCACCAGCTCTTTCTAAATAAAACCATATTAGAGTAGCTGTTGAACTGCTATAAGAAAAGTTATGTTTCTCAGAGGGAGCAAGTTAAATTGTCTTTGTATTTGCATTCCCTTAGAGTCTGAGTGGTTTATTGGTGGAAAATCAGAAGGAGACAGTCTTCAAAATGGCCAGTAAACTGAAGAGACTGGGCTGGGAGCATCTGTATCTTCCCATTTGAAAACCTTGCCTGTTACTTGCTACTTCAGAGTACCCAGAAACACCAGTAAAAAACAAATTACGTTAGTCCCATTGTGTTTTAGCAGCTCTTTTTTTCTGTATAACATTAGAATGACATCAGAGACTGATTGTATGTTAGGTTGCTCCAGTAATTTGGGGGCAAAAGCCAGTGAGGACCCTGTCAGACACTGAACAATGTTTTTGGTTTTCATATACTGATTCATCAGTGTTTATAAGCCTCCAACATGTAAATCACCCTGAGGTAATCTGGAAGGGAAGGATATGAATAAGCCAATTAAATTGGCTAAGAGCCTAAGGAACACCCTGTTTAGGGATAAAATCACATGCCTGTCCTAGTGCCAGTAGTTTTGGAGAAAGAAATACAGTAAAAATCTTTGCAGTTCATTTCTTTGCAGAGAGAGCTGATTTAGAAGACTTTGGTCTTCTCCTTTTATATGTGTGAGCTCGAGTGACTGAGATAAGGTAATAAGTGATGTGTTTTCTGCAAGTAACTTTTGATGACACAGAAGGATGTCATCCAGGTCGCAGAGGGTGTAGGAACTAGTTGCCTCATTTATGGTAATTATTTCATATTCAGTTTTATGATATGAGCATTCAAAGGACTGAATTGCCCTTTATCTTTCCAAGTACCTCCTCTTTTTTTTTTTTTTTTGAAAGTAAGGCACGATTTTCCATCAGGAAGCATCTCCACCCAACTCAGCAGTTACTAGCCTACATTAAGGTGCTTTATATCTAAATAATAATAACCAAACCAACTGCTCTCTTCTTACCATCTGCCAGGCCTGCGCCTTCAAAGGTGTGATGTAACGGGAAAAGGGGGCTGAGGTGAAGAAAGGATTTCACTGAAAGTTGTACAGAGGAAAAAATAATTCCATTCTTAATTTCATTGTTTACAGTAGAAATGATTCTTTATGAGCTTTTAAGAGACTTTCTGTTTGCTGGAAGATTAACTGTGTATTTCTGCCATTCCACATAGGTCTTTGAACTCATATGTCAATTCCAATGAGGAAAGTAGCTAGCTCTCTAGAAGAGACTTACCCTGTATATGCCTTCACTGGAGGAAATTCCCAGGCAGAACCCATGGCTGACACCAGACGCTTTACGTGGGAGTGGATCATTATGACCTCTCCAAGTGCCAGAGAAGCTATAATTGGTATTTGTATATTATTAAGCACCAGAGAATTTAACTGTAAACAGAAATCCATAGGAAATTAGGAGTCACCAGTCACATTGCTCATAGAGCTACTCATTTAAGAGCAGTTTTTGAGCATTTTTCAGACACTATTAAGAGCAGGGGAGAGGTAACTTCCCCTTTTTTTTCTTCATCATCTTTGGAATTCTAAAATCATGTTCTTGGTCAAAGGAAAGTAACTTCCTGAGACCAAAACCAGCCAGAAAGCAATAAAGACATGGGATCGCTAGAGGCACCACTATCAGCCTTCTGAATGCCTTGGAATTGACAGCATCACAAGATCCTACATACAAATGCACAGATGGGCAAAAGACTCAGATAAACATAGCTGCTAAGATTGTTTCAATGCCTCTCACCTAACCCCAGCCTTCACCCCAGTCTTCATATCCTGTGGAGACAAAGAGGCACCTTCCAGGAACAACTTGTACCACTCCAAAATAGGTGTGAAAGAGGTGTGATGAACCCTCTTTGTCTGTCTGACCATCTGAATTTTTTAGACAGTAGATGTTCAGTGAGATGAATCTAAGCCTTACTGTTCAGCCCTTGTGCAGTTTGACCATGCATTGCTGGCTGCAGAACAAACCCCCATTACTAGATGAGTAGTAGAAATTTTGTACCAGAGGTTTAGTTCAAGGATCCCTTTTGTTTTCAACTGGAACTAGAGATTCACTCAGCCTTTTGGACGTGTCTATGGCTCTTCCTTGTTCTCGAGCAATCAGGCACTGCTCAGAGCAGTGGAAAGAAACAGAAGCAGCTGCTTTCACTTCTTGTATTGGTGTATGGGCCCTGCAGAGAAATAGGAAGCAAAGTAAGGTTAAGCTGGGTTTAAAGGAACAAGATAGTGTTTGGAAGAGGAAGGGAAAAAAGCATAAGCTGGCCACGTCTCTAACTTCAGTGTACATAAACTGTTGTCTTCAGGAAAACAAGGGATTCAGGAAATAGTGTAAAGCTAGGCCACATGAAATACAGAGCATGTGACACAAGCCTGAGTCCCTTTGTCTCAATAGACTGCTCCAGAATCAGTATGACCTTACTTCTACCCTCATTAGTCTGAAATATGTAGCACAGCTGTAGGACGTAGTTCATAATTTATCAAGGGTAAATACAGTTCTAGATGGGAAACGTGGAAGTGAAAAGTGTTCTGCAAATGGCGTTTGCTTTCATGTTGTAACTTGCTGCTCAGAAAAAAACCAGAACGCTTTGTTTTCTTATAACACTGGTGAGTGACTCCTTATCATAACCTTGTAAGAGGTTTCAAGTGCATTCATGAATAGGAAGATGATTAAGATGACACATCAAGGTTTTCTGAAAACTTTTTCCTATTCAGATGCATCCTCATATTTGTCCTAGTTTTCATTCCAAAACAAGATGTTTCTAATCTCCGGTGTGATGAGTAGACCACATCCTTTCACTCTTGGTGGCCCAGCTTGCTGTGAAACTCAAGCTGAGCAGGAGGAAAGTGAGTTTACATGGTGGGGCAGTCAGAGCTAAAGCAGCTAATTTAGCTGAAAGGCCCTGCAATGACCTTTGCAAAGGAGGCCACTATTGCTCTGAGCAGTTACTGTGACAAAACCCAAGGCTGAAAACTTGGCCACCTGACTAAAAAGTTTAGTGGGAAAGAAGCTGAATGGCGGATTTAAAGGATCTAATTTGTAGGGTAGAAAGAGAAAGATGTCTGTGTAGCTGGGTAACAATTCAAAGTCCTACTCTGATCACATCCATAAATCATCATGCCAGGTAGGGTATTTTCTCTTCTTTCAAGTATTTCCCAGGCTGAGAGTCTGTTTTGGCCACAGCTGCTTTTCTTCAACAGTCCATTAGAGCCCTGAGACTGGGTTTTGAGGAGGCTGTGTAAGAAGGATGTAATACTTCTCTCTGTTATGCAGCTGAAGAGTTAGGTCTGTAGCCTGACTTTCTGTGATTCTATGATGTGCCTTTTTTGAGAAGAGGACCCATATTAATTACCCTACATCTAAGGAAATCTAATTTCAGAGCACAAGGACACAGAGGAAAAAAGGAAGCCTGTTTTTTCCACTGTTCAAATGACTGTATCAGTGCAGAGATTTGTGTCATGGAGGGTGCCTCTGGGCCTTCTTGCCACTGGGGTTGTTAATAGAGGACAGGAAAACAACTGAGACCAATAGCTTCAGTGACAGACACCAGGGGAATACAGATGTTATCTTTGGCACTAGGCTGAGGGGTCTGCAATAGACAGTGCAATGGCTGAAAAATTTACCCTGTGCCTCATTGGGTCTAGGGCTATAAATGAGTGCTGACCATACAGACCAAGAGCACAAGTTTCACCACACTTGCAGACTGGAAAAGCTCTGGTGGTTCTCCCTTCCTCAAAGTGTTTTACAAAGCTGTATTTGGGGTGTGCGTGGTGTGAATGGTGTGGGCACGTCCAGTTCAGTGGAGGTAGAGGTAATAGAGAGGACAGGTTAAATTTATATTGTAGCCTCATTTTCTTGATTTGATAGAGCAAACAGAGAAATCCCAGAAGTCACATACCTTGAGATTTACTTCAAGTCAGTTACAAAGAACCAGTGAAAAAAGTAGGTATGCTTCTTGACATGGCTACTCTGACCCTCATGATGTATAGCCCTTCCTGTCTGCTTTTCCAGCTCAGCCCCCTGTTCTTTCTGTCTTAGCTCCGTAGCCCCAAGGACAAAATTAACACCAGCTCCCTGCTGTCTGGTGCCCTCTGGTGCTGCAGATACCTGTCTGGTCTACATCCCATCATGACCTTATGCAGTTGTGAGAACCAGCCTATTCACCAGTGGGGACTCATGAACTGATATCTGCTTTTTCTCCACTGCAGCCTGGTGGCGGAAGGGTCATTCTACTATGCCTTGGAGCAAGTGGGACAGGCCTGGGAGGTAAGAAGAGTTAGTCCTAGGTGCTCTAGTTCTGTTTCAGTCCTTGAAGGAGAAGAGTGGGAAATGGATAGCCTCTCACTGGTCCCCCTTCCAAGTATATCTCCCTTGCTTTACTTCCTCCCTTTCTCTAGCTTTAGCCTCTAACTTCTATCACCCATACTCTTTTATTAGTTACCTTCATGTAGTTGCCTGGTCTCACTGCAGTTGCCCAGTCTCACTGCTGTGTCTTCCTCCTGCAAGATACAGCTCTTCTTCCCCTAGGATACTATTCCCACCACTCACAGCCTCTGCTCCTGCCCCTTATATTGCAGTGCCCATGGCTCAGTCATGTTTGGCGCTTACACATGCTCAGGTCCATTGCTCAGAAAGCAGGATTACAGTACCTTTACTGTCATTCTTCTCCCCTCTAATTAATCAATCAATGCTAATTGATTGATCGATTATTGATTGTTGGTGGCTTTCTTGTTTAACAATATCCCAAGTCCAAGAAGCAGCCACATGCCTATTATTCTCACATATTTAACCAGAGCATACAGAATGTATTAACCTCTAGAAATTAGTTAGAGCCTCTTCTAAATTCGTTTGTATGAATTGGCAGAGCTCATTTCACTGGACAAAAAGAAAACTGATGACAGAGGCAGAGAGCAACAACAGGCTCACAGGTCGTTCTCTTCGTTTTGGTCCAAGCAGTTTTTACCCACACAGAAAATGAGTGAATCACTGAGTGGTCACTTGTTGACCACAGACTTCACACTGATGGTAGATTCTTGCCTATAAGCCTGCTTCCCCATGCCTGATGCTTGTTCCCTGTTCAGTTTAGTGCTTCCTTCCAGAGATGGCCAAATGCTGTTCATCATGCTGTTGTCATAGTGCTGCACAAATGATCGGTACGTGCCATGTGGTAACAGGGATCAGCTTAGAGAGGCTGAGGCTAATTAGTCCCTGTTGGTCCCCAGCCTGCTCTTTCTCTGCATGAAACCCCAAGCAACCAAGCCGTTCTCATCTGCTCCAGTGTTTGGCTCAAATCCCTGAGCCTTCTCTCATTAGGCTCTTTTTGGCTAGCCTAGTTGCTGGACTTTCTGAGTTGTAGGCAGATGACAGTGCTTCCATGCTGTTCTTGCATCTGGGAGTAACTGCTGTGAGGAAGGACCAAACTTCACCTACTGTGTGGTCTGAAACACAATGAGCTGCTTGATTGCAATCCAGTAAGTTCCAAGAGTCCATTTGGCATGGACCTTCACGGCAGATTCATGACCTAAGGACCGTCAGCCTGGTAAATTTCAATTCTCTGCCACAAGGAGTCAATATAGGAAGAAATCCACAACATTTTTTTGTCTTAGGTTTGTTTGTTTATTTGTTTGTTTGTGTTGACAAATCTCTCCTGGAAACAGCTGAACTGGTTAAACAGAAAGTTGAGATATCTGCTCCAAACTCAACCAAACCAAATCAAAGCCTAAACTCAACAAACAGGTAATGAGCTGTTGGCAGGCACTAAGCATAAAACATGTGAGCTGGAACTGATAAAGGGTTGGCAGAGATGTAAGGAAACAGAAAATAGGACCTTATAAAGAGAAGTTGGGCAATCTTCAAAAAAGTGGTGCTACCAGTCCTGTCAATGAATACTTAGATATGGCCCTTGCAGATTGCAGGTCCTTTGATGCAATGCTCACTGGTGAGTCATATGGAAGATCAGTAATTGAAGGATAGAAAATAGCCTGCTGCAGCCTGCAGCCATTATGAGCTGCACATTTTTTTTAAGGGATGTTTGTTGCAATCCCCTCTATTTTCTGCAGATAGGGTGTGGCTCTCCCATTCCTGGCAAAGTGGCTGGTGCTGCCTTTGGTTGGGAAAATATGGGTGTTGCTGCATGACAAGCTGGACTTCCCCTGGGGGGGAAGTCACCTTCTTCCTCTCTAGTACAGCATCAAGAGTATGACAATTCCCTAAAGCACAGTAGAACCACACAGAAATCTGGCAGCTTTATCCAGTTTGTAGTTAGATGGATCTGCCTCATAAAAACATCTGAATCACATTTCACACTACCTACCTAGCTCCACAAACACAACCCCATCCTGTTCATAGGATCTGAGCCTTACATTCTCACACTATGCTTCCTTTTTCTTCTTTCACCAGAGGTCTTATGACCCTCACTCATTGTATAATTATTTGGGCTTTCATGTAAGCTGCTGTGTTTCAGCCTGCAATCAAAAGTGACACTGTCACTCTTTGTTCATTTTAAATACAGGCACCCAAAGTTTCTTTGGCTGTGATGCATTAGAGAACTCATTCTTCATGCAGAGTGGGAGGGACACCACACTGAGGCTCACGGGTGACAGAGCGTGGATAAGCAGCAAGCCTGCAGCTGTGTCTGTGGTGCATAAGACAACTCCTACACCTCCTTGACTTCATTTTGCCTTTCCACCACTCTGCCTTTCCAGGCCACTCACTTTGCTAGTTGAAGACTGCCTGGTCCGCTCTACTGGAAGCCTGGGACCAGGATACATACTGTAGCACTGTGCTGTAAGTATGGGAAGCGTGGACTTAGTTTTGCGGAGGCTGCAAGCAGAGAAGAGTCTGGTGAGTATTTGCACAGATGCTACATCCAGTCCGGTGGCCAGAAGCTGAAGTGCTCCTTCCGTGTTTGAAGGAAGATGGAGGTTGCTGTGCTAGGCCAAACTGATTAAATCCGGTACCTTGCTTCAGCCAGTACCCTGGCTGCTAGAGGAGATACAAGAAATGCTGTAGTACAACAAAGACTTTGGTGTGGACATTTCTCATATCCTCAGTGTGGGCATTTCTTGGATCCTACTGATACACGTTAGTCATTAGTTAGCCATGTCAACAACTAGTGACCAGCACAAGTTGGGAAGGATGAAGGCTTCACACTGAACTATTCCAATCAATGCCCATCATGATTCCTCTCACTTAGCTGAAACAATAGTGAGCAGAGAACGATACCCTTCTCATCCTGTTCCAGCTGAAATATATGACAAACCCCATATTGTTATCAAAGATGCAGGTTCAAACCTGTCATTATCTCACATAGCATGCAGTAAATATCATGACTAAGAGTTAACAATGTGTCAACAATGATCATCTATAAGTCCTGTTGGAACGCTTTATGTGAACTGAAGCAGGTTGTCAGCTGCCTTCTTCAATGATAATGCAGCAACTATCGTAAATAATCATTTTTGTCACCGTATACTACAGGTGAAAAACGCAGGTGAACAATATTTTACACACACAGATATGTAACTGGTTATATTACAAAGAACTGCAAGAACAAGACATTATTTTTCACTTTTAGGAATTTGAATGAGCAGATCTCATTACCCCGAATCAGGATGTGTCTGGTTTGCTGAATACAATAACAAATGGGTTCTTCAAATTCCTAATACACAAGCATTTCAGAGAGAGAGAGAGAGTTCAGTAGCACAAGAAAGATGTACTGTTCCTGGAAATCTCTTGACTCAGCTCCTGTTGTCCTGTATCTGGCAGTGATTCAGTAGCATGGCAGTTATAATTGAGCAAAAACATACTTCTGTTAGCAAACAGGAAGAAGCTGGGCAGCAGCACCAAGATGGCATTGGGCTGTGTGAGTGCCAAGGTGGGTGGTCACACCTGGTCAGGGCTGTGAGATTGGCGATACAGGCAAGGTGGGGCTTGCAGAGGGAAAATCTGAATTGCCTGTCACTGTGTGGTGATAAGGAAGTAGGATTCACAAGGAGGATGATAAGCTTGATGGGCACTTAACAGGGCAAAAATGAGAGAAAACAGTGCTTCACTTCTGTTTCTTTAATTGGTCACTTACTTACCTTTTCCTTTAGATTGAATACTTTGCATAAGAGAAAGCATTGACTGCGGCACTGAAACACAGTGTTTATGCTGTGTTGGTGTACTATTATAGACATTGTGTAATGTGGTTGGAGGGAGGATGGATCATCAGCATGTAGCCAGCAGCCTGGGGAGAATTTCTTGAGGTTTGTGTGCTTCCATCTACATCTCCTGAACTCCAACCCAGTATGCTGGAGATATGGGGGAAAAAGCTTGGCTCTGCTCCATTTATGAAAGAGATCGTGACATCAGGACAAAAATACGTGATCCATATAGTTCCTGAAGGCAGGGATTACTCACAGGATATTGCTAAGGCATTGATAAAAATTTTAACAAATTAGTGTAAAGCTTTTATCACAAGTCTGTCTTTAGGACCCCGCAGAACTGCTTGTATTTTCAAAACTGTGGAATCACAGACAACTTCAGCTGCTGTCGTCTTCCTGCTTTTATTTTGTGAATGGAATAGAGCTCTGTTGTTCAGGCTTTGTGGAAGTTTTTCTATTTGCCTTAATTGGTAATCATAGAATCATAGAATATCCTGAGTGGGAAAGGGATCCACAAGGATCACAGAATAGAATATCTTGATTTGGGGGTAACCCCCAAGGATCATAGAGTTCCTGCTCCTGGCCCAGCACAAGATCACCCCAAAAATCACACCATGTGCCAGAGAGCATTGTCAAAACGCTTCCTGAACTCTGTCAGGCTTGGTGCTGTGACACTTCCCCAGGGAGCCTGTTCCAGTGCCCAATCACTCTTCTGAAGGACCTTTTCCTAGTATCTAACCTAAACCTCCCCTGACAGCTTCAGGCCATTCCTCTGGGTCATATGACTGGTCACCAGAGAGAAGAATATGCATAAGAGACCAGTAGGATGAGTCAGCTACTTTTTCTGTCTTTTATTTGAAGTTATTTAAAATGATCAAATCTCTGCAGATGGATAAGCCATCAAAATATAATTAAATGGGAAGGAAAATTTTCTGTTAAGTGCCTCCTCTCTCACCACTCCAACCTCCTGACTGGAGGTTTCTTCCTGTCAGATCCCTGCACCAACGAGTTTGTGGTTACATCCCTCCTGTTTCCAAGTGCCTCATGAGGGAAAGAATAATCTGCCCAAATTATGCTAAAGAGAGATTATGGTTTCATAGATGAAACTCCCTGGCATAGTGATGTGTCCACCAAAGCTTATGACTGCAAGTGATGATTAGTTTCAAGCATAGTCCCAATGGCAAAAAACGCTCCTCCTGACACATTTGGTTAGTTTTCCAGTTGAAATGTCTGTTGATGTCTTGCTTCTGTGAATAGGTCTTGTTGGTGAGCTGTCTCCTCAAATGTCCCAGTTACATTTGTCTAATTGCCAACTTTTGATGACAGCCATTTGAAGAGAGGAGAGGATGTTGTGGATGCAGAAATGCATCTTCATTAGCTAGGTCTTTTTCCCAGCACATGGATCTAAAATGGCCCTGCTGTCTTGTTTCTGTAACTTAATTTCACGGATCAATTCACGTTAATTTTCTGACCCTAAATGTGACTTTTATCCCATCTCTACCTTGTAGGGGTGTGGGCTTTAGGAAGCTTCTTCCCTGCTGCTGGAAGAATCGACTTTATGTTCAAAAGAGGACCTTGACTTCCAGACAGGTGTGCTTATCTGTGGGACATGTCTGGGTGTACGTGGCATGACCACTGTCAGAGGCTGTCACCTATGGGCCTGTGTTTGGAAAAGAGTTGTAGGAGTGCTACCAAGAAGCAGCTGTTTGGGGCAGTAATGTCTATGCAGTGCTCTTGGGTGTATCTCCACTCTTTTTCTTAAGCAACGAAGTGATCTCCGAGAAAGACTGATAGATGCTGTGCTGCATACATCACTTCCCAAACATTGCCCTGTGTCTAATCCACAGCTGCTGTGGGCTTTCCTTTCAGCATAACATTGCTTTGTCTGAATAAGCAACAACAGCATGTAAAGAAGCAGTAGATTTTGAGACAACTGGAGCAATCATTCTTTGATCCCTGGCAAAGCCCAGGGGCTTGATTATTATCCAGTGGAAGGAGCTGAGATAAATGAGTTTTCAGGAGTAGGGAACTCAAAAGAGTTCAGGCTGGAGGAGGATTAGAGGGAAGGGTGAGAGGGTGCACCCTGCTCCCAGGATAATGAGGTCAGTCATGAACGAGCACAGAGTCTCTCGGAGCCCAGTGCTTTAAAGGGCTCACATGCATTTTCTAGGAGCAGACAGGAATGTTTCTTTCCGTAGACCTCTGTCACCTCCTTGGAAGCTGATCAAACGCATTTTAATAAAAACCACCATTTGACTTCTAATGTTTTTGTACTGATTAAGAACATTGACTTGGCTGACTGAACAAGGGAACCAATTGTAGCTCAGTCGCTTTATGGTGGAAAAGCTTTGATCGGACTGAGTGGGAGTTTAAGGTACTCTATAAAATGAATTTTGGTGATAAGCTTATAAACTGAATTTGAACCTTGCACAAGCTCCAGAGAGAAAGAATAAACAGCTCAATTTATATTCTCTAAAGATACGCACCAAGCTTTCCCTTTAACCTTTGGTTATATTACCTTGGGGGTCAAACTTTATCTTAAACCGTTTGAAACTATTTGTCCAGATTAGCTGTCCATGCTGAAGATGGAGAGCTTTGAGGGTGGTTCCCAAGAGCCCTGAAGCCAACTATAATGAATGAGTTTGGTGTTTTACTCAGAGGAAAAAAACCTGAATGAGTTATAGGGCTGCTAAATAGTCCCAGTTCATTCATACAAAGTTGAGGACAATGTGCCTATCTTAATCCTTGCATGGTATCCTTAGAATAGCTTGTTTCAAGGATATTCCTGTCTGACATCTCCCCTCCCTCATTACTTATCAGCCTCTATAGTTATAGACAGGCAACTAGGAGACACCGGTATCTGACAGGAAACTCTGGGAAGCATGTAGGATTCATCTCCCCTTTCTGCTGAAGCTGGTGACCAAACCTGGAGGGGATCAAGTGGAAGCAAGCTCAGGTGGTCATCCTGTGAAATTCTCCAGTCCAATACATCTGGGGAGGATGTATATGCACAGGAGTCAGTCTGAAGAGTCTGATAACTGGTCAAATAATTATTCATCACCAGTGGTGTGTGTAGCACAGATCTCAGCACAACCATTTTGGAAAGTCCAAGGCTGCTGCAACCCCCAGGCACAAAGGATTTGAACATCGCAGCAGTGATATGGTCTTTGCCCAGAAGAGATTTTCTTTAAAAGGTGAGGTTGTGATCTATCAGAACAGATGTCTCAATATTTTATCAGAGGAGTTATCCCACTGATGTGTAAGTCTTACAACCATAGGGAAAGAGACTTTTTGAATTTTTTCAAGGTGGAAATCAAAAACCCAAAGCCTGGCTCTGTGATGCCCTTCTGCATACCTGTGGGCAAGTCTCTCCCACTGTCATGCTGCTCCTGAAGTCTCCCCGCATCTACTCTGAGAGGTTATTGCTGAGGTCCAGTAGCACGCTGAGCTTCTGCCAACATTCCTCCTTCCCAGCCTCAAACCAAATCAACTTCATTTATCATAATAAAGGGAATACTGTTTTAAACCTGGATTACAGTTTGTGCCCTAAGTATGTGTGTCTGCCTCTTCATCCCTCCCAGTGATTTCTACCATGATACTTAACTCCAGATAAATGTAGAGGCCTCAGTGGTGAAATGTAGAGGCCTAAGTGGTGTCAAAGTTACATTAAATTTCCGTAAAAATGGGCAAGCAAATAATTCAAATGTCACTTCTGCTGAGAAAGAAGTCTTGCCAGATATCAGAGGGGAAGAGGAGAAAGGGACAAAGACATAAAAACCAAGACTTTACTTGCTCATTCTGTTGCACACACTCACTTTATTTTGTGTTTTTGTTTTCTTGTGAGTCATTGTTCTCTAAACCTTACTTGGGATTTGGAGTGTAAATTAGTATATTAGCAGTCAAAAATTCATCCCATTAGCCCGCGGTTGCTCTCAGCAGTGTATCTGGAAAGGCCTGATGCTCACCTGGTGTTGACTTTCCACCCATGACAGAGATAGAATTTAAGTAGCAGGGACATGCCAAGTGACCAAGTCTGCTCGGAGCTGGAGTAGGCCCATTCATCAACCAGTTTCACCATGTGCTAAGGGAATGCAATAATATACATCTAAATTGGAAACAAATTGCAAAAAACTAATTTGTGAACTGGGATCCTGTTTCTTGCAGTGAATGTCTTCTGCTTCCACTGCCTTTGCCTGCGTAGAAATAACTATGGGGAAAGGCATCACAAACCACCAGCTTCTGCAAGTCTTCTGAGGGCATTATTAATTTCTTCACACGCACCCATTCAGGAATCATAGACTCCCTGAACACTTGGTTTCCAACAGAAGAGCTTGACTCTCAGCCTGCTCTCTTCATTACGCATTATTTTATTCATCTGGCATAAAATAGCAAGGTTTAATTGGCAATCTGGCTCTGATTTACTAATATCTCCTTGTGCGTGGAAGGAGAACTCAAATTCTATGTACTCATTCTCAATCAATGTCAGCTTGGTATTAACTCAGTGTTATTACATTATTGATTTTATTCATCCCAAGAGCTACATCAATTTATCATGGAATTTACACTTCTTTAACAACCAACACAAATCAAGACTATTTGTTAGGCTTGCAATGTAGACTAGAAGGTTTTTGGAATCTGATCCTTATTTTTCTTTACATTTGTTTAGATTTCCAGTTAATCTGAATTCCTATCTTGCCCCTTTGAACTCTCAACCAACTGTAAATACTCTTGATAAATTTCCATGCTAAAAACTGTATTGCAACATAGTTCTTAAAAAAAAAGAAAAAGAAAACCAACTGCAAAATACCCACTGCCTTATGATGTATTTATGTAATTGGTTCAGGGAAACAAACAGTCAGGTGCTTTAGGTTACACAGTGGCCAATGTAAGCAATAAAATTGTAACCTCAGTCATGCATTTGGTTCTGCTATACAGTATAACCATTTACAGTTTTAACTTGTGTCTTGAAGGTGTGTGGCAAATAAAGCATATCCATGCCCTTTCCCATTGCATTTTACTGGCTAACTTCTTTGGAACAGATCAAGACATTCTGGGAAAGGTCATTGCCTGCTTCTGCATTTGTTCAGTCTTCCTCTCTGTCTGGACTCTGTGATGGCTGGAGAGATACTGAAAGGATGACGTCAGAATAATGGGAAGTGAAAGCTGAAGGGAATTTGAGTCTGATACTTTAAACTGTTGATTTAAAAAAAAAAAACACCACATTAATGACTATATAGCTGAAATGCTGATTTTGCATTTGGGAGAAAGGAAGTGGGACACCAGAGAAGTCACAGCACTGATTGATGTTAACAGAGGTACTTCTTAGAGGGCTAAAGCAGCTTTACTATCTTCCTTCACACCACAGGAAAACCCACGACTGGCTGGAGAGCAAGGGACAATTGTAAACTTTGCTATGCCATATAGTAATTTTATCACTCTACTGTATGTTGGTCCTGTTCTTGTATCTGTTACCCAAGTACAGTAAAAATAAAACTTTTAGAACATACAATTACTTAGTAGTAAGAGGACAGAGACCAGTCAGAAGCACAAAGATGGACTTCAATTATAATAAAAGGGTCATTTCAGCAGCATTTAACTTAAAGTGTGTGAGTAAGCTAGAAAACAGAGGTTTGCAAAATCTGTGTTCATGGCATTGCCAACCTCCAGTGTTACCTTCAGTTGGGATTACATCATCAGAACAAACCTTGATTGGTTCATCACAGTTTGCTTATAGGACACTATTCTGAGCTCAGCATGGAAGTGATGCTTTCACATAAATTTGTCCCTTTGGGAGTATTGCAAACGCTGTCACAGAAACTCCATCCTGCCATAGCTTGCCACAAAGTGCCTAGGTAGAGAAAGCCACATCACACAAAAATATTAAATACAAAAATTAGAAGCTAGAGGATTTGTGCAGACTTTCTCTTTGAAGTCACCAAAGCAGGACTTTCTTGGACACATTGCTGAGAGGAGTTTCAGAAACACAGTGCCAGTAGCTTCCACAAAAATATCCTGGTTTGGGTCTCAGCATTTCCCTTGGTGGAGAAAGGTGGATACCTATGTACCTGAGTGTTTGTGAGATTTGAAACAGAGACATACAGGAGACAGGGAAGAGAAGACCAAGAACTTCCTTCAGATTGCCTGAGTAGACAAATGGGAATTTTGCTCTTTTACTACTCAGATAGCGCAGTCAGCTTGCATCTGTGCCAGAAGCCTTTATGTGTGCATTGTTTGCCTAATGACAGCTGTGATGCTCAGAGAGTCCTAGCAAGATGTTACAACTCTTAGGCTGAGCTGTGCAGCAGGAACTCTCCTCTAGGTCTGACCTGGGGTCACCAAAAGGCCAAAGAAGGCACAAACCGGAGCAGATCTGTGGCACTGGGAGCAGCAGGAAGAAATGGAGCAGCTGCGAAAGGCGTGATCTGTTCCTGCCATTATGAGCTATGCCAGCCAGAGATTGAGTGAGAAGCTGCTGTGGAGCTGTAGCAAAGGACTCAGCACTCCTGTTGAGACTGGTCAATGCATGGGTTTTGACAAGGGCTGAGATGGTACCTCAGCTGCTGCTTCAAGGAGCATGGGGGAGTGACAATTTACTTGAGTGTTTCCTCATCACTGGCCAGGTACACAGGTAAGCAGGCTCTGGCCTTTACCAGCTTCTCAGACCAAGCCACAGGAAGCCCTAAGGGTTTTTATAAACCCGTGCTGCAATTCTGCAGGTGCTGGGCAGGAGCAGGCAGGTGACCACTATCAGATTAGCCACTGACTTTGCGCTGCCTTTACACTGCTCATGGGAGGATGCAATGCAACCGAGAGGGCAGAGCAGCCCAAGAAACCAGTGCCTCATGCAGCACCCAGAATGCTTGTACAAGGCTAACCCACCAATGGTTTTAAACAAGCATGAGTAGCCAGAGCTGATTTATCAAAGCTTTGCAACATGTGGCATTTGACTTGGCACTAGGCACCCTAATGCTGGCTTCAGCACATTGCTGGATCACAGCTCTGGTCTGCGGCTTTGCCGGGGTGTTTGGATGGGTTGGTAGAGGTGCTTGGCTGTGCTGTAGGGGTTTTGGCATGTTCACCTTTGCTGTCAGTGCTGCAGAAGCACGTAGGCTCCAGCTGCTGTGGCTGCAAATCACTGAGCCCCTGGGCCAAGCCCTTGGGCTCCTCAGAGGGGTGTGACTTGCAGCAGCTGTATTGTGCCGCCTTGAACATTAAATTATCTTCACTTGTTGCTCAGACTCCCTTGTTTTCCTTTTGCTGGTTCTGCACAGCTCACTGCCATCTCAGGAGTCCATCACAGCAAAGGTCACCCAAATCATGTTTTCACACACAGAGAAAACTTTTTCACCCTGCACTGTAACCATGGTGATTTGTTTTCTTTTAAATTCCTTTCCCTTAGGTTCCTTTAGGTTCAATGCTATCTTTAGATGTCATCCTGTTTTGACAAATGTCTGTGTAGTTCCTGATACTGTGAGGGAACTGTGGCATGGCAAAGACTGGCTTAAGTAACAGCTGCATAACTCTGTCAGAAATTAATGATGTGGCCCGTGCCCTTTTTGGAAACATTCCCATTTTCAGTGATTCCTGCACTAACACAGCATCTGGCAGTCAGTCATGGCCCAGCTTGCCCAGGTTTTGGTCTTTCCTGTTGCCCTGGCCCTCTGCAAGTATCTCATCTCTGCAGAGCTTTGCCCACTCTCTGGGATTTACAGCCTGAGAGACTGGAGAGTTAGAATGAACAAAGCTGGTGGGGCAGGTAAATAGGCATTGAAGTCTGAAATGGTTAACCTGGGCTCTCAACCTGGCAAAGTCCCAGTGACATGCCTTGGAGCTGGAGCATGGGCCTAGAAATGCTCTTCCAGCCTCGCAAAATGAGCCAGTTCTGTTTTGGAAGCTGGTAAAATGTTCTTCCAAGCAGAGACTGTGGAGTTTGAGGGTGAGTGGTATACAGTCCCCTGAAATTTTGTGACTGGCACATAGTTCATGAATCTTCATTCTTTAAAAAATAATTGCTTCCTCTGTTTTGTGCTAATATTATGCACAACCTGGTAAGCATGAAATCTAAGGAGTTTTGTTGTCTTTTATTATTCAAAGATAACTTTGAATTTGTAGTACTGAAGCAATGTAAACATATTTTCTTTTGTTTCTTGCAACATTTTATAATGAACCACTGATGCTCTGGATATAGTCAATTGCTAGTTAACATAGTGCCTTTGCTCCTTTGAATGTCACAATTTTCCTCAATGGTTTTCCCTCAGCAACATGGATGTGGGGAGGAGACAGGCCAGTTCTCAGACTTTCTGTCTTGCCTGGGCTCGGCTGTCATGAGTACCTGTGCAAATACATCAAGTGTCCCCCTAGAAAGGTGTTTTGCCAGCTAGAGGAGGTGCATGGAGCAGCAAAGGGGCAGTGAGCCTCTCCTCTGGCATCTCTGGCTGTTTAAGCAACCTATGCATTAGAGGGCTCAGAAGCCTTACCATTCAAGTTCATATTTCAGAGTCAAATAATCAAAAGATTATTGGAAATCTGGCCTAAATTGTAGACCGTACAGTCTTGACATCACCTTCAGCTAAATCCTAAGATGGCATTTCCATCTTATAATGGACTGTATAAACCTCAGCTTAAAATGGTGAACAAAATTATCCCATCATTATCCAACTGATTTAATGGTAGTGTGCATTCAGAGGCGATCTTTAGCATTGCATGTGAACTTTATGTTTCTTTAATTAACTTCATCATACTGCAGGTTGGCAAGAAGCCGTATTGATACTTCATCCTTCCATCGACTGAACAGCAGAAAGTCTCAGTGATAATACTGTCAAGACATAGACTAGGTCTTGATTTAAGAACTACTTTAAATACCACACAAAACAAAAGCCCTTTTAAGAGATCAATATTATATACTCAAAATGCTTATGCTGTAATAAGTTCCTTAGTATAAATGGTGGGGACCAAAATCAGTCTATAACTGGGTCATATATAGCTTTACAAACAGCTATCCAAATAGCTACAAGCCTTGAGCATTGTGCAGGTAGTTGTAGGTAGGAGCTGTAAAGTATGATAAAGTTAGGTCAATTGTGTTTACTTACAAGAAAATACTTGGCTTTGCCTAAGGCAGCACTGAGGGTTCAGGATACATCAGGCTTCCTCTCCAGTGGTTGACCACATGATGATTCTCAGCTTTTTTTCTGCCTGGCAATGTTTGGTACATGCCTGGATCCAGTCCCCAGCCCTCTTCCTGCCTCATTTTTGCTGCCTTTCACTCAATCTCAGTAGTCCTGCTGCTCTCTGCCTGCGTATCTCCTGATGTTGGCCTAATGCTGGGTAGGGTCAAGGATCCCACCTTGACCTTGAGCCCTTGGGTATCTCTGGAGGCACTTCCCTGGTCTCCAGCAAGGTGGTGCTGAAGAAGCCTAGGCTGGCACAGCTCTGTGCCTCACTCCCAACTTACATCTCAGGATGTAAGATGGAGATGTAATCCACATTCCAGGAGATGAGTAGTCTTGATCTGCCCTCGAGTACTGGGCATTCAGCAAAGGTGCTATGGTGGCAGTGCAGCTGAGGGCTCCAAAAGCCATGTAGCAGTCAATGATTTTGAAGCTTGATCTCCTTCAAAATAAAATGAACAAAGGTCTCTGCTGAAGGAGTGGCTGAGTTCTTACCCTATTTTGAGCTAGGAAGCTCCACAGACTGGGAAGCATGAGGGTTTTTTGTCACCCTGAGCCAGCACAGCTACACAAACTGTTATGTTTTCTGAGTTGAATTCAATAGATCTGCTTCCATGTCTTGTCTCCCTACTCCTTCCCCGTATGCAGGTCCGTGCTCTAGGTGATGTGCAGGATTCAGTGCCCTGCACGTTCCCTTTCATGGGAAGCCAGTACCAGAAATTCCCCTGCCAACCCTGCCCCTGGCAGCACATTCCTGGTGCCAAACTCCAGGCTGATGCTGCAGGGGCAACCATCAACAGCCAAGGGCATGGAGAAAGGACTCTCACCCTCCCAGAAAATGCATAGGTAACTCCACCTTCCACCCATCTTCTCTGCCCAGAATTTAGAGCAGCTTCATATGTTTGCTTTTGTTTTGGGTTTAAATATGTGCTTAGCTATCTTTCAGAGCTATCTCAAGTTGAGGGGTGTGGTGAGGCTGCCTAATTTAACCCAGCCTGTGACATCTGCAGATGGATAGTCTGTCTCCATAAGGCTCTTTTATCTCTTTCATTTAGGTCGATTTAATAGCTGATCATTTAAATTTCTTATTGCCACTCTTCTTTTAGCTTAATGAGACATAGTCTTAAGTTTGCTGGCAATTGAGACAAAGGAAGTAAACCCTCTCAGAAATGGAAAAGGCCCCTGCAGAAGTGTGTGCTGTTTGAGAGCCAGTCTTTCAGAACACTGTTTCAGTTGTCTTCCCAGAAGGGATCTTGTTGCATACTGGGTCACACTTTTATGAAAGGAAAAGAAGTCGCAGGATGTTCTGGGTGCTGCTTTGAGGGCCCAGTTCCTCCCCAAACTTTCATCACACCGACTGCCCTTGTCATTTCTTGTCCTGGAGTCCTGCAAAACCGAACAGCCAAGCACATTGCCTGCCACACCAGTCATCTCCTTCACATGAAAGTAGAAACGCTCGGGCACCGAACTTGAGAAGTTGCATCCCCAACCCACTGGAGTCACTGGAAGAGAAAAAGTCTCTGACTTTCACAGGGCTAACCATCATTCTCTGGCTGAAAAGCTACAGGCCAAAAACACCCACAGGATCCACGACACTGGTCTCTAGCAATATGCTCCAATGTTAATGTATTTGCATGCAGTCTTCTCAATGAGTGTTTTCCTACTAAACTTTTGCTCTGATATGATGAGGAATGTTTAAGCCAGCAAAATGGAAAACACAGGCAGGAGATATGAGTGCCTGAACAAAGAGGACAAGTGTGGTTGCCTTTTTCTCCACCCTGCTTTCCCTTCTGCTGACACCCTCACTGTGGATTTTGACTTCCAGCCTTGCTCCGTGGTGGTCCTAAAGGGAGAATATGTGACAAGTGTGTATCTGCATCCTAGTCCTCATGCTTGTGCTTTCTCATTGTACATTGTGATGGGCTGCATGCTAGACACCAGCTCATCAAGTCTGCATGAAGCTTGTGTTCAAATCACTGAGTGTGTGCTCAAGGGGTACTTTTTAGTTCAGGTCAAGGTGGATCTCCAGGTCTCCAGAAAGGATTTTGCTGCCAGGGATTTGCAAAGTGCAAGGAGAATGATATGTTGTCTGTTGGGGAGATGTGTTGTCTGTTGGGAGGATAATTACGGTGCTGTCACTTTTGATAGTGTAGGGCAATATGCCACTGAAAGAGTATTTTTCAGTCCTCAAGAAGATGGTATTTCCTCATCTCAGTCTTTTATGTTTTTAAGCCTCTGTGAGACAGGTGCTATTACCAACTGCTAATGGGGTGAGGTCATAAAGGACATGCAAAGTAAGAAACTGGGCTCTAGGTTAATGGCATAAACATTGGTCTAACAATCCCCCTTCAGTACTGGACTCCTTCTTAGTAAGAGCAGAGGAGATTGGCACCCTTTCTCTAGTGCAGGCAATCCCACCAAGCCAATGGCACGATATCCTCATAGGTAAAGGAAGTGTAAACTTGATGAGTGGACAGTGACGTTGATTGAGAACTATCAGAATGGCAGATCCCAGAGGGTTTTGATCAGTGCCACAGAGTCTAGCTGGAGGCCTGTCAATAGTGATGTCCCCCAAGGTTCAGTACTGGACACAGTATTGTTAGATTTATTTATCAGTAACTTGGATGAAGACGTAAATGCTTCCTCAGCAAGTTTCCTGATGACACCAAGCTGGGAGGAGCGACCAGTATGTCAGAAGGTTGTGCAGCCCTTCAGGGGTGCCTTGACAGATTGGAGAGATGGGCAGAGACAAACTTTCTGAAATTCAATAAAGGCAAATGCAGGGTCCTGCACCAGAGGAACAATAACCCCAGGCTGGACTGGTGCCTGGGGTATGACCTGCTGGAAAGCAGCTCTGTGGAGGAGCAGCTGAGGGTCCTGGTAGACAAGCTGTCTCTGAGCCAGCAGTGGCCCTGGGGCCAAGAAGAACAATGGTATTCTGGGGTGCACTAGAAAGATCATTGCCAGCAGGTTGAGGGAGGTGATCCTGCCCCTCTATTCAGTCCTAGTGAGGCCACATCTGTAGTGCCATGTCCAGTTCTGGGTTCCTCAGTACAAAAGAGATGTGGAGTTCCTGGACTGGGTTCAGCCGAGGCCAACAAAGATGATTAAAGGACTGGAGCACCTCTCTTATGAGGAAAGGCTGAGGGAGCTGAGCCTGTTCAGTCTTGAGAAGATAAAATTGACAGGGAACCTTATCAATGTCTATAAGTATCTGATGGGAGGTTGTCAAGAGGATTGAGCCAGGCTCTTCTCAGTGGTGGGTGACAGGGAAAAACTGAAGCACAGGGAGTTTCACCTGAATATGAGGAAGAACCTCTTTACTGTGTGGGTGACTCCACACTGGAACAGGTTACCCAGAGAGGTTGTGGAGTCATCCTTGCTGGAGGTACTCAAGAACTATCTGGATGCAATTCTGCCCAATGTGCTCTGGGATGACCCTGCTTGAACAGAGAAGTTGGACTAGATGACCCACTGTGGTTCCTTCCATCCTTACCTATTCTGTGATTCAGTGATTCTTTAATTCTGTGATTCTGTGAATGGCAGCTGCACACGTCTTTCCATTTCTGTTGTTTTTCTAAGGATATATTCAGTTCACTCCTGAGGAACAAGGATCCTGGCCATATTATGTCAGTTCGTGGCAGGCAGTTGTGTTATGGGTCCTGTATGAAGTTCAGATCCTCTGCAATATGCTCCATGAGCACCACAAGTGCTTCTGAGGGCCCACCACGAATACCTGTCCTTACTTACACAACTGCCAAGTCCCTGCAGTGCTTTCCAGCTGGGTGTCAAGTCTGGTCTGGAGAAGTCTGCTTTAGGTGGGAATAGACTTCAAGGGCCAGCTGCACACAGATATACTGATTAATGCCTTTTTCTTGCCCCAGTAGAGACTTGTCCAAGATGGACTAAACACAAACCACCAGTAATACAGACTGTCCCTTCGTTATGTCAACTTTTTTTCATAAACTTTTAATTTTGGATGTATTTCAACTAGTGACCTTGACTGGAAAAGTACCAGATCCCATGCAGTGTGTCTTGGGGATACCCTGTCTCATTAACAAGTACCTTCATTTCAGAGTATTGTCTGTTTATTTTGGAAGGTTTACCTCCCCTCCCTGAAAAAGCAGAGATGAATTGGGATAAATACAGACAGGAAATGGTTTCCCTGACAACACTAAGAATACATAAGAACAACTTCATCATTCACTTTTATTCCTTAGATACACTTTTAAAAGAAGTTTGAGCTACATTAAAAGACATCTCCTGTTCACAGCTCAGCACCCAAGTCAGCAGAATTAATCAGCCCTGATTTTACTTTCAGTGAGACTGAAAAAACATTTAAAAAACAGGGATGTAGGGTCTTAGTTTCCAGGGAATAAAAGCTGAGTCAAAAGAGGAGTTCATTCAGATTCAATGCTGGTAAAAAAAAAGCCGCTTTGTGCAACATTCAGCTTTGCCGAAGTGGAACTCACAGTAACAAACTTCTAGTGTATGCTGCTTGGAGTCTAATGTTTTGATGAAGCCTGGGTCGAATTGTAAGCAAAATGTAATCTAGTTGTGTGAGAGTGCTGGAAAGGAAATCCGTAAAACTATTTCTGAGAGGTTATTAGTGGAGACATCAAAGCTTGGTGTGATGTAACTTCTATTCCTGTCACGTTGCACTAACATATGCCCCCCTCCCTTTTGGTCTGCTTGCCATTCCTGCCAGCCTCCTCACATGCTGCAAGGTGCAGGAGAGACATTTCAGCAGCTTGAATGACTTTACCTTCCATCTGGGATGTCGTGTCCAGCCTCAGAAGCCAGGGGAGACCTCACTGGGCATATCCTCCTCCCCAGGTTGGTCTATGGTCTGTAGGTGGGAGGGATTATTCCTGAGGGAAAGCTCTTCTGGAAGCAGAGTTTCAGGCTTAGCCCTGACAGATTTCTGCTTTCAAGGTAGGCAAGATCTCCCCTTTCTCCTATTAAAGAGAGATCAGATTGGCTAGCAAAGATCATGGCACCCCAAGGACCTGGTGCTCAACTGGTTTCCTTTTCTCATGTCCTTTCTGGGTTCACTGCTTCCCAGACAAAATCCTCTGTACTATATGTAAGACCCATTTTCTTGGTTCTGACCTGCCTAAACAGCATTAAATTTGTCTTCAATAACTGCTGGGAATTAATCCATAAGCATAGATACAAGTCATTATCCACAAGTTGTGTTTCTACTGAACATGCTGTTGATGCTACGGAAAGGGCATTCAGTGCTGATGACATCTGCAGATGATAACAGAGAATGTTTGATGTCAGGTCATGGGAGCGTCAGTGGTTTAGCTGGGTGCAAACCAACAACATGTGCTTCAACATATGTCTAATGAGAAGTCACAGATCCTAGAAACAGAAGTGGCAGAACAATGAGAAGTTCTCCAGGGCCTCTGGCTGGCTGGCTCATTGGAAACAAGGCTGAGAAAGGGACTGGTAACAACTTACCTTTGGATGAGGACAGATACTTGATGGCAGAATGCTTTTTGTTCTAGCAGATGAATAGAAAAACAATGAGAGGAAGCTGAAAGTAAGCAAATTCTGGCAAAAATAAGATGTATTCTTTTATTTGACTGTAATAGTCATTGCACTTCAATGACTTCAACCAATGGTGAAGTGTTTTCTCCCTCATAAGAAATTTAACATTTATGGTGTTTTTCTTAAAGGTAGATTTTTGATCACTTCCAGGAGGTCTGCTGAGCCAGGTTCACAGAATCAGAATATGCCAAGTTGGAAGGAACCAAGAAGGATCATCAAGTCCAACTCCTAGCCATCCCCAAGAGTCATACCATGTGCCTGAGAGAATCATCCAAACACTTCTTGAACTCTGCCAGGCTTGGTGCTGTGACCAGTGCCCTGGGGAGCCTGTTCCAGTGCCCAGCCACCCTCTGGGTGAAGAACCTTTTTCTTATATCCAATCTAAACCTGTCCTGACACAACTTCAGGCCATTCCCTCAGGTCCTGCCACTGGTCACCACAGAGAAGAGATCAGTGCCTGCCTCTCCTCATTCCCTCATGAGGAAGTTGTAACTGCAGTGAGGTCTCCCTTCAGTCTCCTCTTCTCCAGGCTGAACACACCAAGTGATCTCAGCCACTCCTCATACGGCTTCCCCTCTAGGCCCTTTACCATCTTTGTTGCTCTTGTTTGGACAATAGCTTAATGTCCTTCTTATATTGTAGTGCCCAAAACTGCACACAATATTCATGGCCACTCCAGTGCAGAGCAGAGTGGGACAATCCCCTCCCTCAACCAGCTGGCGATGCTTTGCCTGATGCCCCCAGGACAGGGTTGGCCCTCCTGGCTGCCAGGGCACTGCTGACTCATATTCAACTTGCCATCCACCAGGACCCCCATGTCCTGTTCCATGGCACTGCTTTCCAGCACTTCATTCCCCAGTCTGTATGTACAGACAGGGTTGTACCATCCCATGTGCAGAAGGTTATGTAGGAGATCAGACCAGACAGTCACAGTGGTCCTTTTCTGGTGTTAGAGCCTATTGCATGAGGAGCACTGCTGCTGGAGAAGGTAGTCCAATATCATGGCCAAGCTAGTAGGCTCAGACTCTTGGAAGGACTGATGGGAAGAGAGGGGAGTATGTGGTGCTATCACATCCTTTCTGGGCTCTGATATTTGCAGGGGATTGCTGATACACATCTTCCTTTTCCTCAGGCCTGTTGGAAGTGAAGAACCCCAAGAGGGAGCATGTCTTATTTTACCAGTCTCAGTATATTTGGTCTTGTCATCAATTTAATTCCATGATCAGTAATACTACTCCTGCCTTGTATTAGAGAAAGGGGTCAATGGTTTCTTCTGGGACAGACTAATAGCATCTTTCTCTGAAGTAGCTCTTTGTGGTCCAGCTCATGGTGAACAGACAGCACACCACGGCAGATGGTGCTGGAGGAACTTTGAAGAGGATGATGTGAGAGACTGAAATGTCAAGGGTTAATGACTCAAACAATAGGCCATTTGCAAAAGCAGCAGGATCCTTTGCTGAGGCCAGGTTTGCACCCCCAGCCAGAGAGGAGGAGAGGTTTCTGGTATGTGGTTGTGAAACCTCTGATCTGCATAAGAACAGCCCAGGTGCAGAGAGGATGTGCACCCACCACTGGAGGATGACCACACAAAGGGTCCTTTGACAGTTAAGAAGCAGATCCTGTGAGGTGGGATAATACTTTTTGTCAAGCCAGTGTCCTCCCTTACACAACTAGCTCAGGTGTAAAACTCCCCTCTGGGGGAGGTATCAGGGCACTCACATTCACAGGTGGGCCTGAAGGTGTTCATCCCTTACGATAAGGCACAACTGGCTCAGCTATGCTGGGCTGGCATGGCAAACAGCAATTTATGTTTTAAGACTATCGAAGACTCCTGAGGCAGACTTATTTTTAGGGCCTTCCACCAGAGAACTGCACAGAATCCACAGTTTTGCAATAGGGAGTGTAAAACTTTCTCTGCCACAGGGGAGGTACCTGGGCATTCCCACCTGAACCTGAATGTATATTAACCCACTGGACTGTGTGTTTCGTGGGCTTCCCTCACCTCTGATGGATCAAGACTGCAACCCTCAGGCACCTAAATTGCCACAATCAAGTCTCGTTGCTGGATCCACAGATAGTGATATCTTTCCTCTACACTATCTAGTCTTATCCTTTCTTTTCCTTATATATTTTCTTAAGTCATATCTTAATATTTTTATATTGTTGCATTTCTATAGACAATAACCAATAGGGTTACATGCTTTCTTTTCATTGAAACCAAATTGCTCTAAAATAAA
>VWZF01001876.1:152429-280060 GCA_013396755.1 Sclerurus mexicanus
ATATATATATATATATATATATATATATATATATATATAAACTCTGGTCATTCAGTGTGTTTAATTTGTATCTTCCCCAAGGGATCTATTAACGAGAATGTCAGTTATGCTTGCCTTCATGTTTATTGGGAAAGTTAGGGATTTGCAAAGAGCCCCAAAACCTGTGTCTTGTTCCCACTGATCTTGTACCACTCTGGATTAGTTCATCATAGGAAATGATGCTGTAGCAAAGACAGCCCTAGAAACTAATGTAGTCACTTCCTCATCTCCGAGGGTCTGATTAAACTCAGAGACTATTTCTAAAGTTGCTTCTGCATTTCCATCTAAAGTATTACTAACTTCAAATGTAAAAAAAAAATAAAATTCCAAAATGCTGCAATGCTGTAGTGATGAAATATGACTGAGGTGTGGGTGGTTTTGTTCTGTAAATGAGTATGCATTATTTGTTTCAAGATCAAAATTCAACAATTTTATATAGCATTTCCGTTCTGTGGGGTGAGATTGACCCATGTACGGTGCTTAGTCTGAGGGATGTTCTTTTTCACACTGCACTTCTTAAACAAGATATTTCTCAAAGATATACCTTTGTTGAAGAAGGGCTCAGTGCTGGGAGGTTCAATGAACCAGGCTGTGGAGACCAGACTGGGCAACCACAGCACTCTCTTTCTGGTTTTAAGCTACAAAAGAGGATTTCCTGAGCACGAGCAACAGGACAGCTAACAGAGGTAGTCCAGCATTGTGGTCAAACCCCAATACCCATCTTCTAGGAAGGAACAACAGGAAGAAAAGAGAAGGACTCTTAGTGGGGAACTTTACAGGGCCCATGCTCTGCGAAGGGCTTCTTAATGCAGTGTGCAAGCCAGGTAGTGGGCCAGGAGCCAGAGCAGCAGAAGCCATGGGGCATGGCCCAAACTTGCATGATCNTATATATATATATATATATATAAACTCTGGTCATTCAGTGTGTTTAATTTGTATCTTCCCCAAGGGATCTATTAACGAGAATGTCAGTTATGCTTGCCTTCATGTTTATTGGGAAAGTTAGGGATTTGCAAAGAGCCCCAAAACCTGTGTCTTGTTCCCACTGATCTTGTACCACTCTGGATTAGTTCATCATAGGAAATGATGCTGTAGCAAAGACAGCCCTAGAAACTAATGTAGTCACTTCCTCATCTCCGAGGGTCTGATTAAACTCAGAGACTATTTCTAAAGTTGCTTCTGCATTTCCATCTAAAGTATTACTAACTTCAAATGTAAAAAAAAAATAAAATTCCAAAATGCTGCAATGCTGTAGTGATGAAATATGACTGAGGTGTGGGTGGTTTTGTTCTGTAAATGAGTATGCATTATTTGTTTCAAGATCAAAATTCAACAATTTTATATAGCATTTCCGTTCTGTGGGGTGAGATTGACCCATGTACGGTGCTTAGTCTGAGGGATGTTCTTTTTCACACTGCACTTCTTAAACAAGATATTTCTCAAAGATATACCTTTGTTGAAGAAGGGCTCAGTGCTGGGAGGTTCAATGAACCAGGCTGTGGAGACCAGACTGGGCAACCACAGCACTCTCTTTCTGGTTTTAAGCTACAAAAGAGGATTTCCTGAGCACGAGCAACAGGACAGCTAACAGAGGTAGTCCAGCATTGTGGTCAAACCCCAATACCCATCTTCTAGGAAGGAACAACAGGAAGAAAAGAGAAGGACTCTTAGTGGGGAACTTTACAGGGCCCATGCTCTGCGAAGGGCTTCTTAATGCAGTGTGCAAGCCAGGTAGTGGGCCAGGAGCCAGAGCAGCAGAAGCCATGGGGCATGGCCCAAACTTGCATGATCCATGGTGACAAAGCTTGTGGAGCTCCTCTTTTGGGAATGAGATCCCTAAGGGCCTGGCTGTGCCCCTGCCTGCCCTGGGTGTGTGGAAGGAGGAGGTGTATATGCTCTCCTGGGCTAAGATACAGCAGGATTTGGCTGGCAGATTGCTAGTGCCTCCACACCTGCCCTAGCTCTGCTCCTGCCCAGGATTAGCTCTGTGGCAAAACACTGATTTCAGCAATTGCTGCCTAAGCCCCTCTCTCCATGCGTCTGTGCTTCTCTGCCGTGTCTATCAATTAAACAAAAGCCCCAGACATCTCCGTGCTCATACAATGCTTTAATTATAAAGTAGTTTGCTTCTGATTGGCAATTACTCTGCCTGGGAATGGGCCTTCGAGACCTGATGGGCTTTTGAGACTTGTTTGTCACTTTCATCTGCCTTGTCCCCTTCTCCATCTGGCTGCTGAAGCATGAGGTCTCACAGGCTTTTCCATTTTCCATGAAATAAGAGCACTAAAAAAATGGAGAAATGGATTGGATTGGCCTTTGCTGAAGCTGTAGCTTTGTTTTTTTTCTCTTTCCCTCTTAGTTGTGAATAGAAAATGTCTGATATTCATTACAGTTCCTAGGCTAACCCCATCACACTGTGACACCTGGCTCCTCCTGTCAGACGTGCTGTAAACAGAGAAACAAGATAGTGGTGGCACACAGACAGCCTGCCATCGACCTGTGTCTGCTAAAGGCAGTGAGACTACCCTGGGAAAAGCACTTTTGCACCTTTTAGAAGCACAGTCCCGCTCCCATATTCTGGGGTCTGTGATCTGAGGGGTCACAGTGGGGGTCTCTACAATGGGAAATGAGGGGGCAGGGCTGAGTGAGGGGAGCAGGCTGAGTCTTCTTGCTCTGAAATCCCTGAGCCTAAAGACCAGAGAAAGAAATGCAGATGTGAAGAAACATGGAAGTCTCTTCTGTATCCTGAAATAGATTGTACACCTTTGCAAGGTGCCCTGGGATCGGGGACGAGTGCAGGACCCTGGGCACTCTCTGTGGTCCTCCTCTCAGCCTGGGGGAAAGCTCCTGCCCCCTCTTGATCTCAGCTGCCCCCAGTCCTGCACTGTCCCATCCTGTGACATCCTGGCTGGCGGCACAAGCCAGTCCCAGCTCAGAAATACCACACAAATGGAAGTGTCATAGTGCAGGGTTGGTCTTATATGATCAAAAGCCACCTGGCACCAGCAGGAGTCACCCACTGCCATAGTGGTGTTCTCATAAGCTTTCTATGGCCAGTGGCATCTAGGTTGTGCAACATGTTCTCCCACATCAGTTGACCTTTCAGCATGTCAGGTGACCCTTCAAACCCCATCCTAGCCCCTTCCCACTTCACGAAGCGTGTAGAGACAGAACCTTTCCCTTTTCCAGCTAGAAACACCATGGGATTAGATTTTAGTACCCTGTACTTTGGTTTCCATACTACAATCACATCAGTCATAGTTGTTCAACAGTGAATATTGGCAAAGATCAAATATTTAGTGGTACAAAGATTAGGAACTGAGCACATTTTGTATGAAACTCTCCCTTTCTTCAGCAGCCTGTGTTTTTTTGAGCTATTTGGATTCAGCCACTAGAGAGCAAACTTCTTCTTTTTATCAAATGGCAGTTTATATATTCCTTGAAAAAAGAATTGTACGGTTCTTCAGGCTAAAAACCATAAAAATTGAAAATAGCTCTAAGTTTACAGAAGGGAAAAGAAGCTTGCCTGCTCACTCTTTTTGTCTGTCTTTCTCTCCCTTCCCTCTCTTTCTCTCTGCACAAGCTGTGTTTTGGGAAGGGAGAATGTACAAGTGTGTTTTGTTGTAGTGAAGGCCTTTGCTAATGACTGCCAAAGCTCTCTTCCTTCATGTCAATCACCAGAGGTAATTGTTCATGCTGACATTTGGTGGGCTGTATGAAGAGCATGTCAAAAGGAGGCCTTGGGATAGCAATAGGCACTACAGCAGCATGCATGCAATTGTGTAAGAGTTAGAGAGGAGATCTGCCAACCACCATGATTATACCCATTGATACTGGAGGCTGCCTCTTTCTGGAGTAGTGCTGAGCAGCTGGGCTCCTTAGACCACGTGGTTTAAATGCCCTTGAGATCTTAACGCAAACAGGTTCAAGAAGTCAAACCTATCTAGAGCAGAGTCTTGAGCCGTGGGCTTTGATTTGCCGCTTGGTCTTTCACAGCTCAGACATACCCTGCTCTGATGTGAGGACAGGAGATAAATGCCATCAGGAGGCAAGTCCCAGGTGTGGACTGGGACTGTGTTGCCAGCCTGGGTAGCAGCAGCAGAAGGGAACTGACCTTCCTGAAAACCACCTCCAGATGGCCCAGAGCACAAGTGAAGAAAATTCTGGTTCAGTCAAGATGTTCAGTCAGAACCTGATCAAAAGCAGCTCTTCCCAGGAAAATGCAAGGGGATCTTGTGAAATACTTAGTGTTGTCACCAGTGTGTGCACAGTGGGTTATCTCCCTGCCATTCTTTGTGAACTGACCAGCTGTAGGTACATGTGTGTTGCCTAATGTTCAATATGTGGGCCCTTATGGGACTCACAGGCCCATGAACTGACATGGACCTTTACAAAACAGCCCTCCAATGGACTGTGGGTGGTATGTGATTTGACTGCTAAGAGAACAAGTCCTACTGTTTAATGTCCTATTGACATTATGAATTTCCCCGTGGGGTGATGTGGCCCAGATTTAATCAGTTTAATCCATTGTACCAACCTGGGAGCTAGTGTGTTAGAGTGAAAATGCTTTATTATCTTTGTGCTGCTTTAGGCATGATGAAGTGGTTGTGAAATTAATTAGCTGTACCCCTACAGCATGCTGTGAGAGACTCTACAAGCCAGATGTTTTGCCAGCAAAGGGGGACCTTAGGATTTTGGGCTCAGTCAGAGCAGCTACAAGAGTCACAGTTGGAAAATCTCACCAGGTCAATCTATTGCAATGTAAGTTTTTATATGTTGCTGTGAAGCCACTGGTCTTGAGACCAAATACATCTCAGGCAAGTGCTATACAAAGGCAGGCAGTGGGTAATAAAATCCTTTCACTTCTGTCTTGGGAACATCAAGGTGTTTGGGAGTTGATGAGTCAGTTTGGAGAATGGACTACTTCCACTGCCCTCTTTGATGTGACCTCAAAGCCCCGTGCCTTCAAGGACTTGAATATGAATGACTTCACTGTAAGGTCACAAAGATCACAGAGGTAGAAACTCTGAGAAGTGAGGCTATAAGCAGGATTGGAGTGTCCCACACCACTAGACATCCAGACCACCACAAAGGGTTGGGTATTGACTTGGCTGAACAGTGGTCAGAGCAGGTGTGACATTTCCTCTGACCCTCTACTAACACATTTTTTGGTCTCCTCTGTAAATAACTAATAAACCTTTGTGAAGCGTGGCTTTGAGCAGCTCACTTCACCAGAGAAGCTCCTAGCTGGTGTATTCTCAGATTAAAAACAGCCACTGGACAAAGAAAACAACTCCCAGGACTCCTTGGCAGCAGCTGCATAGTTCATTGTCTTTGCTCTGTGTTTGACCCCGCGGTGTAGTGTCAGTATAAATTCAGCCCTGGGCACGTTCAAATCCCTGGTACACTCTTACCTGCCTAGCTAGGTTTTAAAACGGTGTCAGACACAAAAGCTGATTATCAGCTTAAGTAATGATGTTTTGCCCTTTTGGCTGTAAACATTGGTCACAAGCAGGAGCAAAACCAGCACCATGAACTTTCTCTATAAGAGACTTCTGGATAGGAACTATTTAGGCAATCAGCACCTACTTCATTAATAGATCCATCAGTAGCTTCCACAGGGTACATTTAAAAGTGCTCAGTGCAGTTTCCATATCAGGCCAAGGATCTCTCTATCTTTTTTAAAAAATAAAACCATGATGATTTTTATTTTTTGTCTGAAAACCCATTTTCTGCAAATGTTCACGTGTCTGCAGTTAAGTCCCATGGAACGGCTTGCACGCTTTCTCCCAACAACTTTTCTAAGTGCCCCTCCTAAGTGATTGTTTTCAAAAATACTCGCCACTTCTGAGTGTCTGCTTTTATTTTCTGTATCTGCTTTGGGGCAGGCTGCATTGCTATTACCATGATGCTGTTGCTGAGGTCTCCATCTGCAGCACATGTTGGTGCTGGACCATGCTGCCATCTGCATTTTGTGCCTCCAGTGAGTGAAAACTTGTGTGCAGGGATGGGAAGGAGATGCTGGTCTGGCACATGAGGGAAGGACCATGCTGGTAAGTTGTGATGGGGAGTGCATCTTCCTGTGGACTCTCTGGGTGACCTTAAACTATGACTTTCTTACTCCAGGCCCTGAGCTAAAGTACTTCTATATATTTCTCTTATATTTTTTGACTTGGAAATTCTTTGTATGGAAAAATTAAGGAAATTTCTACCTCAGTCCTATGGAAAATATTTTCCCAAGTGCTATGTTGTGCCTACTGACCAGAGTATCATTCTTGGCTTGGTTCACGCTAAGGAATTCTTTTTACATTCCTTCTTTATACCTCCCCTCTTTTCATGCAAGAAGTATATAAATTTTCTTGACTTTTCTCTCTGTCTGTCTGCCTAAAATTAGATGACTGCTTTCTTTATCTCTTTATCTCTAATCAGCTTTATAGTGCTATCCTTCTCCTTTTTTTTTTTTTTTAAATCTCTGTGATTTCTTTCTGGAGAACATGGCTTGCAGTGAATGTTTACTAATGCTGGAAAGGAAGATAGGACAAAATAAAAGCTGGACTCTGTCTTGCTTTCTTTACTCTTCACATTCCAGGAATGCTCAGTTATTTGTCCTTCAGCCAGACATGTGAATCTCTTCCAAGGCCTTATATTTGTTTCTTACCCCTAAATGAGAATTAGAATCTCTGGTTTGAGGAGACTAAAAACAACACACCACTGCCATCTGATGTGTTCAGATCAGTCTGGTGTCTGTAGCAGGGTGCTCTGGATGTGGATAGTCTAATGACATTTGGTGTCCTTCCCTGTTTCAGAGGGGTAAGGCTGGCTGTACGTGACCCCTAGCCGTGCTTAGCAATTCCCTTGTGTCGTTTTAGGCTTAAGCTGGCAATTAATGCTGTTCTCCTTTCAGTGTGTCAGCACGCTTGTCATGCAGAGAACATTGCTGTCTTGGAGTGGTCCCAGACCTAGCCTGGGGGGAGCAGAGGGGGAGAAGGAAACAGGGTGCTGAGGGTGAGGGAGAGAGGCCAATCACCTCTGGCATTACGAAACTTATGCCCTATAAAATACTGCAATTATATTGCCTTTCAAATCCAGTGGGAACCGTTGTTTTTCAGGCAATAAATATCCTCCTGCAGCGTTAGGAGCTGTAATATGGCAGCTCTGACAACCCGACAGCGAAACTCATTCCTGTAACATGAAACGAGACTGATGCTAGTGACTTTTCATTAGCCAAGCTGAGAGCAACAGTCAAAAAAGGTAAATAAATTGAATGTTCAAATTTGTTTTCCTCTTCCCTTTTAATAATCTCGTTACAAGGGATAAAGCCAAGACCTTCACTAACAATATGTTTTTGATAACATTATGATAATACAGCCTTGAAAGAAGGAACCACTAATGACTGATAGACCCAAACCAATAATTTTTGTTAAGATTGATGCTCATTTTTTCTGCAGTTCAAATGTTTCAAGGCAAGATGATGTAGGCAATCATTCATTCTTTGAACACTGACAATATTTCCTTTTCCCATCTCTCAGCTGTTTTGGTCTGGGATATGCAGCATATTCTATTGATATTCTTGTAGCAGAAATTCAAATGAATAGCAAATACATAACAATGAAAAATAACAGAATGACATGATTAAACTGAGGTTCTAACATAGCAAAGCCTTACTCAACTCTTAGCAGCACTAGAGTTAAGTGCTTCTTGGAACAAATAGAAATGAATGTCCAGAGCACTGCGATGTAAAATGCTGTACCTAAGCTGCATGCACTACTGTGTTGTTATGATTAAACCGCTTTGTTATGGAAACATATTTAAAGATTGATCTGTCTTTGGTTGAATGACAAGATCTGTAAGCTAGGTTTTCACACTTAAGGAGAACTATCCTTATGCAAAATATCCTTAGTTTGGTGCAACCTTGGACCTTCATGTCAATCAGTTGGGTCTGTGTGTAGAAACAAGCCCATTAACATATGTTAGACCAGATAATAAAATTGCAATACAAATGTACCTGGCTCCCTAAGGTGATGGTGTTGACATTGTACTATTCCTTGGGAAAGCCCTTACCATGGTGCAGATGTTGCAAATCCAGGTGGATCTCATATGCTTTGTTTTTCTTATGGGCTGTGAGATGTACTCACTCACAGTTCTTGGCCATCATCACTGCAGATCCCAGCATGGGCTCTGACACCAAAGACAAAGGTGGAATAATCTCATGCTATCTAGCTATAAGGGATGTATTTTGCTCTCTGAACCATTTTGCTCTGGGTCTGAACATCAACTGAGTGCTATTGTTATGTATATGTTTGTGAAATATATCTGTAAGTTCTTGCACTAAATCTTAGTTGGCAGGATATGTGGTGCAGTAGTTGATCCCAAATTAAACCTTTGGATTTTGTTCCTCTGTGTCCTACAATTCAGAAGCCACAGTTGTCTTCAAGATATGCTTAAATGAGAATAAAGTTTGCAGTAAAACCTTCCCTATTGCAAGAACCTTGCATATACATTTGTAATTATTAGCCCATTACCAGAGATATTAGCATAGACATAATGAAAGGTTTTATTTTCCTGCCAGCCCATGTGCGTGTCTTAATTGTGTATTGAAGATACTCTTAGAATTCTCTCTTTCGTGTAAATATACTCATTGGCTAGTAAATATTAATGTTGCACTCTGGCTTCAGCTGTGAGAAGATTTTATTGTGTTAGGGGTTTTGATTAGCCTCCCAAAGGTTTCACAGCATCTACTCTATTTATCTGAAACATACAGAACTGCTGCAAGCAAGGGTTGCTACAATGAAAGTAATGCACTTTCTTTCATTGTTTTTATTTTAGACTGTGCAAGTGAATTATTTCTGCCTGTTTAATGCTTGGGAGTCACCTTCTATGAAATTCCAGAGACAGGGAAGGAGCTGCCTGGTACTTTTTAGTTCCAGTTTTCAGCAGACAGCACTGAAGTAAAAGAAACATATGTTATGTCTTCCCATTATTCTCTCTAATTGTCACGGCAATTTACCCACAAGCTGACATGATAGCCATGGAGGGAAAGGGAGCAAAACCTTTTGCGCAACTCTGGGCTCCAGGAAATTGTGGAGGCGGATGGAAGGGGAAGTTTGATGTCTGCTGGCCTGTGCTACAGAGGCTCTCCCCCATGAGATCAGCTGATGATGTTGGTGGCCTGTCTTGACCTCCCTTCATCCAGCTGAAGGAACAAAATCCTCCTCAGCCGTCCCTGCCATATCCCTTACAGCAGGGTACCTCGCTGCTGTGGAGTTACCCAAGCTGCCAGTGCTGGATGTCTCTCCAACTGCCGGACTGGTGTCCGTGGGATCAGTGTCCACCCTATGCAGGGACCCTGGTGCTTGTTGTGCCCATGCCAACATGGCTCTTGACGGTGAGAGGCATATTCTGTGGCTCCCAGTTTTTACAATGAGAAGGTTGTCCTGAATTCCCACATTATAGTGAGCGGGCAAACTTGTGCTGTATCCCTCCTGGCCCTGAAGGGGCTTTCTGGAGAAATAAGCAGCGATGATGTTGTAATTGTCTCCATTCCCTTGCCCAGGTAGCTGCAGTCAAAATACTGTGTTAGTGTGAGCTCTGGTGTGTACTTCTTCACAGACGACCTCAGAGGAAAAGATTTTGCAAGGAGACGTATCTTTGAGCTGGGGCAGTCACTTGCTGGGACAAGCCCAGTTAATCTTGCAGGAATTATATGCTTTTTGCCCTGTGATTTGACTTTTAAACCTGAACTAAATATGCCCAGCAGGCATCGACTTCTGAGCTAGGAAGCTGGGTGCTCTCCTCTGTCAGTGGAACATCTGGGATCATTAACTGTGTCTGCTCCACAGTGAGCTCAACCCAGGTCAGTTGAGGTGCACACTTAAACTCCAGCTTCTCCTGAGACTGATGGCGAGGGCTCGTGTCTGTGAGAAACCAAAACCATCACACCCTAGCAGAAAGGGTATTTGGAGCTAACTGCTTTTATTTACTGGTGATTAGCTCTGGATTTGAGCCGGTTGCCCAGAGTTGACTTGCCAGTCCCCAGTGTCTGGTAGTCCTCTCTAACCTGTTGGATGCTCATTTTCAACCTAGAGGCTTTTTGGGGGAAACGTTTCAAAACTTGATGCATTAGTTGGGCTGAGTTCTGTTATTAAGTCAATTCTCACATGGAGGTTACCAGCATCTCTAGCCTCCTTTACATAAACCTTAACTACAAAACCATAGGAACTTTGCATGCTGAAGAATCTCCTGTTTCCATTATGCAGAAATTACCACATGATCTTTTAAGTGGATCCTAATAAAATTATTAGGACTGGAAAATCTTCAATAATAATTTTAAATACAGCCCAGCTTCACAGTAAAAATCCTCAGCTTTTAACAGTCCTCACTTATAATAATTCCAACAGCAAGAACTAATTTTCCCTTTCATAATGAGGCCTATTAGCAGGACTGTTCACACAGAGCTGACCTGGATTCAACAGTGATATGATTTTTTTGTTATTTTCAAGCACATTGTGTTTGGCAAGTAAACATACAGCTTTCCCTGTTGTCTTTGCCTCTACTTGTCTCTTTAAAGATCGTTTGAAGGTTGTTAAATGGAAAGCACAGAAGTAAAATGCAGTGATGTTCTATGCAAATAGCAGGTTTGTTCTCAATTCTGATGCAGCTAATTGCTGAACCTCACTGCAATGTGTACTTTCACAACGGGAACATTTATCCTGTTCCCACTGGGATTTGTTATGGTGAGAATACACCACTTCAGCTTTTAATATGGGCAAAGGACACGATTATTTTAATATGTTGACAGCATTTATCATTCCACATGCCTGCCTGCTGTAGCTTGCAGAGCTGGAAGACGTCTCCTGAAAGCAGCAGTGAAATTGATTGCTTCCCATGGAACAAAGCGGGTGAGCAGTTCCCACCAAGCTTCCTGCTCCAGAACTGGTGGTGTCCCCTCCTTGCTGGGCCCCATACAGGCCCATGAGAGCAGATCAGCATGATGTTCTCTGCCTGTGACCTGCTCATGGCTCCTGAGCGAGGTCAGCTTGGCTGGGGGCTGCAGGACCAAATTGATGCTTCTAGCCCAGGCATCAACCTGACACCAGGCATCTCTTCCTACACACATGTCCTTCACCGAGCACCCAGCAATCTCGCAGGGATGAATTTTGCAGGTACCTACTTTCTGCTGAAAGGGACATCTCATCCAGGAGAACTTAGCTTTAGTCCTATTGCCCTCTTGTGGCTGCCCAAAACAGGCTACAACACTGTAGCTCGATAAAGGCTACAGCTGTCACTGTCTCACATTTGCAGAAGTGATACTTTCCCATTCAAGCTGACACAACTTTCCTATAACTTAAAAACACAGTATGGTTCCCTAGGAACCACTGCATAAGGTGAGGTGAAGCATCAGTCAGGAAATCACGACATTTCTGAAAGGGATTTGGGGGTGCCATTGCTGTGATAGCATGAAACCAGGCCCAAGGATGTCTCAGGTCAAGCCTTCCTTCCCTGCTCCTCCCTCACGGTCACAATTGCCTTGTGGCTGTTTTTCAGTCATATGAGAATGGAAAAAAAGTTTGGCAGAGTTCTCCAGTGTTCTCATATCCAAATATGACGATGAAAAATGCCCTGGTAGCACTGGCAAGACACCCTTTCCTGACAGTCTGACCTGAAGTGAACCCCATGCATTAAAAATAAGGCATATAGTGGTGGTGCTTCTGTCCTTGTAGGGCATGATGTGCGCAAGGTGAGGGGATCATTGTTGAAAGGTTTCACCAAAAAAAAAACCCAAAAAGAGTTAGAATTAGGAAAAAACAAAACAAAGCAGGAGGAAAGATAGTAAAAAACCCAACCAACAAACAAACAACAAACAAGCCACAAAAAAACCCAAACCCTCAAAAACAAACATAAAAACCAAACCAAACCAAACCAAACCAAACCAAACCAAACCAAACCAAAAACCAAACAAAAACCCAACCAAACAAAAAAATTGCAAAAGCAACAAGCTGAAAAACAAAAAGCAGAACCAAAACCTCCCAAATGTAACTGTCCCAAAGTCTTAATACCTTTCCATCCATGCATGTGGATGTCCTGTGTTCAATAACATCTGTGCTTTCTCTTTCCTGTTTTTCCCATCAGGCTGGCAGCATGTGAGCAGCCTGCACACCTTGCTGGTCCTGCTGCTGGTGTTTGTGCCTACAAATAGCCTGGTAATTTACTCTGAGATTCCTAAAAGGGCCCACAATAAAAATCAAAGCAGGCTTGCATGCAAGTTAAATCTTCTGATAAAGAACAATAATGTTATTTGGTTTTCGGCAAACAGGGCAATAAAAGCCAAGATGTTAAATGAAAATCTACCTGCTATATATTGGCCTTGACACTGTTTTTGCTCAACATAGCCTGCACTTAATGGAAAATCTTGGCAAACAATTAGAGCCGGGTCTATAGTATTCATAAAATAGCTGTTGCTTGCAGTGTGATATCCCCCAGTGAAAGTCATGCAAGAATAAAAAAAGGAAGATTCAGTAACAGTGTAATCGTGTCACATAAAGACCACCCCTGGGAAGTCATCTGAAGTTTTAATGTTTTAAAATGAATACTGAATTCACTTACCTTTGATAAAGCATGTGGTTTATTTTTCTGCTCCCAGGTGCAGATGTGCTCGTGCACAGAAGGGCCAGAATAAACACCATTTGCAATTCAAGTGCCTTTAGACCCCAGATGAGACTGTTTCCGAACCACTTCCCCGCTATTATGTAGCCTTGATTAAGAATGGGATTTATCCCTCCCATCTTACTAGTGGCTACCGAAGACCTGACTAAGATCTTGCTAATGCAGATGTCAGCCCTCCTCAGGGCAGCAGAGCCCCAGATTGACATCAAACCCCTGAAATGACACCAAATCAGACTGGACTGAAAAAGGGACTGCTGTAGTTGGCCATTATATAGTCCAGGCCTCATTTACTGAAATAAGGCATTAAAATCTTTGGGGTTTGCTTTTAAAATCATCACCACGGGGGGGCCAAGGAAATTTCTTCCCTCCAGGACCTGCCACAGTTGTGTTTGTATGTGAAACATGGCCTGCTGGTGGGGATAGACATGATGCATGGGAGGTGCATTTTGCACTCAGCAGACTCCCAGGTGGGTTTGTTTCTTTTGCAGGATGGAGCTCCCAAGCTTGTCCCTGGGCTAGGCTGCCCTCCTGTGCCCTGACAGCAGCACCCCAGACCCACCTTATGGTTTCTTGGCTCTTAGTCCTCTTTTTGACTTGACATTAGGTCATTAACAGCAGCAGGTAGTACAGGACATGCCATTTATTTAGTTTCTGGAGAAATTAACTATTTTACATTGATAGCCCCACCATCTTCCTGCTATGTTGCCTGTCACTGGTGTTCCCTTGGATCTGCAGACACTGACCCAGCCTCTGCTTGGTTCTGGTGTCCCAATCCCATACAGCATATAAATTTTTAACTCTTTCGATCCCAGCACCCCTTTTCTGAAAGCACAGGACCACTTATCACACCTTACAACATTTATTCCCATTCATTATGCGGGACAGAAAGAGGGTTATAAATGTTATAAAAATGAGTTGCACTGCATTGTCTGTCCCCAGCTGAGGCGCTTCAATATTTCTCTACTGTTGCATCTCAGACATAAACAGTATTGCCAAAAGATTGCCAGGATCAGATGAGGCAAGTTGCTGTCTCCTGAGGAGTCTCTTGTCATGAGGCAAGAGTTTTTCTTTCTTCACCCAGAAGTTTCAAATGCAGCAAGAAAAGGTTGAGCTTGTTGTCTTTCTCAAAGACAAACATTTTCTCCTTGCCATCTAAAGCAAGAATTGCAAAGGTTTTAACATGAATTTAAGAAAAACACAGAGGTGAATTGTTGAAGTTAAAAATGACAAAAAATAACTGGGCATTTATTTACAAGTAAAAGTTCTGTAATATTGAACGTATAAAAGAATAATGTTGAACTTAAAAAAGGGAGTCCAGGGCTTCTTCAAGCATGCCTGCAGCATCAGATGATGTGGAGGGGAAACAACTGGTGTTTTCTGCAGCAGTGGCTAGTGCCTGTGTGTGATACAGTAGAGTAGTTTTCAGTACGAGATCTGCATGATGCACAATGTGTGCAATGAGGATTCGGAGGTCACCATGAACCAAAAGATCACTGACAGAGAATCCAAAGTTGCCATTAATATTTTATAACCCTTGCTCTTAGCATAGTGGTTGTGTCTTTTTTGGATTCGTACAGCCCCTAACACAATGGGATCTTGTTCCTCTCTGTCACACTTTTCCTTGATCCTGACTGGTATAACCACAGAAAATGGAAACATCTAACAAAAAAAGTAATTTCAATTTCTTGTGATTTCCACCAGTGCATGGAGACTTTCAGCAGTGCCTGACGTCCTCTGTGGGTGGAGTTTGACGGGTGTTCTACTGGCTTCACAAGAGGCAAAGGGAGGCTGTTCAGTCAGCCCCAAAGTCTGTCCTTTCTGCCTCATACAGGAACTGAGGGGACCACAGAAGGACATGTCCTCCCCAGAAGACTCTACCAGGCCCTAGCTCTGTATCTACATAGGGTGGGGAGAGGGCACTGGGTCACCCCCGGCTCTTGTGCTTTCTTCATGCTCCTGACATGTTGGAAGGAGTAAAGGCAACTCACTCTCTCTCCAAATGTGTTTTTCTGCTTTGTCATCTGAGAAACAGACTTGCAGGGTGTACAGGGAAGTGACCAAGCCTCATGTTTGGGTGAATCTGATGCTGGAGATAGATTTTTCAACCTCAGTGATTGTGGTAGCCCAAGCTGATACTAATCCACACCAAACACTGTGTGCGAGGCACAGATTCGTTTCAGAGGCACTTGCTGCTCTGAGCCAGCAAAGCTCTCCGTGTTGCACATGTTACATGCTCATGCTTCTCTTGGTCCTGCTGCAGAGCCAGCCTGTGGCCCTGTGGCCCCATCCCAAAGAAGGCAAGAGATGTGCTTTCCTTCTTCCACTCTGCCTGATTGTCACTGGGGGATCCCTGCCTTGGTCTGTGCTGGCAGCCTTCTGATTTTCATGTTGTAAGAGGGCTGGGAGCTTGATAGGGGAGGTTAACCTAAGCTATAAACTCACTTTGACTGAGTTGCTTTAGAATATTAATGTGAGTGCTAAGGTCAGAATATTAATATTGTCAGCTGTGCAAGTGTGCTGCTTGTAATTCATGATGAATACACTGAAGAACAGCACCATTTCAGTGCCATGGCAGAGCCGTTTTCTACTGGAAATATTTCATTTTTTGGCTGTGTTACTTCTACATGGAGTGGGAAGCTTTTCCTGACTGGGAATGTGCACTGTCCTTCCCTGCTCATGAAGGACACATGAACACTGACAATCTCTGAATTGTTTGCATTTCATACATTTCATAGCCCCAATAACATATTTTTTGTTGTTGTTGTTTTGTTTTTTGTTTTGTTTTTGTTTTGAGAGAAAAAGTGTGTTTTGCTTAATGTGGGCATGAATAATACCTTTTTCACAGTTATATTTGCTGCTTCTGTTTAATTTCTCTGAGATGACTAATTGCTTTAGAAGCTGCATTCCCAGAGCAAAACAAACAAACATACAAACAGACAGCCCCCCTCTGTTTCACTTCCCGAAGCTTAAACCAACCCAAATAAGGACAAAATAGATTTTGCCCTCTGTAACTGTGAGTTTTCTCCTCTGTCAGACTTTATGCTTGAAACAGATAAGGGGCTTTTTTGCATTAGCAATTATGGAACTATCCCTTTTTGGACAGATCTAAATCAAACATCACCCTAAGCCAAGATTAGAGACATAGGTAGAGAGGCTGAATACAAGTCCAACAAGTAGAAATTCTAGTTCAAGGAGCTGTTTATGAATTCAGACTTTATTAAATTAGAAGCAAAAACTCTCTCAGGATCCAGCAGTCTCCAGTGAAAATGTATTCCTGTCATTTTGTCTGTCTACAAGTTCTCTTTCCCTTTTGCATTGCTATACAGCAAAGCAGACTAATAAAAATATTTTGTTTTATGAGTCTGTATAAGCTGTTACATAGGTGTCTGTTTTGGTAGCAGGATGCATATTTATTTTTCTATGATGCAAAGGGCTGTCTCCCTGAAGGATTTCTCTTCAGTCCATAGAGGCTAGCATTTCCTCCCTTGAGGTGTTGGCCCAGCTTCCTAAATTTTTTTTTTGGATCTCTGCTGTGTTTTAAAGACACTGTGGCTCAGAGAGATGCTGTTGCAACATGATCAGTCTGCAGCACGTAGTGGGATTCCAGGGGGACGGCAGGTGGTGAAGCAGGGCATTGTCCCAGAGTGGGCACAAGAGCTACCCACCTGCCTGGCATAACCCTCGTGGTGGTGGGAGTGTTGACACATGGACAAGAGAAGGTCCCACTCAAGGATTTTTGTCTCTGTCATGTTCCTGCCTGAGAAGTGGTGCCAGGAAAACCAGTGGCAGTGCATTCAACCTGGGTAGGATTTACCCGACAGAACTCACTTTTGCCACCTAAAAATGGGCTATCCGGTTGCCAGTGGAGGGAGGGAGCTAACTTATGAGGAGGATCCAAACCACTAGGGTCAAGCCCCTCACTTGCATCACAGCTGTATAGAAGTACCTAGCTCTCTGCTGTTTGCAGAGGGGCCAGAGGCAGTGAGACAGCCCAGTTTTAGACAGACAGACTTAAAGGAAATAAATTTTGACATGGTGATGAAACTGCTTTCATGTCAACCATGCCTCTATTTTGGAATAAAACTGTCAGATTTCTGGGACTTCTATGCACTAGGAAGCAACAGGATTAGGGAATTTGTGGCCCAGTTAAATAATCTGCATCATTCTCTTTATTTTACTCCATTTCCCTCTGGGGTTTTTTTGCAAGTCAGTGACAGCCATTTCCCAAGTGTTTTCAATAAGGAAGTAACTGATGCTGAACCTCATCAGCTTGCTGCAAATATATTGATATTCACGCAGTGACTTCAGAGCCACATTCCTGAGGAGGGTGAGACTAAAACAAGCAGACACTTCTCTGACAGTTATTTCTGCAGCAACCCATCTAGGGACATATCCTGGGAGCTGGGACAAGTTAAAAAAACTAATGTATGTGGAAAGCACTGTTGTGAAATGCTTTGATTCGTGCAGTTGGGTTGTGCTCTGTTACCTGTGTGCCCTGGAAAGATCTGGACTCTCTCAAAAGAAAAAGTACTTCACAGTGGTACTGCATGGTGATTCCTGGGGTGAATTAACTAATATGAATATTACTGAAAATTACTGGGAATAGGGTATCAGCTACTTTCTGAAACGGGCAATACAGCTTCTGTATTTATGGATTTCAGTGCTTTTCCACTGCTCTGCTCATTTTGAGGAGTCCATTTACTCTTCTAGTGAATTGAATTGAGAGAGAATATGGATCTCTTTGACCATACTCTGAATATCTGAATGACCAGAAGAACGAAAAGTGTATGGAGGCTGATGAGGATTGTCACCCTAACACAGCAGCTTCCTGCACAGTATATAAGAACACTTGCGTTTTATTTTCTTTATGAAGAATAAGTCCAAAGCTACAGCAGTACCTGAGGCAGGGATAATCACTTGTAGGTAGCAGGATGGTCATGAGAAAGCTGTGCTAATCTTACAACCCAACCAGAACATTTTACTGCTTCAGTGGCTTGGCTCTGAAAATGTGAACTTTGATTTTCCCTTTCCAGGAGTCCCACTTGTACTAGGATTAAGGGCAATCCTGAAAATTTCTTCATGTGAAAACTGTTATTGTCTCCAGAAGGGAAAGGTCTCTTGATTTTCATCAGGGAAGCAAGCAACAAGCGAATTCCCAGGGTTTTTCAGACAGGAGCCGTGGCAAGGGTCTGGCTGTGCTCTACCTGTGTCACAGGGAGCACACAAGACAGCCAAAACCCCAAAACCCCAGAACAATACAGCACACTAATGATCAGACTGTATGATGCCTGCCACTGTTAAGCCCTTTGTGAAAGAAGGAGACTGCTGTGGGTGCAGAAGCTGTTTCTCAAGGATGTTCATCCTTTTCTAACATGCATGAGAATGCACTGTCTCTGTATCTCAATAACATTGTTTGCAGATTAAAGAACTGCAAAATGTAAGGTGATTTTTGATAAAAAATGATGAATGAGTGCAAGTCTAACATGATAGACCACATATCAGCCTGCAACAGATATTCAATGTAAGGCAAGCCTTAGGTCAGAGAGTGAGTGGAGCAGCACTGCAACTAACCAAGCACCAGTGATAACGGAAGCCCAAGTTTTCACATATGTAAATCTCCAGAAATACTAAATGAGGAACCTGGAAAAATCTACAGATTTGTGAATATTATTATCTGTGAACTTTAATTACACTGACATTTCAAATGAACAGAAATGGCACTTTAATTGCACCGTAGCCACACTTCTATTGCATACATTTAAATACATTATAAAGTAGTTAGATCTGTACTGTACCGTATGGGACCAGTTCAGACACTTAGACATTGAAAACAGGGAAAATAAAGGAGATTTCAGAGATGCATCTCAGCTAGGGAAAACTCATTCAGTGGTTCTTTCTCAGTATCACAGAGGAGCAAAACTAAGTCTTCTCCAGCTTTTTGAAATTCTCCAAGGACCTCCAGGACACTGAATTCTAAAGTCTGCTTGGATGAAACTACTTGTGGGCTTTAGATAGATGTCCTTGTCTGTGATGCCATCTTCAAAACAGGCAGAGTTTTTTCAAGTACAGTTTTGCACACTCCTACATAATTGTGGCCATTCATGTAGGAAGGGTCTCACAAGCCTCTGAAGTATCTCAGACAGCCATCCTTGGAGCTAATGGACTGGATAAGATGGGTGACATTCCATATCGAGTTTGAGAGGGCTGCTTTCAATTTCCAGATCTGAGGACCTGGCATTGCCTATCTGTGAGGCCATGGTAGAAATCAGACTTCCATTTTTTGGTCAAGAATGCTGACATATGGGGTCTGACATTGCATTTCTTCCTTGCAAACCTTCTTCCTGTTTGTGAAAAGTTGTTAACAAGGAATTAAAAAAGAAGTTCTATTTTTTGATGAACCCTTAGAAGATACGTTCTATTAGTGGTTCAGGCACTGAAGAACTTTATTCAGTTACCTGATTTTTAACTGTCTTTGGGCAAGTGACTCCATCTCAGTCATCTCTACTCAACTGGACAGTCATCAATGATTTCAGAACACAGTTCTCAGCCTCAGCTCTTCAGCTGTAAAGCTATACTTGTCCTTAATTCATAAACATTATTTGTGATCAGACATACTGGCAAGCTGACCTACATAAGAAGAATTCCTTGCTTAAAATTTTCAAAAATGGAAACCACTGGTTTGTGCAGTTTCTGTGCTACAGGCTAAGACTTTGAAAGTATGAAATGCATTATTGCAGACTCCTCTGAGAACCGTGGCATTTGGTTCCTTGTCCAATGCATCTGTCTGGTGCCTTGAATACACAAACCTGAATTTTTCCCTCTTGATGGTAGTACATTTGACAATAGCACAAACATCACCTCTTCTTTCATTGAGTAAGCAATCATGCTGACAACTGCAGATCTTAGGCACTGCTGTGCATATGGTGTCATATGACACCTTGCAGGTGGGGAAGGATCTGAAAGAAGGGCACTGCTGGCTTCTTAGAGAAATGAATTGTCAATTTAATTTTAACTTGGGAAATATTTATGTAGGAGACATTCTGACTTTTTAAGAGATCCTGTCCGTGGATGTTTTTTCTGTTTCGTGGTTTACTGCTTACTTATGCAATGGTTATTGTTATGCCTTGCTGCTGTTTTGCTTCAAGACCCCTCTCCAGTGGGTTAAGTTTGAGAGTGCCAATTTCAAAAAAACCACTTCCTCATCCCACAGGTGTGACCTGCATTCGTCATTTCCAAAGATGCTTGTGATTTGCATTTTGACATATTAAAATTCATACTTCTCAGACGAATCCAATTTACAATGTTATCTAGATCTTTTTTATCATTGATGTGTCATTATTTAGCATGTCAGTCTTTGGACCACCTGTAAATGTTATTGGTCATTGCTTTCGATTTCCTTATAGATTAAAATACTAACAACTATTCTCTAAAGAGATGGTATAATGATGTATATGAACGTGAGGGACTGCTAACTTGCTGAAAGAAAGGAAATAGGAATTCATAACAGTCTTGCCAAATGGGAGGCATGGTCTGAAAATAAAGGGGGTCAATTTCAAGAAGGAAAAATGCAAGGTGGCACACTTGGGTATAAATACCCCTATACAGGAATATCTAGCAACAAATACTTGGTTTTCAGCAAACCTGCAGAAAAGAGTAGAGTTTTCAACAAATTGCAAGTTCAACATGAGTCAACTCTGTCTATATGATGAAAAAAGAAAGAGGTAGGTGTTACAGTGGGGAATATAGACAGCTATTTAGCCTGCAACACAGATTAAGTATTCCTTCTGCTCTGGTCAGCACTGAAAGGGCCTCTGCTGCAGCTCTAAGATTGATTTCAGATGCTGCACTTCAAAGCAAATGGAATCAGCTGGAGGGAGTCTGGAGGAGAACCCCACTGCTGATACATCTCAAAAACATGGGCTCCACAGGAGGACTAAACTAACTGGGTCAGCAGAGCCTGCAGAATGAAGGACAAAGCCTTCAAATTTGTTGAAAGTATCTTTAAAGAGAAAGAGAACAACTTCTTTGCCATGTCTGTCAGACAAGAAGTGCACAGCTTACATTGCTGCTACTGGGGTTTTTTAAATATAGGCTAATCAACCCCTTGTGGAGCGGATAAATGTATCACTGACTCTTCCTTGGCATGGATAACCTTTCAAGTTCCTTCTTGTCCTCTTGCAATAGCACAACTATTGACACACAGTTCTAGTGTTGATCTATTTTGCTGTATTTGCCATAAAACTGAGTTTTGGCATCACAAATGCCTTTAGAAATTGTCATTGGATTCTGGCGCTATCTTTACTACCGATTTTCAAATCCATCAGTACATCTAATGTGTCCTACTCTGACTTATGCTTGTGTTGACTCTACACCAAATGCCATGGTTGGTTAAAAATACAGTAAGTTCCTTTGGCTTTGAGGCCACTGTTTTGGGGCACTGCCAGTGCACTTTTGAGAAATATATGACATTTTTCTCATGCTCTAGCATTGACCCTAAGCTTCTACTGAGCAAGATGTTAATGTATGCTACCTCTCATGTAATGTACCTCTAAACACCTTGAGTAAAACAACCAGTACTTCCTGAACAACTTTGTATTAGATCCCTTCTTCTTTTTTTTTTTTTTTTAAATTGACTTAATGTGCCATATTTTCATGGCAAACTACCTGATATGTGGGTTTAATGGCACAGAGACCAAGTTCATTTCTCTTTTACACCTTTGAGTGTGCTTTCTCAAAGTAGCAATTTCATATGACCTACTCCTGATGCATTATTCTGGGACTTTTGAAATCCTGAGTAGAGTTTTCCATAACTGGAGGCAGCTGGGCACAGGAAGATGGGGAAAGTAAAGAAAACACACAGAGAGGCTCAGACCTGAGATGGTTTCTTGGGCTTTCTAGAGCAGCTGCTTCCCAATGGACTAATTTGCTCTGCAATGCCTGTCTCAGGAAACACTGAAGCTGTATTGCTTTGGCCACATGCACAAGGTGCCGATTCCCACCAAACATGACCAGGTATCTCTGTTCCTACAACATAATTTGCACATATCTGTGCTGGAGCATGCCCTGGACTTTGCTCCCATACTGGCTATATTTTACCTGTCATTGTTGCTCCAGAGGTGCAATAGCATGAAGCATCAGGTGGGATGGGAGCATTTTGGGGGCCGCTGTATCAGTTTTGTACTTGTTTGCTCCCCTGCCATGTTTGCCAGCTCCTCAGGAGTGAGTTGTTTCAGGCGCCTGTTAAATTGGCAGTGACTGACACTTATTGCCGGCACCCAGGGATTCCTTGTCATTTGAGAACTGCTGGGACCTGTCTAAAAATCACATTGTTCATGTGCACCTTCTCATCCAACCCTTCCTTCAGCTGCTGTTGTCTAATGTGATCAAAGTCTTTACCCATCACATATTCCCTCTCCACTTTGTCGCTGGTGAGGTCTGATGAATCTCCCTCATTATTATTCCGAGCCTGCAGGTCACCCAGACAGAACATAGTGCCCACACAATGGTGACAACTGAATTATAACAACTTCTCAGCTTCCTTTGGAGCACAGATACAATATTTATGACACTATTAATGCACAGTGCTGTCAAGGTTTTTAAAATGGGAGTAACTCACCTGTCCCTGTCACACATGCATGTCCTCTGTGTTTCAGAAGTGTCAGGAGAATCCTTACCAATTTTTCTTTCTTAATAGTCTTCTGCCATGAAGCCTAAGTCAAAAATGGCAGGCTGTAGCACAGGAAATTCTGATGGATCTTTCTGTGGAGACAGCCAGGATAAAACTTTCAGCTGTGTTGCTTAAGCAAGTGACTTAGCTTCAGGCCGTGGGGATGTATAAGCACTTTTTTCCTTTATCTCCTCCTTTTAAGCAGAATTTAACTCCAAAGTATCCTCATAGATTTGTTCCATAAACTTACAGGGCACCTGATACTTGACAAAACCAATATGCGATGCAAAATTCACTCTTCCGGATCAGAGGGACCAAATTATGTTGGGAGCTTTATACCAGGTTGGATGTCAGTTGTCTCCCTAGGGTCAATCATGGAGTTGGCATCAACACTGCAGTTTTGTGCTCTGGCTACAGTAGCAGAAATATAACTGATTACCCTTGATTGTGGGTGATCTGGACAATATTAGTACTGCCAAGGAATGGAAAAACACATGCGTTTGGAACAAACAGATGAATACAACACCTCAATTTAAGCTCCCACTTCATTTTAACTTATAAAACTCTTTACAGCTGTAAACATATGTGCAAGTTTCTCCTATGGCCAGTGAAGATAGGCCAGTAAAAAGATTTTATTTTGCTGATGTTTCTTAAACTGCTTCAGAAAGCATAATGACTTCTCGTAGGGAAGTATCTGATGTGGGACACACTAAATGCGCTGAAGCCAGTCCCTTTGGGGTCGCTTTGCAGTTAGATGAGATCTGATTAAGGTAACTGATGGAGCCTGCACTGTGACTCACTTCAGTCTAAAGTAAAAACTAAAACAGAGTACAGGACTTAGAGTTCAGAAGAGCCTTGCTCTCTAGCAACTAGGGAGGAATGAAACTCACATGGTTATACCTACACTGCTGTTACTGAAATTAGGTGATGGGCACATTTGCTTCTCTTTAGCTCTGGACTCTTCTGGGAAATCCTGCTGATGACTGATGAGGTATTTTCTTAAACTTGTTTGCTGCTCTTCTTCTGGCATGATGGTTCCACATTAGACCCTGCAGAGCACTCCAGTCAGGCCAAATCATCGTTCTGGCAATGAGACTGTTATACTATTGTTGGGGAAGAAAAACTATTAACAGAAGGAAACCTGAAGGGATTGTCCAGCAAGCCCTGGCCAGCAGATACTGAAAGGGGTTCCTCCCTTCGATAAGACAGGAACCTGCCACGAGAGGATACTTTGGAGACCAGGACTGTTTTCAGCTATCTATGTATATTAGCCCTGTCTCTCCCTGTAAGATATGGAAGGACTTTACAAGATGTTGCAAGACATGCAGAAACCGTTTGTTCCCCCCAGGTGGTCCTGGTGTGGAGAAATGCTTACTGTATGATGAGATATAGTGACTGGATTTCCTAAGCCCTAGTTAACATAACTTGTCCCCCTTATTAACATGTCCTACCTCCTCACTAACATACCCCGCTCCTCGGTTCTATATATTGTAACGTGAGTGAACAATAAATGTCTCAGTTTCTACCCCCAGACTGGGATCGTGTAGATTATTGACTGACCAACGTTCTGTGATACTTCTTGCAATTTGCTTAGCTACCATCACACCCAATTTTAAACAGAACCAGCTGATTTTGCTTGAAGTTGAATAAGGGACCATGGTCATGAACTATTCTGCAGCAATACAGGTGGACCCCACATTCTACCTAGCTGTGGGGGTAGGGACTTGTACCTACACACAGAGACTCTCACAGTAACTTTGCAAAAAATACACTTGACTATTTCCTGTCATCATTGCTTTTCCAGCAGACGTTTTGGTGATCAGCGACCTACTTTTATGTCATTTAGGTACTTCTTGATTGCTCTTCTTTAGCCTTCTGCTGTGGGATTCATATACAGCTCTAGAACAGAGGCAGGAGAAAGCTGCAGAGGGACGGGAGCCAGTGTGCAACTGGCCTTCCTCACAATTTCTCCTAAGAACTTGCTCTTATTTTTCCTCTTGAAAAACTAATTATTAAATTTCTCTCATGTCTTTGCACTGACCTGGACAAGAACAAGCTCTATTACAGGCACTAAATAAGTCTGCTCTGAGAGAACCCCATGCCAGTGATTGAAGATCCTTTCATGGCACAGCCTTTCATTACCCTCCCCAGCCTATCTCTTTTAAAATGACAAACCTGCATTTAGGAAAGGAAATTTACTGTGGCTCTTCTGTGCAGATGGTGATAAGCGTGAGTTAGCATTTGTAAGCTTATAAGCACATATGGTTTTGTACATATCAATTAAGGCAGTTGGCTAATCACTCTAATATCATTACTGATTCATCTGTATTCCTTCAAATAGACATTTATGCTCAGCCTGCTGGTTTTCATACGTATGGACTGGATTGTGCAATTCTCCCTGTGACCATTTGTAGTCAAAAACATTTCCTTGGCACCAAAGGGAGTAAAAGGGTACATTTCAGAACTGTGTGGGCAAGTCGTTTGGCCCATGCCTTATACATAAGGCAAGCACATAAAATATTTGTGCGTGTGTGGTTTCTTTTTAAAGGCTCTGCTAGTCATGCCGTGGGCTGAGTGACAACAGCACTATGTCTGTGCACATGGGACATACATGCAGACTCATGCATACACTCATCCTGCTGTTTGCAAGCCTACTGTGCATAGCCAAGCATCTTGACCCTAACCAGCCTCACCTCACAGCCCTGACTGGGTTCACCACTCTATCTCCATCACAGCAGTCCTGGCAAAGCTCATCTTTTCACCCAGTCTCTTTCTGCTCCATGTAGATACAATAAATTCCCAAACAAGAGCCCAAATACTGGCCCACCACCTCTCTGGATCTCTGTGGCTTCCCTTCAAGCCCACTGCCCTACTTACTTGGTCATGGTCTCAGCATGACATCCCTTACTTTCCTCCCTGCACAACTCAGGGCTTGCACCACTCCTCATGCTGTTTCAGTTCCCGCTGCTGTCTGGATCAAGCTTCTCCTGTGTCCAGACAGCAGCCCTGAGATTTAATGTGGTTTGGTTGCCTCATCATCGAAGATTTTAGCTGTACCCTCCCCTGGAGGTAAAGGCTCTTCAACCCTCCTGTACACTCTTTGAATATGGGATGGATGTACAGTTAACTACTTAAACTGATGGGGAAGTTCAGCTCAGAAGATCAGGGGTGAAGTTTTCATATGTTGCATAAATCATTACAATTGGCAGCTATGAGCTTAAATCCATTTCACTCTCAGTAGCAATGAGCTTTTAAAAATCACCAGCTCCTTGAGATAGGTAACTCGATATGTTCCAAGGTATCAGAGTCTCTGTTTGGGTTTTGGGAGGTGTTTGGGATTTAAAAAAATAAGTGAATTGTAGCTATTTAAAGGCTTCATGAATTGGATTTCTTTCTCATTGTTTTAAAAGAAATTACCTGGGTCATCCCCTGATACAGGAAACCTGCAGGACTGAAGAGCTGTGTGAACTGCAAGGCCACCCATTGAATGGAAAAGGTCCACGTCAGCTTCCCTGATCTACCCCATGTTGTTCTCAGAGCTCATCACCCTACCAAAAAAAATGGTGCATGCAGGCTGTAAAATGACCACACTTGTCAAAGATCTTCTAAAGGAGACATGGGGATTTTTCCAGGCTTTAGCTTCAGACAGCAAGTAATATTCATACTATATAACTACTTTTCATGGTTTTTTCTTCTTGTCACTTTTCAAAAATTCAGGCCTCCATTTATTTAGCTTGCAAGCAAATAATAGATAATCTCCCCAGGGAAGTGGTAGATTCCCCAGCTGTGGACACTTCAAGATTCAGTGGGACAGAATGCTGGGCCACCTTGTCTAGACTGTGCCTTTGCCAAGAAAGGTTGAACAAGACGATCCTTAAGACCCATTCCAGCCTGGTATTCTGTGATTCTATAATTACAGGAGTTATAGATGGGAGTTACAGAATATTTGGACTTGGAAGGGACCCACAAGGATCATCAGCTCCAACTTTTAAGTGAAAATGACACTCCCGAGCCATGACTTGATGCTTTTTAGAGAACACAAGACCTTTTGGGGGCATCTTTACCTCTATCTTCAAATTGTTTTTAAACCTCAATGGTAGCTTTAGTCCAGGGGTTTTTTTTAAAAGAAACTGTTTTTCTTCAAAAATTATTTCTGGTTTTGATGCTGAACAGCTCTCACTATCTAGGAAAAAAACCCTTAAGTTCTTGGAAGAAAGAAAACTAAAATGGACATAGAATTAAGGAGATGCTTGCTCCCCCAGCTGTGGTCAAAAGGAAAAGTTCTCTTAGCTCCTCACAGGAGCCTATTTCTAGATTTTTGCAAGCTCTGGTGTTAAAGCTGCTACGGACAGGTTGTGGGATGGCATTTTTAGAACTCTACCTAGAACCTGGTCTTGTGATTTCCCCCTTAATCCCCTAATGACTCTATAATGGAAACTGCACTTTAGCTATAGCAAAGCAAAGATGGAACTGATAGGCCTGCAAATGTCCAGCACAGAGCTCTGGTTTTGGGTGGTTGGGGGTGAATTTGCCTGTAGTGGAGCTCTTATAGAGCACCAGCAGTGTGGTGGAACTTGCAGCTCTCTTCATCTCCTCAGTACTCCACCCTTAGTTAACCATGCCATTAATTAGAACTTTGTTGGCCTGGAGGGACCCGAGTCCTGTTCTCCCTGATGTTAATTGAAATTTGGGGGCACAAAGTGCTCTGAAGGTTGGGTCCAGTGAAAGCCTGGACCAGGTTCCCATCTGCACATGTCATGAAACTGGGACTTGCCCTGGGTACAAACAAGGCCCTACTAGCAAAAGGGTGTTTCCTATGGCATTTTTCAAAGAAACTGAAGGGAAGGTGTGCAAAACTGTTCAGTAGAAAACACTTGTGTTTTTGAGAAAAACACTTGAAATACTTCAGATCTGAGGTAATGGTTAGGGAGCAAGGTAGTTTTGTGTGTTGCACTCCCTCTTTGGCTCTGTAGTGTCACCGTGTCTCCTGAGATGGACCATCATATCTCCATGGGGGTGTCACGTGGCACCTATCAAAGAGGTTTTCTGGCTGGTGGCTTTGAAGCCACACTGAAGCACAAGAACATGAGAGAACTGGTCTGTGTACAACACTTTAACATAATTTCTGAATCAAGATACCTTAGCTGTCATCTGAAAGAATAGTATACTTGCTCATAAGTTTTTGCAACATGAAATTAAGATCTCTGTGGAAATCAGACAGTGGTGAAATATTTAATAGAAATTTGATTCTAATGGTTTTTCATCAGAAAATTGATTTCATTTCATCCCAAAGCAAAACTTGCTGTCTTGATAAAATGAGGCAGAGAGAATATTTGCTGGTTGCACGCATCTCTCTGGCCCCTCATTTAGCAGTGTGTTTTTGGAGGGAGGAGACTTCTTGCATAACATCTTTGCAGCTTTTGGCCACTCCAGCTGCTTTGTGACACAGGGCTGAGCCCAGCTGAGACTGTTTATTTTCTCCAAGACATCTATGCCCCGTACTCTTCACTGGAGTGTTTTGGATGAGACATTTAAAAAATCCCAGCATTGACAGCTCTCCAAGTCCACCATCTCCTGGTTTTCTGTTCTGTAAGTGTAGCTACTGAAACACCAGGCACTTCATCCAAGGTGAGCGTCTAAGCCTCTCTGCCAGCCAAACAGAGATGAGCACCTCTTGGAGAGATGGTTCACTCAACTCTTTAGGAGGGGATAACTGGAAGTGCCTCTCTTCACTGCCACTAGGAAGACACTGACTTACAGATGGATCATGTCAGGTGAGATAAATGAGATCCAATCTAGTCTGAATTTTGAGCCTGTGCTTTATGCTCATGGTAGCCCCTTGTTGACTTCTTAGACTTAAAGGCTGATTGTATTACCCTGGGAAGGGTGCATTTTAGTAGACAGGGAAGGGGTTTGAGAAATGCAAATGAATGATCAACAGCAATAACTTAGCTTTCCTCACCCCCTTAAAATTTGCATCAACAGGTGCTGATACATTAACCACGATTTTGGCAAAACCGGATATTAAGAGTTTAGATCTTGAATTGGACCATTTTCTTGACAGAGCAATTTGTATGGAGCACTCACAGAAAAAACACCCGCTCGCTTGAAACTGAGTCTCACCCATGCTTTACTTTACTTTGAGCAAAATTACTGTGCAGGACAAATCCTGCAGTCAAGAGATGGAGGACAAAAGGGTGTGTGATCTCTACTGCAGTTTGATTTTCAAAGGTGTATCTCATACAGTTATAAAATGTTTTTTGGCATTCCAGGGAATCCAGTCAGCCCCAAGGTTGCCCCTTGTGATCAGGTTCATTGCAACAACATTTCCCTGCTGCCATCTTCTCTTCAATGCCCACCCCAGAGCCCCATGGGACAGGGGCAGGCGAGCAGTGACTGGAGGATGGAGTAGCATTTCCCATCTGCCCAGGACTTCTTCCCAATATCTGCAATCCAAGTGGGAAGGACCACTCTACACTCCCACCTCCCCAAGACCAGGCCAGTCTGTGAGGAAACGTGGTGCCCAGTGCTCTGCCCTCTGTCATTGAATTTTCAGCTAAGGTTGCTCACACAGGACAGCTCTGCCCTCCTGAAATCCAGATTTGCTGCAAAACAGCCATGAATTTTCATGAAAAGCCTTCAGAGGTACGCTGTATGCTGACCTGATTTCATGCCTAATGTATATTTCATGTCAGGGTTGCTACACCTCAAGTATCCACACAAAACCCCTGAGTTTTGTTCTCATGGTTACCAACATGTCCACTAAATCCCTCAACAAAGTACATTAGGGTGGAGCCTACTGGAAATATTACACCTAAACTTTAGGAGACTGGGTCATTATCATGCTTTGATTTCACGGACTCCCTCACTCTCCTCTCAGGAAAAACAATTTCTTCTGAGCTGAAATCTGACTCAGAGGATCTCGCAGAGACTGAATTCGATAATATTCACTGCAGACATTTTTGACTTAGAGAAATACAACATAAACCAGAGTTTGGCAGATTTGGATTTCTCGGGGGAATGCTTTTACGCACTCACAACTCTTCTGCCTTGAAAAATTAGTTCTTTTGAAGGATTGGATCACTGATGTATTAGGGAAAGAACCAATGACATTAATGAGAAAACAATGGTAAAAGGATTATATTTTCATTACTTTTATTTTGCTTAAAACACAGAATTTTTGTGGAAAACAAAAGCTAGTTTTGTGTATTTTACTGCATTTAAGTCATGCAAAGTACAGTTTCTGGTGACTCTGGACTGCCATAAACAATATTGCTCATGTAAATAATTTGTCTCAAAAGCTGATTTTTCTTTCATGAACATAATGCCTTCTGACTGATTAAAAATACATATTTTAAATCCTTTTCAGAAGAAAGGTCAGTCATACAGTGATGTGATCTTACTTGCAGAGATTCCACCTAGTATAATGTCTGATGAAAGAAATTCCATTTAACCTTTTAAATGACTTTGGAAGCCGGAAGAAATATCATTACACTATTTTCTTTAGGTTTTATGTTCAGACTCTTACATATCCCATCTCAGCTGCTTCATCTCCCTGTAACAGTTGCCCATAAGAAATATGTCTGCTTTCCTTCACACTCTTTGTTAGCATTAAAAAAAAAGGATTTTAGGAAGTTTTTGCTTCTGTTTATCACTGAGTCATGGATTGCTTGGACTTGGAATGGACCTCTGGGAACAATGTAGTTCAACCACCCTGCTAAAGCAGGTTCACCCAGAGCAGGTTGGACAGGATTGCATCCAGGCAGGTTTTAAATATCTCCACATTTTGGCCAGCTTTGCTAATGCCTCATCTAATTCTCTGTCTCCTTTCCTAAGTGTGATGGTCAAGTATTTTTTGGCCAAGAAAGCACACAGGAGCCTGCAAGGAGAACAGGGGTACAAAGAAAAGAAATTTGCTTTCAAGAAAGCCTTGCACTTCTTATCCAGGTAATTGCACTGTTGTTTGTGGGGTTTGCAGCTTGACATTTTAATAGGTCTCTGTTCTCATTTTGTACACTGTTCCAGGTTTACAACAGGTTGTGCCAATAGAACAAATATTACCTGAGATAGCCCCTCTTCTAGTCTTTTCTAGAAACAATGTTGTTGCCGTCACTAATCAAACAGACCTTCTGCTTTTTCCTGTTTACCAAAGAGGATTTTTTCATAGGCACAGTCCTCACCAGGAACTGCAGTGCTGTCTGCTGAAAGTCTCCAGTTTTGTGTGAAAACTTTCTGCATACCAAAAGCATCAGCAGTGCCTTTAACAGATAAATAAATGGACTGTAAAGTCCAAATTGTTTTGACTATATGCGCTGATTTGTAGTAGCCAAGCACCTCTCCAGCAGCATAACACAGGGGTACCAGACAGCCTCACTGCTCTAAGCAATGGAAAACAGATCACTGCTGCAACCCCCTGAGCCCCTGAAGCAGCTCCCCATGGCTTCAGTGGCTGTGAAAGTGGCCTCTCAAGTGACATTGTCTCTCTTCTTATAGCTATGGTGAAAGAACAGTAATTTTTAGCCTGTGGTCAGAGACCCCCGTGGAGGCTGTGGAGTACTTCAAGGGGCAGGTTAAAGCCAAACAAGAGCACTGCCATTTGCAGTACTTACATCTGTCTTCTGACCTTATGCACCTTTCCTGGAAGCCATGTAGGGGTTTATGATGAATAAAACTTACAGGTTGAAAACCACTGGAACAGCTAGCTGGCAGAGCTCCCTGTCTCCCCCTTCCCACCACTGTCCTCCTCTCCTCCCTCCTTTCTTTTTTTTTTTTAATGTTTCCAGAATTCTGGTGTGTTAGCAGTGTATCTCCTTCTTTGTGCATGGGTGAAAAGTGAACCCTGGGAGCAGGGAAAATGAAATTCACCAAGTCATTTTGGACTCTGTCAAGTGGAAAGAAATAAGCTAGGTGCTTTCCAAGGGCTGGCAGTGCTGCCCAGCTGCCTGCCTTGGCAGGATGGGATATCACTGAATGGAGAGTTTAAGGAACCACTTGCCTTGTTTTATTCTGAATTTACAAGTTCTTAAATGGCACTGAGTGACCAGCAATTTCAGTGTGTCTCCAGAGTTGGTTTGGTAAAACTCTTGAACACCTGGAGGAGTAAACACCAGTGACTCCTGCCCAAAACTGCCCACAACAGTCCTCAGTAAGGTAACTTTTCCCACATGCCTGTGGAGGCCATGCATTCCCTGGGGAGGGCAGGCAGGGGAGGTGGAAGTCTCCTTTCCATTTAGACTGTTCAAGGGAAAAGTGTGTCAGTTCTCTGATTCCCCATGTGCCTGACTCATCCCCATGTAAGGAATCTGTGGCCCTTCAGACTTTGGGAAAGGCTTCCTCCCCAGGCCCTTTTGTGGTTCCCCTCCTGGTTTCCTACATCCTACCCTGATGTTCAAAGAGCAAGGAGACTGAGCAAAACTTTATGACTACACTTCAAATACTCTAAGCACTAAATTGCATATGCTCTCGCAGATGGGGGACAAGTGGTACTGCTGAAAGTATTCCTGACGTCGCTACTGAATTTGGCCCAGAGACTTACAAGAAAATTTTGTCTGCCTACTCCAAGCTACATTTAGCACAAGCCAGTCATTTGTGACTGTAGCTTATAAATACTCTTATCTACTGGCGTATATGATGGGAAATAAATACATCTTATCTAAAGGCCAAGTGTTCATTATTTATTACTGCCATCATTCATTTCCATTGTCATTACTAATGGGGCTTTAACGCTTGCTGGGCCATTAGCCCAGCTAAGGGTCCCACATTTCCTTAGCATAGTTATCATCTGTTTTATCTGACATGTGGTTCCTGGCTGGTGCATAGACAAAGGAGAACTGGGCATCACAAAAGGAAATTCACACTTATTATTATGTCCCACAGTTCATTATAATGCCATAGTTAGTTTTTTTCTCTTTCCTTCATTGAGTTTCTGGTAGCCAGGTGAGGATCATTAGCTTCTGAAATGAAACATTTTTATTAAGCTGATCTGTACTGTGCCTTCTGACTCTTCAGACAGCATTGCCAAATTAGGAAGGCACAATCACTTCTGTGCTTGTGTTTGATAAATATTTCAGTGCTGCTCAATAAAACTGACACTATTGCATTAAGGACACTTGGAGCCATGTCCCACTGACTCACGGCTCTGTTTCTTCCCTTCAGAAGGTGGCGTGTGAGACTGAATCACACCACTCACGCTGGGTGTACAGAGGACCGAGCAGGGAGACTGTCAGCATGACAGGCATGTCCCTTGTTAATCCAATGGAGTAAAAAAGTGAGTGATAATTAATCATCTTCATTCACTGCCTCCAAAACCAGCCGATGAAAGGAGAATTGGTGTGAGTTTAGCTTCTTTTCCCCTCTCTGAAAGTTCAAGAGATAAAGGAAATGCCTTTTAGCATGAATGTTGTGGGAAATGGGTCAGCCACAAACTTATATATGTTCTTCAATGGCTGGACTGGAGTCAGCAGCACCTGCCTACTTTAATTCTATCCAGGGGTTCGTGAGAGCTCGTTACTTCCTGAGGTCTGCTGTTTTGTCTGCCTGTGGGACCATGTGTGGAACAGGCACAGAGCTGAGTCTGGCTGAAAAAAAGTCAAAACAAAAGAGCAGAGGACTATTCTCCTTCTATGTAGGCTTGCAAATAACCACTCCAGAAGAAATGTGGAAGCTAGGGTGGAGTGGTTGGGTTGAATTTGAAATGCTTACAGGTTGCTGCAGCCATGCTTGAAAGGCATAATTCCTTGGTTCCCTGGTTGTACAGAACCATTTATAGCCAACACCTGGACATCCGTATCTGTCAGCATCTTCAACTCATTTTGCACAGCAGCAAGGTGATAGGGGGAGTGTAAAATGATGGGGACCAGGGCTTCACTTCCAACTTTAGTGCACAGTTAGTGCTTGTACAGTTCAGGGATGGCAACTAAGTTAGAATCAGGTCATGGTCAGAAAATGAGTGGGACCGGGCAGCAATGGGCACAAGCCTGAAGACAATAATGAAACATGAAAATGTTTTCAAGCTGTGCTGGTTTGAAGGTAAACTGGGGGGAGAAATGAACTCAGCTCAAGAGAGATTACAAGTCAGAGTTGCTATTTAGTAAAAAGATTACAATAAATACGGTGATACAAACTCTTTTTAACCCACAAAAAACCGGATGTATAACCCAGCACTCTGGGATGCAAACAGAACATGTTTGTTAGCCCCTGTGCTGAGTGCCATATTGGTCCCCCCCGATGCAAAGTAAAAGGAAAAGGAAATCATGTTGGTGATGATGATGGTCACAGTCTAGTCGAGAGTGGCAGTCACAGTCCTGTTGAGGTTCTGGTTTTCCACTGGATCCAAGGAGTGGAACCTGAAGTCCCAAAACCCAAAGATTCTTCATGCTCAGGCTCAGATGGGAATGCCCAGTACCTCCACCAGAGCAGGGAGTTTCGAAGTGGGTGATTTAACTCTGTGAGTCATGGGATATTTTGGAATCTTTGATGGTCTAGGTCATTGCAGCTGCCTATTGTGCCAGTCCCTAATGGCCCATTAGCACACATGACCCCTCAGGCTGGGTGTGAAGGTGCTGATGCTTCCCTGGAGTGAAGTTATCATAGCTGAGTGAGTCATTGGTGTGAAGACAGAAACACTCCCCTGTCTCACAGGGTTCTTTAACACCCAGCTTGTAGCCTGAGGCATCAGGTGTGCCCTGGGCAGCTGCTGCAAATGAGCCATTATTAACAGTTCATCAGAAATGACAGAGGGTGTAGAATACACAGTTTTGGTTATACCCACATAGTGATAAAGTAGTCCCAGCCCCTGTAACTAGGACATAAGCTCAAGTGGAGACATGAGAGGTATCTCCTGTCTGTGAGGTCCCGGCCAGTCATTCATCTTTTGCATGCCTTCGAGATCTTTCTTCAGCTGTACCCCTAAAACATCTGTACATCCTCAACAGAGCCCAGACAAAACTTTGGTGAGTACCTTCCTGAACCCAGAAAACAGGATTTTCACTGAGGGACTTCATACAATATGTATCTCCCAGCAGTGCAGTGGGAAGCTTCTCGCTGCTGTCACTCCAGGGAAAGGCAGAAAGAGCACTGACTTCAACAAGTGGTGCTGGCACAGCTGCACTGAGCTGAGCAACCATCATACACCCATCTCTCACTGCTGCTTAATAGTGGGCACACTTGATTTTACCCATTCTGTCAATACTAGTGTTTCCCAAGTGCTGCCGTTGTGCTCTGAGAGGTACAGACCATGGAAACAGGTGTTGTATCTTTGCTAGAGACTTCACATCTTCACGCTATCATTCCCTTGTGGAAGTCAACAATCCATTTATAACTGTTTCCAGAGTGGGTAGAATTAGGGATGTGCAATCACAAGAAAGGGACTTCATAGTTCTACCAAATCCGGTCGTTTGCAATCATAAGCAACTACATCCCTTAAGTGATGTCAGACTCCACTCTGAAATCAGAGACATTTCTTTGCCATCTGTTCCAGAATCCAGAACCAGTTTAATTGGAAGGGAAAGTCTCTAGCAACTGAAAGATAATTTTGTACCTTTACTTAATCATCTTTCCAATTCTCCCCACAGACTGGAATTTCAGGTATCTTGCTACTGACATTTCCGCTCAAAACTTATTTGCAGTGCAATAATGCAGGCATGGTTTCTCATCAGCATTTGCAGAAGTGGAGACTTGATTAATCCTCACTTAAAAGTCAGGTCCTGAGGTCCTAGTCCACAATTGGCATGTACCAAGGTTGGAAACTTGTTTACCAGCTTTCAGAAATGCCTCTTCACGTTGGCATTCATTTAGTGTCTTTCTCACCCCAACTGATTTTTTTTCCTCTCACCAGTGAATCATTTATGCACTTTGCTGCTATCAAAGAAAAGTCTGCATTTTCAGCATGCTGTCAGGAGAAATTACTTTGAAAAATCTTACTTAGGCAAGTCTTTCAAATGAAAGCAAAAATACATAGCATCACTCCTGCTTCTGAGATTTACAAAAAAGAAAGACCTTTTTGTGTAATTTTGTCCATCCTTCTGCTGCTGCTGCTACAGGACTATCTATTTATTAGTGTTATCTCCAGGGTCAATTCAATAGTTTTTCACGGTGATCTTTCCAACATAGTCCTCTGGGGTGGAAATTACTCCATAGGCTGTGGTGCGCTGCTCTTTCCCTGCATAAAGTAGTTGACAGTTATGATGTCTCCTTCCTGGGTAATATCCATTGCATACTTTATTCCTCTTTAGTTTTTGTCATCTAACAACTGCCTATTTGACTTCACTAACCTTCCCACAGGAGTCAGTACGTGCTATGATTAGGCTGTCATAACTATATATAAGATGGGGAGGTAACAAAATTGGCCTGATTTTATTGGATTTCTCACTGGTTTCATAGTTCTTCTTTGAACTTCTGACTACTTATCAAAAGCTATTTTTTCAAAGTGATCTTAGCTGAAGAGTAGTTGTATTAAGAGCATCACTCTGCCCGAGCAATTATGCATAGTAATATTCTGTGTGGAGAGATCACATGAGAGAGAGCAGGTCCATTACTGTGAAGGAGAGAAAATATCCTATCCTGTCTTGCAACATAAGTTCCTACTGAAGAAAGCCAAAATGGTATTAATCTTTATTTGTCTCTAAAATTCATTGTAGGTTAATATGCCCTGAGCATTGTCACTGCTTGGTCTCTCGGTATTGCTGCCACTTCACAGGCTGCTCCTTCTGGTGGGATGCTTTTATTATGCATAATTGAACCTCACTGTATAATTGCATTCTGCCTCTGACTCTGTTCCTCTTGATTAGTGAAGAACGAGGATTGGAAAGGACTGTGTGGGTCACTGAGTGCAATCCTTAGCAGTTTCAGGCAATTGTGCTGTAGGCATAAATGCAGAGTGCTGAATGGTCCCAGAACTTGTGTCTTTCCATGTATGCCTTCCAAACAACCTCCAGCTACCTGGCAAGGGAATTTTTAATCCCAAAGACCCATGGCTCTTGTGTGACTGGGGCCTGGCTATAAAAAATAGGATGTTGGACACTATGGCAAAAGCAGTGCTAGGCAACTACTTTGCCCTACAAAACACTAAGTCTAAAAGTTCATGAGGGTTCATGTACTGAATGCTCCAAACAAAAAGCAGCACAGGATGCTCATGGTGAAACAGGAGAGGTGACGGTTTTCAGTGATCGCTGGTCATTCCAGCCTGTGGATCCAACATGACTGTAGGGTTGAGGAGGCATTAAGAAAGGGAAGAAAGAGGTCCAACTTGATTACTGCTTCCCAAAACATACAAGGATGGCAATGGTTCACTAGAGGTCCTCTGAGACACAGGATCCTGTGGTATCAACAACCCTAGGCTCACTGTGGTCTGCAAATGATTTTTCTGGTCCTCATACTGTGGTCTTGCTGCTGTCTTCAGCAAATAAGGAAATCTAGCAATGGGAAAATAAGTGGTATTGCTATGAAATCACTACAGTCATGCTTTAAAAATGCTCTTAACTATCTGTGATATAAAAAGCAAGTTTATTTCAAAATATGAATGTGTTTCAGACTTGACGAGCCTTCCTTGTGCAGAAGAGTCTAGGATGCAGGAATAAGGTTAATACAGGTGAAATTAGACTTTGACTTTGGTCTGAGAGCTTCCCCAGGTTCTTAGCTTGGCTAAGGAGAAAGTCAAACACAAAATGTTGTCACTGCTTTGGACCTGGGCTGGTTATTTACAAAATGTGCACAAAGCCCTGTTGCTCAGAATGCTGCTGGTACAGGTGAAAGTGAGAAGAGGGTTTCTTTGCTGACAGCTTATGTCTTTATCCCTTCCTCATATCAAAAACTTCTTGATCATAGTGACTCTGTAAACTCTTCTCCAGTGGGTCCTTGCCTTTCTCTGACTGCTTCAGTGACATTTCCCACCCTTCTCACAATCTCTGTCCTCTTCTGGGCTGATGGGATGAGGTTTTGCTTGCAGTATCGCCTCTGCCTCCACAGGGTGCTCATGGATCAGCCTGAAAACCATTCTAAGCATCTGCTCAGCTTTCTCTGCCCCCTCTATCTGCTTTCCCTGCCTTCATGTAGGAATTGGCTCCTGAACCTTCCCGCTTTGCTCTGACAAAGATCCTGACTGGGTGTTTGCATTTGGCCATATAGAAACCCTCCTGCTCACACCACCAGGTCCTGGCATTGCCTTGCTGGGTGTTTCAAGCAGTGACTCCCACAGTTTCAGCTATTTCAGCTCATGCAGGAACATTTCAGCCTCTGCGAAACACCCAAACAAAGCATGACACTTGCATCCACCAGCTTACCCAGTTGCTGATAAAATTATGGCTTTGCTTTGTGGTTCATTTTTACTGCCCTCTTGATATGAAAAGTTGTTGTGGTTTAACCCCAGCCAGCAGCTAAGTATTGCTCCCCACTCCTTGGTAGGATGCTGAGGAGAATTCCTAATGGAAATAAAGAAACCTCAACAAACAAACAAACAAACAAACAAACACAGAAACCAAACAAAACCAAGAACAACAGTAGTAGTAGTAGTACTAGTAGCAGTAATAATAGTGAGAGAGCGGAATAAACTCCAAGAAAACCAAGGGATGCACAAGACAGGTGCTCATCACCCACTGACCAAATCCCAGCCTATTCCACAGCAGTGATTGGTCCCTTCTGAGGACCACGTCTCCCAATTCATATACTGGGCATGATGTACTATAGTATGAATTATCCATTTGGCCATTTTTAGTCAGCTGTCCTGGCCTTGCTCCCTGCTGGCTTCCTGTGCCCCTCCTTACTGCCAGAGCACAAGACACTAAAAAGTCCTTGACTTAGGGTAAGAACCACTTAGCCACAACCAAGACATCAGTGTGTTATCAACATGATTCTACTAAATCCAAACCACAGCACTCAACTAGTTACTAGCAAGAAAACTAACTATCCTAGCCAAAACCAGGACAAATATACAACTTAGTTGTGTGTATTTGAGTAAACTTCAAGGGAGACCACAAGGTGATGGCTCCCCACACTTCAGAGTGATTACAGTGGGTTGTTTAGCTTCTGTGGTTTCTTTAATAAACACTCCATAGTGTCAGCCAGCAATTTAATGCTTTGTATTCTAACATTCCTCATTGACAGTGAAAGGCACTTTTCAGGAGAATCACTTTGTTAATGTCTTCCTAACTCACTGAGAAGACAAAGTGACTTGTGTCATGGCCTTGTCATGGACACCCCAGACCTGACTTGAACATGGGAGCACAGTGTCTGGACAAATGAAGAAAAAAAAATAAGTAACACTGAGTAATTAGTCTCTCTGTTTTCCCTTTACATCCTCCAGCTAAGTGGTCTGACCCTCAGAGGAGGGACATCTGACCATGCTCGTTTTCTTAGTTCTAGAGGTGCTGTTCCATCTTGCTACAAAGCCAGGCAGTAAAAGAGAGAACAAGGTGGGGTTTTTGACTGAACTTAAGTGATTTGGGAGAAAAGGAAACAGGACTTTGGAAAACAAAGATAACTTACAATGACATGAAAACTTACAAACGTCTGGCAGCCCCAGGAAAGGCAGACTTTTCAAACTGGGAACCAAATACTGAGGCATTTGGGGCCAGCTGATGATGTTTTTTTACTCCTGCTCTATTAAGATAAACAATTACATATTGGAAATAGTTAATTGACTTACTATTATTTTTAATGATAATGTTTGTAAACTTATTTGGTTTAAAATGTTATTTCATTTGGTTGATTTGTTCTAAGCTTGAGATATCCTAAGGTTTAACAACACCACCATGTTGTCAGTTTTATATCCATAATGAATTTTTGCATGCTAATAAAATACCAGTGCTTCAACTTCCAGAAACCTCAGAGGCAAGTGTTTTATTACATCATGAAATTAATTTTTATTGCACTTCTGTTTTGTGAAGCAGAAACACAAAGCAATATATAAAAAAAAATCAACCAAAGTGGCCTTTTCAGCAGCTTTGCAGCCAGAATTTCTTTGTTAATCTCCAAGGTGATATGCTCTTCAGATTGATGATCAAAGCTGAAGGGGTAATGACACATTGTACAGACTGAGCCTATTGAAAAACTGTCCCTGGTAAGGAAGCCTTAACCATTATGGGACCTCATAGACCATCTTGCTGACTCGCTCAGAATCACAATGGAATTTCATAAGCTAGCCGGAGATGTAGATGTTAGCACCTGCTTTTACGCCTAGTCACAGCGAGACCTGACCAGATACTGCACCTACTTGTTGGAACAGTGGAGCTGGAGCCCTGCTGTAACATCTGCTGCAGTTCTGTGATCTGACAGCTGCAGTGTAAATGCTGAATTATTTGATTAAAATGAACTGCTTGTGGCTTGTCCTCTCTGTTTGCAGGAGGACAGGAGGTGTCAGTCACAGAAATACATCCACAGGCACCAGGACCGCTCTGGCATTTCATAGTCAAGGAAGTGCTGTAGCTCTTAGGGACATCTAACAGCTGCAGCCAAGATGTGGGCATGTGCTGCCAGGTGAACTGGCCATTTGTGTACCTACGTGCCCCTTTTTATGTAGCCATTTACCACAGTCCGTGGCTAGCCAGGCAAAAGAGAGCATGTGTTTGCAGCATATGAACAATTAAATATCTCCGGATGCAAATGGGAGCTCTGTGCATCCTGCGCTGCACACTCGGCAATTTGTGTGTGCTCACGCGTGTCCTGTCAATGTTTGTTTAATGCTTCAGTTGCACTCACTTTTTCACTTTTAGCTTGTATTTTAATGTGCAGGCACTTGCTGAAGTGTATCCACTTAGCGAACATCTGGCCTTGCTGGGTTTTTAAACTGACCACACATTTTAACAACATCTGACTTCTCAGTCAGTACTAAGAAAATTGATAGATCCAATAACCTTTCCTTTCCTCCTGTGCAAGGCCAGCTGCTCCTTCTTCCCTGGCAGATCCTACTGTGTGTGTCCCACCTGGGCCTGGGAGTGGCAGCAGTTGGTCCCAGCCAGCACCTTGCTTTACAGAACAGTGCACGGTGCTTCATAAAACCTGCAGGAGCCCTGAAACTCACTTGTGGCCTTTGGAATTATGAGCTTCTAAGGTCAATTGATTGAACATGGAAAGCCTGACTCCTCTTCAATAGAAGAAGGTACGTTCATTTGCTCAGCACAACTTCAAAGGATCACCCCAAATTAGGGATTTAATTAAGGATTTAAATTAAATGAAGATCTAATCAGCACAGTTAAGCATTACCAGACAAGTAACAGGGTTGAGGCAATTTGCTTTGGCAGGTTAGTATTTGAACCAGTTAATGGAGAGTAAAGTGGAATTAATGAACAAACACAAGATGCAGTGAAAGTCAATCAGGGAGCCTTCATTAGAAAATCAGAATCTCCCTCTTTTTACTTGCTGTGGTGTACCACCACCTGGCCTTCAGCTCTTTTTCTACAGATCCCTGAAAGATTAAATAACTGAAACTTTCACAGCCTTGTGCTCACCATCACAAGTTTATGTGCCAGAGATGACCCTGATACACTCTGTCTTCACATACTAAGATGGGGTAAGTGATACAAGAGTAAATGTCTGCATCGTAAGCCAGTGCTGTCAATGGCAACTCCCAGCTACCCAGAGTGGTTCAGTATGCCCATTTCCAGGAGTGTTTTCTTTTTTTTTCCCAGGCTAAGGTATTCCTCTCAAAGAACTCTGGAGGAGGACTTGCTGCTTCCCCCTCCAGCATCACTGCCCAGCTGGGGGCACCAGAACTTGGGTCCTTGCCATGTGAATGGGCACATTCTGATTTTGAACTCCAGCACCTGCACAGCCCAGTTTCAAACTCTGCTTCCTGGGAATGCTAATGTGTGCAGTCTGGAACCATTGCCTTTACAAGGCTTTGTGCTGATAAAAGCCTGTCATATGAATATGCAAGACAGCAAGTACCAAGAGAGGTTGCTGGCCAAATTCATTAAAATCTGTGAGTGACTGTGTCTGGGAACATTCTGACAGAGCTCATCCAGCTCTCCAGCTCATTAATCCTTCTAGCACAGCCATTAGATGTGGGGTTAGGGAGGAGCTGATGATTTGTTTTATCACTGTTTAACAGTTAAATGAACTTTGGCAATGTTACACTGGTCTAAGGAGTCATCACATGCAGTTTAAGGGACCCAGCCAAAGGGTTCCTGCTGGCTACCTCCCCTGAGGCAGTGAAGGCATCTAGCTTTCCCTACTGCTAGAAATGCTCTCTTTCCTCCTCTCCTGTGTTGCTGGAGAGGGCCCTCATAGCCAGTCTCCTCACTCAGGAACCCCTGTCCCATAACTGCAATTAGCTGAGAAGATTCTGGGCCAAAACAAACATTATCAGCTGCATCGTCACTATCTAAAGTGCACTTTAAAAGAAGGGTGAAGCAATGAAAATCCTGGTCACCCACAGCCCAGGATGGCTACCATGGATGGATGATGTAGGAGCCTTTGTAGACATGGTGCAGAGCAGGCCTTGGAGGAGTCTGGAGGGGACTGAACTCTGGACAAATGACAGGCTCTGCAAACAGGAATCAGTTGCCCTGATATGATTCATTAACTGGTTTTACAGACATCTCCAGGAGGTGAGAGCTTTTTCAGCGTAAGACAGACATTTGCAGTTCACCTGTATGAAGGCCTTTTCAGAAACAGCAAAGGAGATGAGAAAGATACTTTTGATTCACATGCAAGATGAAGGGGGTTAATGAGGATCTTCAGCTGGAAGACATGCATATGTAAATAAGTGAGCGGAACAAACAGACCTCCAGGTGCTAGAGGTCTGTGCAACTCTTGAGAATTTTATCCTTACCATTTTCACAAGTAGGTCACAGAAAGTTGCTGATGGGGTCAGCTTTCAGCTTGATGTAGCTCAATATAATTGATTGTAATGGGTTTCTTAGGTCATGAAAGGTGATTTCCTTTAGGTCTTCTTCCTAAAGGCAGTATTTCTAAAACCCTGATTAAGTAAAAAATGCATACTGAAGTGATTTCTAATACTCAGGACTGTAATGCGACTGCTCTCAATCATTTTTACAAAATTACAATGAACAAGCACCCCAATTCCCTCTACTTCTTTTCCCTAGTATAGAAAAATAGGGGTACATAGCATTATAGCTACGCAGTATCAAAAGAGAAGCATAGGAAGGCCAGAAGTTTCCAGAATATGCATTTCTTCAGTATGTGTATCTAAAGGAAACTGTCTGCAAGGGGGATCTCTCTGCTGACAGCTCAGACTAGTCCCAACCCCGCTTTTACAATGCAAACACAGTCATGCAAAGACCTTTTCTTAGCCCAAGGTGCAGGACTGACAGGTGAGAGGGACACCAACCCGCTCCAGGTGCACTGGATGGCCTACGTGATGGACCACTGTCTGCCAAGGACTCATGTGGGAATGGGGCATGGATAAAACCAACTACTGCAGTATCCTCCACCATCAGTGTCCTCCTTGTAACTCTCCCAAGGCCAGTGTGGACCCTTTGGGTGAGTGTGAGATGCTCAAAGGGTAATCCTTCCTTCCTCTTCAATCAAAGGGAAAGGGCAAATTAACATGGAGAACAAGTTAAGGAGAGGTGTCAACCCTCAGAGACCAGGACCTCTGTAGGGGAAGAGGGATGCTGGTGGGGTTGTAAGACCAGTGGGATAAGGACAAGGCTTCTGTAACATCTATTATCACTTTGAAGGACAGAAGAGTTAATGCCCCAAAGAGGGACATCCCCGATGCAAGCTCAGATGACCAACATCAGGGTCATAGTCTTGAGGTGTTCTGGATGCTGTATTGCATCAAGGAGCAGAGTTGAAGACCACCCTGGCAAGGAAACAGCATCCTACAAGCACTAAGCATTACCTCAGCATGACCAACCCTTAAGATTTAACCAGTGTCACGCAGCAGTCCTCTCTAAGTATCAAGGGATTAGTTTAAAAGCCATGAGGTATTTTCCAAAGAGGTTATGACATTTATTGTATGCTCTCTCTCTGTCCATTAGGCAGATCCACAGGTGTTAAGAGAGAAGTGAATCTAAAAATAGTACTTGGTTCACAGGCTGCACAGAAATACAGCTCTGTCTGTGCTTCCCTTGGAGCTACCAGGCCCTCCCATAGTGGTCAGCACCTCTCTGGAAGCAGCAGTGCTGCCCATCTCCCCAGTCTGCTCAACGCTACAAACTACACCATACTGCATTACAGAGACCCATTTCACACTAACATCCTCCAAAGTCATAGCAGCCCTGCAGAAGTTCCCATGTGGTTTCAGCCTGTCTGTGATGGCCTTTTCCACACCCTACCAGAAACACACAAGGAGACCATAGCCCACACTTGCTAGCCCTTCCTCCATCATCTCCTCACTGCTGAGCTTTGCTTGTTGTGTGTGTGTTCACGCAGCTGTTACTGTTTTCATGGGCTTCTGCCACCAGCTTTCCCACCATCCCCTTCGCTTCTTCTCCACCATCCCTTTTGCTTCTTCTATTCCAAGAAACAGGCATTTCCCCTCTAATTCTGCTCTATGAGGCAGCATGAGCAATGGTGTTAACTGAAATAAAACTCTGACCTTTTCCTTTAATGGAAGGCCTTAGACCCAGGGCAATATTCCTGTGAACCTTTTCTTCTCTGGAATATGCAAACCTGTGAACACAAAAGTACATACCTGGGGACACACATAGTTTCCTGCTACAGGAAAGGAGTGGCAATACAGAGTGGGGGTGCTGAGTGTGAGGGGACAGAGGTGACAGCTACACCTCCCAGAATAAGAGCAGCTTTGCAGCAAGTCCTCTCCTGTCTTCCCACAGGCATCTCACATCCCACAGCAGGAAGTACCCCAGGGGGAAGAGCCACATGGTGAGGAAGAGACACGTCTATCCAGAGTGGAGAGTTGATGCTTCCAACAATGCTGCCTTGTTGGGATGTGGTAGTCTCCAAGGGGGAAAGAGGAGATTAACCATGAATAGCAATGCCACGTGCTCTCAGGGCAATTTTTCCAGGTCATTTAATGCAAATAAACAAAACCCACAGCAAAGTAAAAGGCAGCTCATATCCTTGCCACAGCTATGAAGGCAGTAGATTCAGGAATCTGTTTGCTTCCAGAACTGCTAAAGGTTTGGAGAAATTAACTACAGTATGTTGATATGAAGATTTATGGGAGGATCAAGGAGATATGAAAATGAAAGAGTCAACAATATCAGAGCATGACATGAGATAGTGAAGTATTTTATTTCCATTGCTTTCAGCATTATCTCTTGGTTAGCAGGAAATAATCTGAGCAGGGAGACTGCATAGCAGAGGTACAGAAAATAGATGTGATCATTTTCCACAGACACAATGAGCACCACTCTAGATATTTTATAACTTGCTAGTGTTTTATGTCATTTCTTCAGACATCTGCGCATTAGAGTGACTGAGAACTGCAAATGATGTATAGTTAAGATATCCCCCTATAATTAAGCTGAAATAATGCTGGATTATTCTAGCATAATTATAGGGGGCTATTTTAACTATTAGCTCATTAAAAAGCTATGATGCAAATATCATTCTGAAAGGGACTAAAAAATCAGACTATATGAACAAAATGTCAGTGGTCCTCTGCTGAGACCAGATGGAGAGGTATAACTATATTAAATTTATCAGTCAATATATTTAATTATAGCCAGGCTTGGATGGAGTCTACAATGGCCTTTTATTATATTTAGTGTTTGCAGATGGATGTGGTGATTCAGAAATGCTTATGAAGGGAATGTGGTACCTATGCAAAAGGGTAGACTTTAGCTGAATTTGTCTGGGTTTTAGATGAAGCCCTGTCACATGTTCCTCTCTAGATGGGAGCTATTCTTTTGCTCACCTTGCACTTAAGGTGTGGCACACAGGGTTATAGAATCTGATGCTGCAAGGCTATGAGGCAATATTTCGGTCTCATGACGAAGCTAGCCCCAAAAATCATGCTAGCAGTTGTAGCTGTCACAAGCCCTGCCAGAGCACAAGGCACTCATCTGTGTCTAATCTGCTTGGGGTCAGCATTGGTCAAGTGTTATAGAGCAGTAATGCTTGGGTAACAAAAGGGAAGCAGTTTTTTGGCTAGTCTGGTCTCTGACAAAGGGCATCCTAGAAAGGGAACTGCCTGCCCTCGCGTGCTCTCTTCCAGAGGGCAGAAAGTTATTCTCCATCTTGTTATCTCCCTCTCTCCCCTGAAGGACCCCAAGGGGGACAAGGGACCCTGAGCAGTTGGATGGAGGAGCTGTTGCCCTGCTCCCCACACTCACTTGGACCCCAGCTTCACTGTGCTAAAAAAAGCTGTCCTGGGACAAAACGCTTATCCCCCTGTACTTAAGAAGATAAGGGTGTCTCTTGCTTGGCCCTGCATATAGTGTGGGATACAGCTGGGGCACAGTCTAACCAACCATTGAAACTTCATGTTTTGGGCTTTCTGAGACCTCCATGTGCATGTAAGGATCAGTCCCTGGCCTGTCATTAGGGCATCATTTTACAAGGGTCAGATTTTCCCTCCCAGTTCAGCTACTGCTGCTGCCTAGCTCAAAGTGTTTTGCTTTGCAAATATGGTTGGGTGTGCCTGCTCTGCCCAAAGAGGCATCTCATCTCTGGCATCTGACAGCAAGCAGCAGGGCGAAATAATAGAGCAGAGGCTAAATAAGAAAAATTACTTCTTGCCCTCAAGCATTATGGCAACAAATGGTGAAGAACATGCCCTCAGGGAACAGCGAAATGAATGAGATGAATGCCTAATGTCCAATAACTACATGTCAAATCAAAGAGCAGACTCTTAAAGCATGAAGTTGGCAAGAGCTGGTGAATGCAAGAAGTAGAGAGTCAGCAGGGAAATTTATTGTTGCGCAGGATGGCACAGTATGTAAATCTTTCTGGAGAGCTCTTTATGGTTGCTGTTAGCTTTTGAAGAGGTAGGTAAAGAGTGTAAGACTTTCTTTTACAGGAAAATAATGAAGGAGAAAAACCAACAAAAAAGCAGGGATGGCAGCTCAGGTGAAAGTGAAGTCTCTTTGTGGTCTAAGACTCGGCTCCAAGGGCTGGAGGCAAGGAAAGGGTGCCTTTCCAATGCAGAAGAAGGAGGATGAGGACTGTGAGAGGGAATGGAGCTGGCTGCAGCTGTATATTGCCATTTCCTTTTCTCCCTTCACCTTTCCCATAACTGTCTCCTCAGCTCAGGAACAGCAGAGTGAGGCAGTATGGACAAGGAGACACAAGAAGGGGTCAGGGCCATAGCAAGAACTATTTTTATACTTGACTGAAGGACTCACGTGATTGGGAAAGGATGCTCCATGTTTTCACCCAAGGAGATTTCTTTATTTTAATTTGACTGAAGGCTGGCTAGAAACTAAGAATGGGAACCTGTGCCCAGATGACCTGTCAGAAAGGATTCATATGTGCATGTTGGACGTGAGCAACTGGCAATGGTGCACATGTAGCATCCTGTTTCCTTGTGCTAAACTTGAGAGTGCTATGCTGCACCCCAAGACTGCAGAACACAGTGAGTGAGTGATGTGGTTACAAGAGTGAGTGAATGATGTGGTTACTTGCATCAAGATCTGGAAAGAGCTTCAGAGGATGTTACTGTCTCCACTCCTGGAAAGTGCTGCTCTGTGCTGTTCATGCCCTTGGCTCTGGGAAGGTGTTTCATAGGAAACTGGGTTTGGGTATCTGGAGGGACTGTAATCGGTGAGATCGGCACCCAGTGCCTCGGGAGCCACTGGGTGGCGTATGAACGCTTGCATATATAAAGGAGCACAGTCCCTGGAAAAAAACCCCACAAAACAGAAATACACATAGGTAATTATGTGGGGTCTCTGAAATGGGGAGAGAGCAGGTGAAACCAACTCGATGTACATTAGGAAAGTGGTTATATGTCATGCTTCCTTTAACAAATAAAAGTCCAGATGATCAAGTATCCAGGAGTAGAGTTCAGAGGCTGTAAAAGCAATCAGCTAATGAAAAATCACAGTGCAGCCTCACCTTGGCCATGCAGGGCAGAAACAGGGATAACTGCAACTGCAAAGTGCTTCGGCAAAACATCTGCCCAAAATTATTCCTGGTGCTTAAATACCTGCTGGCAAAGGTCAGGAGTTTCTCTTGTTTGTCTCTTACTTATCTGGGCCTTGGTCATGCCATGGCTGCAATTGTTTCAGTTGTGCAGTCCCCCCGGGTGCTGATGTGGCAGGAACACTGCAGGTCCCCAGACACAGCCCTGCTCAGCTCCGCAGATCAGTGCTTTCCTTTCCGATAGGAACAGCCTCTCCCAGGACATTGCCTTTGCTCACAGGGGCTGAGGACAGCTGGCTAGCCAGCAGTTGGCTTCACAAGCAGGCTAAAGCCAAGAGGGAGTTTTCAGCAGGAGTCAGGAGACAGTAATACTTCACTCAGTACCCTCCGGACTCCTCACATTCTCCTCCCCCATCTGGTTTGTCCCTGCTTTATCTGTAACCCCTAGTGGATTTCCATGGGCTCCTTTCCCTCTGATTGTTTAATGTGATTAAGAAAATATTCATAATGTTTCTATCCCAGTTTTGCTTATTGCCTGTAATTCCCCCTGCAGGAAAGCAAGCTCTCCCAGCCTCGTGCAGCTGGACCTGTGAATATTGCAATAGAGAGATGCTCAGAGGAGTTACTTGTTCCCAGCAGGATAAGGCCACAGAGTGACAGAGAATGGGAGACAGTCCAAGTTGTGATCAGTGTTTTGAGACACATTTTATCTCCTTTTACCAACTGTCAATATGACTGAACAAGAAGCCCATTTTGAGGATGTTTCTTTTATATGGTGCTAGGGTTGGAACAGGGAAGGGGGGCAACAGCACTAAGATAAATGATACTATTTTCAACTAATTCAGACAAGCATTTGTTCTGAATGTAGCAGCAAGCTATGAACAGTCTTCATCATCTCTAAGAGCCCTGTATTATAAACATGAGGCACTGACATGCTTTCATGCTATTCAGGCATCAGCACAAACATCACACAAGTGGCAAAAGGCAGGGAAGTAGAGTTATCAGCCAGGTTGGGGCTGTGTTTGCTTGTGTATTAGCCACATGCAGTTGTCCGCCTTCCCTCCTTTGTGTGATGTGGGATCATGAGGTATATCTGTTGTCAGCTGTCAGTGGTTCATAACTGCTAGCCATCACCAAGTCATTGACAGGCAGTGGTTGTCCCCTGCCTGTAGATGTTGCATGGCCAAGAAAGGGTCTGCAGGGGAAAAGAGAAGTGCTTAAGCAGAGCAGAGTGATGATAGCCTGGAAGCATACTGGCTCTCCTCTACCAGCTAAGGGAATTGTTTTTCATCCAGACTGGAGAAAAGAAGGAAAGTGGAGGGAAACAGTCCTCTGCAGTTAGTCTGTCTCCTAACACACCATGGCTGGGGTGTCCTGCCTGGCTGTGGGAGGTTCACATCCCACCTCCATGACCCAGTGTCCCTCTGTGAGACGGAGATTATTCCCCCAACAGCTGAAGTCCTTAATGTCTGTGACTTGTGACAGTTTGTGCTACATGAAGGACAGTGCTCTGTGACTGTTGTGTCTTTGTAGAGCAGTAGGTTGATGCTTTGACTGCTTTTCAAAGGGATTCCTGGGAAGGGGCCAGGTTACTGGGAAATAGCTGCCTTTCCAGAGCAGTGGCCCACCATGTGAACCCTGATGGAAGAACACTGGTCCTGCTGTGAAGAGAAGATCTCTCATCCCTAGGAAAAGGGCTAGGAGAGCATCTGCAATGTTGTCACCTTCTCTTAGAGGCACAAAGGTGCTGTCTTCCCTATTCTGCAGATGGGAAGCTGAGGCAGAGAACAAAGCTTAACTGATTTTCATACATTGCAGAGGAAGTCCTTGGTGGAAAGGAAACCGAGGCCTGCATCTGAAGTTGATGCCCTCAGTATCTCCACTTCACTGCAGGGTCTCGTGAAGATTCCTGTGGTTTTGGGGAAAGTCACTTTATCTGGATCAAGCTCAGGAAGGTTCATGAAGGATTTTAAATAATACATGGCAGCAAAATAGGAAAGGAGAAGGCAAAGCGTGCCCCCCGAGCCCCTGAACAGAAAGACATTTACACACATCCTTATCTGTGAAGGTTTCCTCAGTATGTAGCATTGGTGTAAACTCTTTCCTCTGAAAAGCACCCAAAGCACCAGCTGGCTCTGGCAGACTGCAGGAGGCACACGAATAAAGTCTAATGAAAGCCCAGGCACAGCATCCCAAAAGTCTCCATTCTCAAGTAGGATCCTGAGCTGCTGATTCCTCCTGAATTAGCAGAGGACAGTGTGATTTCAGAGGTTTTCTGTGGCATTCAGGTATCACTCTTTAGCTAAACATCCCTCTGATTGCAGCCTGCCTGTGGTTCTAGGGTTGATCATGCTGTATGATCTTGAGCCAGCCACAGAAGAAAAGATCACTGCTTTTTTTTTTCTCCTTTACTTCTTCCAGGATAATAGATTTCTCCCTCCACAGTTTTGTTATTCACACGAGATCCTGCAGTCCAGGACACTCTGTCCTTAAACACAAAATGTAAAAATAAGAAGAAATAATGATACAAGTTAGACAATATTACAGTTAATCAGCAGGACTGCCTGCTTGGCCTCCCTCTGCACTGCCCAAGAAAGTGCCGATAAAACTAGACAGATATGTGACTTGATGCTGGTGCCTGAATACATTAGTCCATTCTAATCTTTTTATTTTGCAATAATTAAGGCATTATCTGTGTCCTTTCTGTCAGAAGGAAAGTTTATAATGCTGGGAAGCACTTCTATATGAAAAATGGGGTTTATTGATGTCTTTTCAGATTACGCTTTGGCACAACATTGCTTAAGGTGCCAGTACACCCAAAGGATGCATTCCCTCCCAGTGCCAGCCCATGGCTCCCAGCACCTCCCAGATGGGTTTGAGGGAGAGCAGGGCTGGCCTGGCTATGGTGCTCACACAAAATGGGATCCTCTCTTCCTTTGCACCTTTCATGAGCACATGGCCTTGTTTTCACCCAGCATATGAATGCCTCTTCCCTCCCATTTGTGGGGAATTCAAGCCTGCTGAATGTGGCTTCAAGAACAGATGCTCTCCAAAGGTCTTGGGGACCAGTAATGGGCATCATTTTAGATGAACTAGTGGGAAATCTGAGGGGCTTCATGTGCACCCTTAATGGCTCTGAGCTGGGCAGCATTCAAGTCTACTTGCATTTCTGCACTGCCATATAGCACTAGCCCTCCACCTTTGAAGTCTGAGATTTACAGCTCTAGGACTGTAAAAGGAGATGATGGTGACACCAGAGTTTCTATTTGCATGTATCACGAAACATGCAGCAGAGCCTCCTATTTAAATAGCAAACTTTTGCCAAAGCACGAATGCCTCCTACGAGACTGGAGGTGCCCTCATCTTGCACTGAAGTGACTCGCAGCTGAGGGCACTTGCCACCTCCCAGAAGGTGCTGAGCAGTGGGTAGCGTGGCACTGGGAAAACTGGGCTGGGGCAGCAGAGCTGGAGCTGGTCCATGCAGGGTGTTTTAAGTGCTGCATGCTGGAAGTGTGGTAATAGCACCTGTTTCACAAGGTCTGGCTGAAATGAATGCTATTAGTCCCCTGCTTTCATGAGTACTAAATGCACCCACACAATGTGAAAGTAGCATCTCACTGATCAAAGTCAGCTCCGTTGGTTTTACATCCACTTTGCTATTATTCACATTTCACAGCTGGATCAGTGTGTGACACATTGCAGTCCTTCATTTTTCTTGCTTTGGATTACAGGACTTTTTAATGTTTACCTGCTTGGAGAAATAACACATTTTACCTAGTGATAAATCTACTTTTTATTTATTCACAAGACTAGTTTAGATTACTAATGCAAGATGATGAATGAATTAACTACTTGATGGATCAAAGTAGACCCATGTATTTTGGGTGTTGGGTATGTAACAGATCAGTCCATCAAAGTGGTTCTATTTATTTTATTTTAACATTTCTTGATTTCAAAACAATAAAATGCTGCTCCTGGATAAACTTCCTAAACAAAGGAGACTGCCAATGGGCCTGACAACGTTTCCTTGGTAACATTTCTTAGCTTTTACCCCAGTGATTGATATCCAAGGATAGCCATTTGCTGTCTGCAGAGGAGCAGAAGAATATGGCTCAATGATTCTCTTCCTGGCTCCTGAAAGCAGAGAGAGGAGAAGCAATCCATTACAGCTGATGTGGCTTTACTCATTATTTAAAAAAAAAAAAAAAAAAAAAAAGAAAAAAAAAGGAAAAAACCCCACAACAATAACAACCAAAGGAATAAAAGGAGACAAATTGCACTTAGAACCTGATCCAAAAAACTCACCGTACTTGACAGAAAATCTCTGACTTCCCAGGGCTTCAAACTAGATTCCTGATGTGTGTTTAAGACTGACCTTAATCTGAATACATTTCTCTGTTGCAGTCTTTGCCTTCCTTGATTAAAAACCTTTTGTGCAAAGTGTTTCTTTTTCTGTTTGTAGTGCCAGCCCCACCATTCATGGGGAGCCCTCAATACCACCTACCTCAAGAAATCGACAGCCATAGGAGGCTGCTGATTTGATTTTGCAGTAAGATATCCCCAAATGTAATACAGGAGAGGAAAAGTGCATTTGCAAGCCCAGTCTGAGCTAGTCAAAAAGTGAGTTCAGGTGTGTGAGGGAGACAGGATGGACAAGTCACCCTTCACAGATGAAAGCCCCTGCATTTCTTACTGCTGCCCATTGCCCTCCCACTCTTCTCCACCAACTTTGCAAGTGTCCTCACTGTTTTATTTGCAGAAATACCCCAACAGTGCCGATCATGCCAAAGCCCTTTGCAGTCATACAAGTGACAACACTCGTGCAGAGATAGTGACTGCTAACAAGGGTGCCCATCTGCCAGTGGTCCAGAGGTGCTGCCAGCTTCAGTCAGTAACAGCTCCGCATGAAACACCAAAATGATCATCAAATTAGTCCCAAAGACCCAAAAGACAGCTTTCCCTCTGCAGGCATGCTCATGGCACTCCGCTGTGGCTTGGGCTGAGCAGATGAAGACTTCGGGTGACTTTTCAGCTCCTCAACACAATCCAAGGATCTGGAGAGAGATCTGGGAGGGCAGTGGTGCTCAGCAGCAGCAATGTTTTGGCCCCATCTCCTTTGTTTATCCTTGGCCATGCCCCCAACACAGTGCTATTTGTGGGGGGCTTGAAGCTGGCATGTTGGTTCTGTGCTATTTGTAATGTCCGCCTCAGGTTTCTCTTCCTTGCTAAAGATTTTCCCCCAACGTTCCCTTTTTTACGGTTTGAAATGAAGGAAGTTGCAGTTTTGTCCTCTAAAAGAGAGGCTACCAGCTCCAACAGGGCAGCAGCAATGTTCTTCTTCCATGGGGTTATGGGAAGAAATGGATATGGTTGTCTGGACACCTCAGAAATCACTGCAGCCAAGCAAAAGGAGGGAGATTCATGTAAGAATACATTTGGATTTTGGATGGTTGGATACCTGTGAGGTTCATCCTTCCTTTCTTCCTTGCAATTTATCCTTTGTGCTTCTATACCCCAGTTTCAGCTTACTCCAAGCTTCCCCCAACCACAAGCCTCTTGCTGCTCACGTCTTCTAAACCTTTCACAGTACATATAGCCCTACTCCATCTTTTCTTTGTCTCTGCTATAGGATCCCTCAGTCCTTTGTGGTCCCCCAAATGTCACCGTCGTCCCCAAGGTCCTTTGGTTGACAGCAGGGGAGGAGCAGGGGCTGGTGTGACCAACTAATGGCTTTCCCCTCAGCCCAGATGGCAACACTCATGGAGGATGTGGCCTCTTGCTGCTTTCAAGGCTGCTGCGGTCTGAGGTGTGTGTGGCAGCTGGGAGGCTGGGGGAAGGACTGATGGACAGGTGAAGGACAAGCAGTGGGATCACAGCATGCTTCTCTTCTGTCAGGGAAGGGGCTAAATCGATGAACACACAACAAATCAATGCTGTTGGGTTGGTTTTTTTTGCCTTTTTTTTTTTTTTTTGTAATTTAATCTTTTCCATTAGGATGCTCACCAGTGCTCCATTAATAGCTCATTCAACTGCCAGTGCTGGGTGGTACCCAAGGCCTGAGGAAATGCAAAACTTACAAAAAAATGGATAGTAATTGATCCAGCAAGTTATATAATCATATGATACAAGTGGGAGATCTTATTTTTGTAAGCCGAGTACCTTATTTCCTGAAGCCTGAGATACATTCACACACTACAGAAGCATTATATTACTTATAAAATTATCCAGTCCTTTTTATAATCCAGCATGAGTACAGCCTGTCCCAAATAACTCTTTTTAAGATGCACTCCACAGGCATACTGTGTACCTAATTATTTCTCTTTGTTTTTCTTCACTATTTGTTTCATCTAGTGTCTCCCTCTTTCCAGTGACGAATTGTCTGTACTTGCAGACATAAATAAAGCCGATTAATCCTTTAAAGACACCTTACATGCCCCAGCTTCAGCACTCCTGTTGCTGTTTCTCTTTTCTAAATAAGATACAATTCAGTGGATGGCTTTTGAGGGTTTGGGGTACAAGACTGTTCCCAGGGAGGAAAGGAGGGGGGATCTCTGGATCCCCTTCCTCCCTTGTTCGTGCAGGAGAGGCAGATGAGGGGCCCCACAGTATAATGGGTAAGGAAGAGCCAGGATGCCAGGGGTTTGCACATGAATTCCCACTTCAGTGAGAGGGATTGCTTTCTCTTCAGAGAGAGAGATCTTTTCCTGACATCTTGGCAAAGGATTGCTTGGTGGGCTAAGTTGGGACATGCTGCTGGGCAGCCAACCTGGTCCTGCCCACTGACACCTGGCATCCTGCCTGGCACCAGGGAGAGAAATCTCACTGGGGTGACAGACATGAACTTTGGAGTCATGTCCTTCCCCTTTCCCTGAAGGGATCACTGAGCACCCCAGCAGCAGAAGCTGAATCTCCAAAGTGGAGTTTGCGGTAATCCAAATGAAAACATGACAACTCCCAAACTAGAGAAGCCTAGAGCCCTGGGGAGGGCGAAATAAAAAGAAATGTGGTGAAAATCACCCCCTCCCCAGCCATTCCTGGCCAGCCAATCCTTCCTTGTGTGCCTACTGGGAGGCCAGCAATTTTCAGGAGACTCGTGGGTCTCTCCTCTACAGGTGAAGCCTCTATCAACCTCCATCCTTTCTGAGACCCTCCCATGCTCTGTATCCTCCACAGGACTCAGTCCCTGGTGTCACTGCCAGCCCCTACTGCCAGTTCTCTGTCATGCACATGGTCTCACCTCTCACTCCAGCTACAGCCACCAGAAGAACTGATCAGCCTTCTGCTCTGCCACCCAGCTGCCCCTTTCAGGGTAAGAGCATAACATGCACACAGTCAAGTGCAGACAAATGCATTGCAAAAGATACATTTCCCACTGCAGACGGTGTCAATCTGCTTACAGCACTAAAATGAAACTTTGTCCACATGCCACAGAAAAACAGGAGGTTGCTGAAAAGCTTCAGACTCTGCAGGTCCAGGCAAGCATCCTTGCATCATCTGGTCCACGCTTCACAGCTTTACCTCATCTCATACAGATGGCAGTCATCTAGAAAAATTAGCCTCTGGGAGAAAAGTACTATCTTCAAAGAAGATGCTGAGTAGCAGGGACTTGCTCCAAGCCCAGCTAGAACTGATGTGGTTTTGTCCCATGGGTTTATAAATTATTGCTACCACTAGTTTTCAGGGGAATGGTCAGCCATTTTCCTAAGAAGGCAACTCAGTCTTCAGTGACCTAGTCCCAAACATTGCAAGGCAGAGAAGAACCACCTCGAGAAAAGGCAATATCCCAGGAAGGAGACTCTTCATTGCATTTGGGCTATTTCCCAGGGCTTTGCTGACTGGGCGGGTGGGATCAGGACTTTGCATCTTAAGCAGAAGGTCAGACTGACTATTCTTTCTAGTTTAAGCAGAAGGTCCGACTGGCTGTTTAGAGAGAGGAAACCAAAGTAATGCAGCCCCTATTCATATTTGGGAAAAAGGATGTGTGCTCTGAGCCTTGTGTGTACAGCCTGAATTAGTGAAATAAGTATTCTATAAATCATCTCCTTCCTTGCAGCTCTGTTTTCCCCCAGACAATGGAAAGGAGAAACTGTAACCATGCTGATAAGCAGAGGGGTGAAGGAAAGGCAAGGTCAGATATACTCTTATGCTGTCTTCCTGTAGACATACACTCCTCATTTCTTTAAAAGCCAAAGAAGGGCTTAGATACCTTAAAGAGCTGTATGAGCCATATCAGATCCTTGTCCTTTCTACCTGGGTGCATGTGGCATGTAACTAAGGAAACTAAACACACTGCAAATGCCTTGGTTTGAAATGTCTCTGCTGAGAGCTGGTTGAAATGCAGGACTTCTATTCCACAAGAAATCCTGACATTTGCAAAAGTTTGGTTCAACAGAAAAAAATGAGTCATTTTCCCTCTGAAAAGGAAAATCTGTGGGGAGGGAAGAAAAGGGGGAAAATTGCTTGGTAAAATCAAAGCATTCCTATTATTTTTATTTTCCCCTCAATGCAGAACAGAGAAACAACTGCCTCTGTCTCCTGAGGATCCCCCCAGCCACGAGCTGAGCAGATTCAAATCCCCGTGAGCTTCTGCCTGCGCCAGAGCTCATGTGGCTTTGGGCTTCCCATGGCAGAGCTCAGCCAGCTGTGGCTGAGGGAGACTGTCCTCACAGTAGCATCACCTCAAGCTGATGGGGAACCAACCCTGCTGTAGCCAACCTGCTTCTGCTGCCCAATTTCAGGTTTATCTATCTCCCTCTCAGCTTTTAGGCAAAAGTTTATTCTGCTGGAAAATTCCTCACTAGTCTTTCTTGACAGGCTACATGTTACACCGTCACACCCATGACTGCTACTTTAAAAAATTAGTAATATTTATCTGAATGGAGGAAATAAATCCCATCAATGCAATCACATGGCTGTGTCTGAGTCCTAAGTCTCAATCCTCATTTGTTGAAAAGGGCCGTGGTGATGGCACTCATGTGTGCTGAAAGGGATTGCACTGAGATGCTGGAAAAAACAACCTGTTAAGATGACAGGCTCACTGCTCTGCCTGAAATGGCAACATTTGAACACACAATACGCTCAAAGATGATTAAGCCAGAGAAGTGTAATGATATGTGAAACCAATTTTTATTAATACCAGACTGAAACGCACAGTCTTGTACAAGGAAGAAAAATCTTCATTCTCCAAGTAATGGGGATCAAAGCCTTAATGATCATTACACTACTAAAACTGTACACTAATACCACAGCAGGTCATGGGGGTCAGAGCAAATGCTTCTTTCTTTGTATTACATGCTTTTATGTCCTCATTTACTCCACCAATTCTCTCATTATTTTCTCCTCATCTGCTATTCACAGGCGTGATTTCTTTGGCTAACATTCCACTCCTCTCTCACTAAGAAACAATCGATATTACATCATCTGCCTCGCTGCAATGGCTCATACGCCACAAGATATATCGGAGCAGGTTCCTCTGGGACTTGTTTTCCAGCCTCGCTACATCTGAATCAGTAAGGAAAGGAGTGTGCTACGCAAGCCTCGAGGTGTGGCTGGAGCACAGCTTGGGCAGCGCGATGGCTGCTGCTTCAACCTCACTGCCTGCCTGCAAGAAAGCCATATGCTGCCATTTGCTGTTGTAGCCTGGCTTAATAAGCCATTAGTGAGGAAAATAATGGAACAAATTAATTGAGCCCACCAATGAATAAAAAATGTTGGTGAAGTTACTGAGAATTTGCCCCAAGGTAACAAAGCAGAATCTGTATTTATTTGTCACCCAGGAAAGAATAAATCTGATGAACATGTATTAGTCCTTGCAGCCTCAGCATAAGAGCAGAAAAACCTGTACATCTCCACTCGGTAAATACATATCATTGGAGCAGCATGACCATCTTCACAGCTCAGTCCTCTTGGCTGTGTCACCATAAATTGCTGGGTGATTAAAGCTAGCTCATTTCCTACTGCACTGTTTGGCTTTGAGGTGTTGTCTTCTGCTCTTTCACGTGCTGCTGTCTTGTAACAGGATCATGTGAAATAGGGACCTTGTATCATTTCAAAACATATTGTCACCTGTTTCAGGAGGGAAAACTTTACATTTTTTTTCCTTATGTATTTTTTTTCTTATCATTTTATTTCCTGATTCAATACTGTCTGCCTTCGCTCCCTCTATCTAGACAGCATTTCCTACTCCTGGGCTGTCTGCAAAGGAAAGCTATCTAACTCTGAAATTTAATAAAAGCCTCTTAAGTGATTTGGGAGTGTGTAGGAGAAAGAGAGATCTTTAAAAGCAAACATTACTGCTAGGGTGTATGTGTAGCTTAATAGGATTTTCTTCGTTAAAGAGAATCTGAGCTCTTAATAAGAATCTTCTGTGAATGTGATTTCTTAATAAGACAATCTGTGATTAAGGAAGAATGGGAATATTTTGTTTATTTAGGTATACATCTAAACATGTTTTGGTTGTTTTCAGAGAAAGGTGTGTTAAAAGACACCCCACATCCTCATAACATTAAGTTGGGATTTTAATTTTTTTCAGCAATTTATTTCTGAACACCATTTCCCCATCCTCTCTGCTGGTTTGCCTGTAATTTTGCAAATTTCTTTCATCCCTCTCCCTTTTTTTTTTTTAATTCTCTAAGGCTGGGTTGCTTCTTTCTGCAGGATGACTGAGAGGAGTGTGAAAATGAATCGCACAAGTCTTACTCACAGTTTCCTCTGTGTTTGCCCTGCATTACTGGGACAGACCAAAGCTGTACTGATGAAAAAAAGCCCACAATCTACTCTGAGTAAGTTCCTGTTTAGGATCCCTTAGTGCCATACATGGTTTTTTTTCCTAAAACAGGATGCTCTAAACTAGCGGCCCCTGTAAAAGATAAGCAATGTAATTATAGCAACAAGATAAAAGCAGAAACGGCTCTCAGACAAAACCTCTGATGATTAGATCAGAAGTGATGTGAAAGGACACCCACTGAGGAAAAAGGAACTCAGCAGTGATAACGTGAGGCACTACCACATAGACCTGGGAACATCATTTCCTATTTTTTTTTAAATAAAAAGCCCAGAAGCTCATATCAAAAGGGCTCATGGCTCTGTATGGCAGGTGTTTCTTCCCCTTTTTAGGTCCTCTTTGCATGCAGGTCTGATCATGTTCTGATATCATGTGGATGAAGTGTAAAAGAATAGTGAAAAATGCCATATTTTAAACTACAATTATAACAGCATATCAAAACTAGAGAGAATTGCAAGGAACATCAGAAGGGTCTTGACACAGCAAGATAACTGGACAACATTATTGCAAATGAAATGGAGTGTAAAAGCTCCAGGAGGCAAAGCAGAATGGAAGAAATAATTGACTGTAGTCACTTAGAAGAAAGAATATATTAGAATCATCAGTGGAAGTGAAATGAAAGTGGCTGGTGAGTGGTGGCCCAAAAAGTAGTTGGAGAGTTGCTAAATGGTAGATGGAAACTGTTATCAGGTAGTTCTGATGTGATGATGTAAATAAATGGTGTGATTGGCCTTTAGATGCTGCACGTGTATGTGGTCTTTGCAATTAACAGAGCAGCAAACAAAAACAAATTCAAGAAGGCTGGAGGAAAGGAAGGGGCATAGACAGATTTCCAAATAGACTGAAAACATTAAAATCACTGGTCAGGGAGTGAAGATAACAATGAAAGAAAGGAGAGAAGAGGCATAGGAGGGCTCTTATTTATTTGTCCTCAATCCTATATACATTAAGAGGGAGCACTCAAAGAAGTTAAAACCAAGTTGAAAAACACCATTAGTCCATCACACAGTTCATCTTGAGAATCCCTTTGCCTTTGGACATCCCAGAGTTTACTTTCTGAGAGCCATGTGGTCAATGTGCTAAAATGCTTATATCCTACACTCCACCATAAAAAAAAAAAAAGAAAAAAAGAAAAAGAAATGGAGCAAGGGAATACTTCAGTGTCAGCAAACTCAGGGCTTAAGAGAAGGGGCTTGTTTTCCCAAACTTCCAGCAATATCTAGGACACAAGCCAGTTCCAACTAAGATTTGCTTGTAGAGCACAAACTACATTTTAAGGTGTGATCCTGAGTCTCTTTGGATATGCCCATGCCACCAAGCTGTGTATCCTACTTTGCATTGGGACCCTGGTCTTCCAGTCACCACACGGGTTTCACAGAAGTTTTGCACTGAAGCACAGAAAACAGTGGTCATAGTCAGAAAAACCCAGGCAAGGAAGACAGGATAATATATGTTGGCTTCCACTCTCCCCCTGCAAATTCTATGAAATTTTAACTCAATTCGCCCCAAACCTCAACAGTGTGACCCAAACAGCATGCACCACACCTCACTGGCTGGGTAATGCAGAGTGTACTAAGTCACATCCATAGACATTGAGGGCACTGCTCCTGCACACCCACCTGCAACACAGAGATGCTGCTGGAGCTCACAGAGCTGTATCACTGCACAGGGTGCTACAGAGAAAAACACAGTGAGATATCAGATGCTGAAACCCAGCTGCTGTCTGAGGACCAAGGCCAGAGAGAGGGTCCATGCACACAAAGGCCAGGTGTCGTCCCAGACACGTCCCAAAGCACGCACCATACTGAGGCAAGGTGATGCCTGGTGGGATGAAGTGGAAGGACAAAATCTATGCCACCCACTTCTTAGCAGATCGGCCACCATGCAGTTTTCTCACTGCAGTTTTGCTGTCTCTCTCTCTTGATAACTCACCTCCTTGCCTACCTCCTCCGTCACAGATATTCCACTCCCCGATGCAATTAATTTGCTGGTCTCCATTTCACAGGTTTCAGATGCACATAAGCCTTAGAGTAGTTGTCTCAACATCAGTGAAAATATTTGTAAAAGTGAGAACTACTCAAGTGAAGAAAGAGTTTACCTATAATTTGCAGCAATTTTTTTGCATTTCAACTCTGGACTGTGCAGCTTTTTTGAGCCAAAAAGATTCAGATGCTTTATATGCAAGTTTGTTGCATTCTCCTAAAGCAATGAATGATTCATTTCAGTCGTGACTGAAAAGCTTAGGGCTTGCCTACAGTTGGAAATTTACCAAAATAGTTATTCTAGAAGAAGTCTAGGGGTAGCGACTCTTCTTCTGGAATTAAAATGCCCACACAGTGTTTGATAACACTGTCGTTATTCTGGAAGAGCTATTCTGCTACATTTGCAAGTGTTGACCTCCTTGTGTCAGAGGTTATGTGAGCAGGTTATCCTTGCTGTGTGATTTAAGATGAGAAGGTAAGAAAGTTTGTTTTGGTGCCTGAGCATAATACTAGGTCTGATCTGTGACTGTGTTTTTGAGAGAACCTTAAAAGGGTGAAAACAGCATAGCAGATTACCAGCACCAATGTTCTCCACCAAACTGGAGGCGGAGCAGTGCAGTAGAACTTATTTTATGATGTAATTTCTAGTTTAAGTTTTTCATCCGAGGGACATAAGGACACATTGCCATATTTTGGTAATATTTCTTCCTGGCTTCCTGTAATGATTGCTAGCAGAGAGAAAGTTTTGGCCCCTGCTGCTTCTTAACACCCTTAGTTCACCACTGCCCAGCCAAAACTGATGCAGTCAAGGGTCAGAATACCAACAGGTCAATGTGCTGCTTCCCTGGGAACATGAAATATAGCAAGTCCCTCTAACGCTTTATTTCTCCACAGTGCTACTGAGGGACTGAGTCCAAACCCAGAGGGGGATGTCTTCCCTTACAGGTGTGCGGTCCACTTGTGCCGATGTGACTCACCAAGAGGACTGCTACCCAGCTGCACCCTGTGCTACATGACGCTGATCTTCATGGGCACCAGGTTTCTCATGCTGGGACTTCCATCAGGCTAGATGAGGACCACACACATGAAGTGCTGCTCCAGAGAAAAATTGGTGCAACATCCCCATACCTGAGGGCACTTCCTCTGGCCACCTGCTTCCCCGCCATGTGGAGACCTGCAAGGCTTCTGGTGTTACACACTCCAAAACAGGAGGTGCTTAATTCAGTGGGAAGTAATTTTGACCAACTTTTTGGGTTTGAGGTATGTGTGTGTATAATAGTACTCTGTGGTTTTGTTAGTGCCTGGAGATGCAGCTGTTAGGCAGCCTCTGCTGTGAAAAGGGCTCTTGCCACTGGTATGGATCTTGTCCTGTGGAAGAAAAGCTTCTAACACAACAAAGAAAGTGAGGTTCAGCATTCCTGATATTTCTATATTAAAAATGAACAGCAACTAATAAAAACAAAATAAAGATTTTAGGCCTTCAAGATACACAAATGAAAGTACCAGAAGGCATAATTCCTGCCTCTTGCAGCCTCTTCCAGTTATATCTAAAAGCCAGCTGCCAGCAGGCCATAGTCTCCAAGTGTCCCACTCTTCCCTTCCTTTTGGTGGACATACCAGAGCTGACACTGTCTGAAGACAATGAGAAACAAAATAAACCATTTTACTACCTGTGCCATGGTCTTTATTGTCTGGTTCTTAAAACATCCCTGTGGCCTAATGTATGCCATAAAGGTTGTTTAGGCTCTTAATGGATAAACAAACATAAACAGCAATGCACAGGCAGGATTTAAGAACATCCACAAACAGTTCATTTTCAGGCATTATAAACTGGCAGGAACACATTAAAATCTATGCATATTGCTGGAGAAAGTATAACTGGGAAGGGTGCCTAGAACATCTCACATGTTTCTGCCCCAAGACAAATGTGTTCTGGGCAAAGATTACGAAAGTAATGACTAAGGATTACATCCTTGCTTGGAAGAACTGTTATCTATCCTCCAGGGTGGCAACAGGGACAGAAAATCTGCGTGAACAGAGAAGGAGTTGCTCTGACATTTTCTGCTCCAAAGGTACCACTTGAGAGATATGAGGAGCAGAAAAATCCTCCAAACATAGAATCATAGAGTAGGCTGAGTTGGGAGGGACCCATCAGGATTACTGAGTCCAGATCCTGGCCCTGCACAGAACACCCAAAGAGTCACACCACAGGCCTGAGAGCGTTGTCCAAATACTTCTTGAACTCTGTCAGGCTGGGTGCTGTGACCACTTCCCTGGGGAGCCTGTTCAAGTGCTCAACTACCCTCTGGCTGAAAAACCTTTTCCTAATATCTAACCTAAACCTCCCTTGACTCAGCTTCATGCCATTTCCTCGAGTCCTGTCGTTGGTCACGAGACTGAAGAGATCAGTGCCTGTCCCTTTGTTTCTCTCACAAGGAAGTTGTAGACTGCAATGAGGTCTCCCCTCAGTCTCCTCCAGACTGAACAAACCAAGTGCCCTCCCATGCTCCTTTCAAGTCTTCCCTTCCAGACCCTTCACCATCCTTGTGCCCCTCCTTTAGACCGTTTCTAAGAGCTTAATTTTTTTTAATATTGTAGTGCCCAAAACTGCTGCTCTCCTGCCTCACATTCCCTAGTCTATACACACAATCAAGGCTGTCCCATCCCAGGTGCAGAATCCAGCACTTACCCTTGTTAAACTTCATATGTTTGGTGATTGCCCAGTCCTCTGATTTGTCAAGATCTCTCTTTAGGTTCTCTCTGTCCTCAAAGGAGTTGACAGCTCCTCCCAATTTAGTGTCACTGGCAAACTTACTTAGTATTCCTTTGAGTCATGCATCCATGTTGTTAATGAAGATGTTGAAGAGAATTGGGCTGGGGAACCCCATTAGTGACCAGTCACCAGCCTGATGTTCCCTCATTCACTATAACTTTTTGTGCTCAAACTGAGCCAGTTGCTCACCCACTGTGTAACATGGTTATTCAGTAGTATGCTGGACATTTTCTCCAGAAGGATACTGTGTGGGACAGTATCAAAAGCTTTTCTGAAGTCCAAAAAGATTACTTCTACTGGCTTTCTTTGATCAGTTAGGTGGGTTACTTTGTCGTAGAATGAAATCAGGTTCGACAAGAGGGACTTTCCCCACACGAAGCTGTGCTGGCTGTGACTGATGACTGTGCTGTCCTGCAGGTTTTTTTCAATACTTCCCAGAATAATCTTTTCCATGATTTTACCAGACACTGAGGTGAGAATGACAGACCTGTAGTTTTCTGGGTCCTCCTTCTTTCCTTTCTTGAAAACTGGGACAACATTTGCTATCTTCCAGTCAGCAGAGACCTCTCTGGATTCCCAAAACTGCTCAAAAATTGAGAGAGGTTCTGTAATGACATCAACCAGTTCTTTGAGGATTCTGGGGTGAATCCCATCAGGCCCCACAGATGTGTAGGGATCCAGCTGGAGCAGCACATCCTGCATAATTTCAGGGTTGATTGGGAGCTGATCATTCTCACAGGCATGGTCCTCCAGCTCAGGGCACTGAGACCCTCTTCGTCCGTCATCCGTGTTGAAGACTGAGGCAAAGAGAGCGTTAAACACCTCTGCCTTGTCTCTGTCCCTATTTGGGAGGTGACCATCCTCATCCTGTAAGGGGCCAATGATATTTCTATACATCCAATTGCCATTAATATATCTGAAAAAACTTTTTTTTGTCCCCCACAGTTCTGGCTGCCTAGCTCCTGTTCTCTTTTCCCCGCTCTGAGATAGGTGCAACCTTGTGGTTCCAGGATGCATGGGCGGAATTCTGTGAGGCAGAGAGTGGATACTGGAAGGAGTATCAGCTCCATCTTCTCTGGTCAGCCGCAGCCGCAGCAGCAGCAGCAACAGCAATGCTGCATGCAAGGTTTGCACAAAGCATGCCATGTTTTCAATACAATGGCAGCAAGAGGACTCCGTACCTGCAACCTAGATGCTGAAGTGAAACCAAAACCTTGCATTTCTCAGAGCCTTACAGCAGCGCTGCATTCCCAGGCACTGTGCACAGTATGTTGTTTCATAGCAGCTCAAAGCAGCCCTGATGTTCAACAGCCTTTTTGTACAAAGTGTAATTACTTTCCGTCCCCAACAGCCTTTTCTGCAAAGTGTAATTACTTTCTGTCCCCTCTGTCCCGTGAGGGCTGGCAGTGTGGCTGTAGCATTTAAAGTACAGAGCTGTGCCTGGTCTGCAGAGGGCCAAATGCAGTCCTGGGGTACTCAGGTAAAACTGTGTCAATTGTAATGAGACACCACGGTTAGAAACAGTTGTGGGACTCTTTAACAGGCAAACTGCAGAGAGCGCTTTTAGTCCTGCTGTGTTGTAGGGTCTCAGGAGTCACTACTGCATGAGGAAAACATGCCTTCCTCAGTAGATGAAGGCTGAGAGGGTCTTATTTTCAAGATATAATTCAGCTGATTGGATTTGTCTGTAAGCCAGATACAAGCAGGGTGAGAGAGAATTCGTGCGAGAAAATGAGATGCAATTCACCGGTAGATTGTTAAAACGGAGACTTAACTTTTATGTGAGTGTTCATTCCAGGAGCTGAATTATTGGAGCTAGTATTTTCCTAATCACCACTATTCTCTGTGTACTTTCTTTCAGAGCCTTGCATTCCCTTGAAAACTGATGCTGGCTCATGAATAGGCAACTACTTGTTTCCTCCTTTTTTTCCTCCTGCCTGGAGGAAGGAGAGGAGGAAGGTGCCCCAAGGATGCCTTTTCACTTCTGGAAAATGATAGCTTGCAAATGCAAATGATGATTTTTTTTTGTTTTTATCCTTCGGGAGACTCTGGGTAGAGAATACTTTAAAAGCAACCCAGTACAGATTTGTCTGCAGAGGTTAAGAGTGAGACATGTATAGGCTGATGCAAGGGTTTTTAGCAGAAGTCAGTGATTCATCAGCTCTCAGGAGAAGACCATCCTGTCTGGAGCACATCCCTGACAGTACATTGAGAGAGACCAACCATGGTTTAATGGAAGAGTGGGATGGAGAATTAACAGGTGATGAAGAAGCTCTGAAGGGTAGCCCATGGCATTGGCATCAAAAGACTGGCCAGTCAACAGTGAGAGGGCATCGGGTAAGTGTTAATGGAAGCTAATGGCCAGATCCTGGGGACTGCTTGGGGGCCCCATGTTATGCTTTCTGGCTCACAGGGGCACATCAATAATGGCATACCTGGCTTTCAAGTGGCAGGTCAGGGAAGAGGAGCATCGCTGCTTCTTGCCAGGAGCCAGGCTACACGGGCACTAGCTATTTTCCAACGTCTTGTGAAGCATTTTGCCCTGGGAGTTATTATTTACCTCTGGTGGATGCTTTTATTTGCATTTTTTGCAAAGCCAGCTAGTTGATGTGCAGGAAGAATATTTTCTTTTTATTTGCAGGAGCTGGTATAGCTGGAGGTTTGACTCCAACTTGCTTTGGCAGTCCAATAACTAGATATTAAAGCTGTTATGTTTGTTATGTTAACGAGCTGTGGTGTTTGTTTTAGTTTAAGGCTTACATTTTCTATAGTTCAGCATGAAGCTCACTGTACTTTATGAAAAATTTAAAAAAGCCATTGGCTCTCAGTGCTCTGTTTATGTATTTCTCTTTCAATCCTTTATTAAAGTGCTATTAGAAAAGAGAAAGTTGCATAAAAGAACTTGAATCTCTATTGTAAACGTGCTGATTGGGACTGCCAACTCAATGAACCTTTAAAGTACATTTGCTGACCTGTTTGTCTTTCTGAAATTTATGTATGCTTTATATGCAAGCTTAATTTAATTTCCATACTAACACTCTTATCTGTAAATACAAAGGGCATAAAGTCTCCCTTAAAGAGAGACAGTAATAGATGGAATTGCATGAAATGGTAGCAGATGTTATTTTTCTCCAAGAAATTGATTTAAATAAATTGCATAGAAACCTGAAGAAAGAAATGGGGAACTGAACCTATGCTCTTTCTAGAAAAATATTTTTGGCAACTGCGTTCTGGAAACATGGCCTATTATAAAATAATTGAAAACTCTAGTTTCTGCACTAAGGGGCCCATTTTTAAATACAATTGATTTGATGGCGATATACCTAACAGATTGAAGAACAGTTGAAAGCAAAGTCATTTTCCCAACCTGCAGAGTCCTGTCGGAATCTCAGAGGCCATTTGCTGCCAAATGACTTTCAAGAATTTTTAGATCTATCTTTGACATTTCAAGGGAAAAATATGACTGCCCCAAGCACCCAGCCATAACTTTATCAGCAGGTTGAAGACTGCATTTCCATAACAGAACTTTTTTCACTGAACAACTAATATATTTTTCAATGGCACCCGCACAGATATATCCTGTGGTGGCTTCACCAAGATGTCACCTCTGCTCAGGTGAATATTCATCAGGCTCCAATTTTCCTATGCCTGCCTGATCTCAAACTGCAATGGTTGCTTTTATTTTTTATGCCTGAAATGTGTTTTCACAATGTTGCGTGCAACCTGGAAGAGTGGCAGGTCTTTGTACAGTCAGCTCTTTCCTCTCCCATCCCATGGCTCCCAAGTATCTCACATGTGACTGCATCTCAAAGACCAATTAGTGCATCTAGAAATAAAGAAAAGAAAGATATGGTCTGTAGGTCATATAAGAGGGGAGCAAATCAAAACAATGCAGATATAGGTTGATTTTTTTTTCCTTTCCACCATAGTTTGACCTGACAGCCAACCTGACAGGAAGGGAAAAGGTAGGAGAGTTGTGCCATTGAGAAAAAGCAGGTAGGGAAGCAGTTCTCTCTTTTCCCAAGGGATCTAGCAACCCATCTATACACCACAAGGGAAAAGTTCCCATCATCCTGCTCCCTGCTAGTGGGCTGCTTCCTGTCTGTACCTCAGCTCTCACTGCCTGGCACATCTCTGTTTATTCACTTTAAAATCTCCTCACCCTAAGCAGAAGGAAAGTGCACTCCAGGAATATCCTCTCTGTCACTGTTACACCAGACTGATGAGAAATTCAGTCCTTCTTGGCTAAGATCGCTTTCCCATCCTTTTATCATTACAGGCAGATTCAGTCCGTAAGCTCAGCTGTGTCAGCTTAGTGGGTCCTTCTTAACATCAGCATTTGTCATTGAAATAGAAACTGCACATTTCCTGGTGCTCACTACAGGGAGAGTTTATGGCCTTTGGAAGAAGGAACAGCAACTCGGGAGGACTACAAGGATGTCATGATGTTATGCAGGGAGAAAATTAGCAGGACCAAAGCCCAACTAGAACTTATTTAGGCTACTGCCATGAAAGACAATAAAAAATGTTTGTATATTGGAAACAAAAGGAGGACTAGGCAGAATCTCCATCCTTTCTTGGATGTGGTGGGGACATAGTGGCAAAAGATGAGGAAAAGGCTGAGGTACTTAATGCCTTCTTTGCCCAAGTCTTGAATAAAAAGATCAGTTGTTCTCTGGGTACTCAGCCCCTGAGCTGGGAGATGAACAGGGTGCAGAATGAAGCACTCATAATCCAAGGGAAATTTCTGAAACCTGACATACCACTTAGACACACCCTATGGGGCTAGATGGGATCTGGTAGTGAGGAAGCTGGTGGAAGAGCTCACCAAGCCAGTTTCCATCTACTTGCTGCCAGTACTGACTAACTGGGGAGGTACCACCTGATGAGGGATCATTACATGTGATTGTTCCCCTGTACTCGGCAAAGGTGAGGACGTGTTCAGTTTTGTGTCCCTCAATTCAGGAAGAACATTGAGGTGCTGGAGCATGTCCAGAGAAGGGGAACAGAGCTGGTGAAGGGTCTGGAGCACAAGCCCTTTGTGGAGCTGCTGATGGAGCTGTGGTTGTTTAGCCTGGAGAAAAGGAGGCTCAGTGGGGACCTTATCACTCTCTACAACTACCTGAAAGGAGGGTGTAGCCAAATGGGTGTTGGTTTCTTCTTCCAAAAAGCAAGAACAGAATAAGAGGAAATGGCCTCAAGATGCAGTAGTGGATGTTCAGGTTGGATATTAGGAAAAAGAATCTTCATTGAAAGGGTTTTCAAGCATTGGAACCGGCTGCCCAGAGAAGTTGTGGAGTCCCCATCCCATGTATTTCAAGGATGTTAAGCTGTGGCACTTAGGGACATGATGGACTTGGCAGTCCTGGGTTAATAGTTGGACTCCATGATCTTAGAGGTCTTTTCCAACCTAAATGATTCTGTGAAGCTTCTTAGATATGGCATTTCAATTCTTTAAAATGTACACTTCTTATTATGTATAAAGGTAGACTTACTTCAGCACTATAAATCACTCCATAAAAGCCTATGAGGAAAATTCAATATTCCTCAGTAAATCAGGCCAACAGTTCTTCTGTGGATGTGCGCAACTGTAAGCACATGTGTTTGACAGAACTGAGATGAGTCCCAATTTGGAAGGTAGTAGAAGGTCCCTATAGCGTGCAGGGGAGGAGGGATTATCCGTTCAACCTGTGGCAGAGCTAAGCATGAGTGCTTCCATTCCCTGTGCCTTCTCAGGCTTCCCTGACCCAATGTAGCCTCACCAGGTTCTACCTACCACCCTTCTGAGACCTGAGCTTAACATACAAGTGGCAGAGGAACTTCAAAAGCTTGTTTTGCAGCAAATGCTAGTTTTGTGGCAGCTGTATCAGCCTTTGCTCTAGAATTAGAGCACGTTCCCCTGGCTTAGTGACTGAGATAAAACATGGCTGGAGAAATTTGCAGAATAAAAACATCTACTGAGAACATTAAATGCAAAAATGGGGAGTCCCCTCCTGATAGTACTCCCTGGGCATCTCCTATCAGCCCCTGTCCAGAGACCATAAAGCATCAATGTTCTTTTTCTACCCCAAAACCCATGTCTGCACACATACAGATGTCTCCAGCTTCCTGGCCCTGAGACTTATCAGCGAAGTCCTCTGGTAAACATGAGGGTGGGAGAGACACATGGGACAAAGGATGGCTGCCTGAACTTGTGCCCTTTGCAGCCTCAGAGATCTCCAGATGCCATTGAGGGGAAGCAGTAGGGAGGGAGGGACAATGACTGAGGAGGTCCTGGAACTGGAGCTGAAGTGAAGGGGTTGTTCTCCATCTTCACTAGCTATGGAAAGGGCTGTTGGTACCTCTAGTGTCCTAGAGATAAGTAAGAAACCAGGGACTACACTTTTGTCCTTTAGCAGTCATCTTCCATGAAGACCTGCCTCTCCTCAGCTTTCTGGCTATGGCTCTTGGACATGCTTGTGAAAATTGCTCCTAGGGGAGCAATTGCTGCTCTCCATGGGGTGTGAGGAGCAAGTTCCACCTCTGGAGGAAAAAACAGGGGAGAAGCAACCTAGTGGGACTATGGCAGGAAGGTGCTGTCTCCACTGTCACTATCAAAGGACTTCGCTATAGGAAGTGAGGAAGGATTTCTCATTCCTACCTCTGAGATCTGTCAATCATCATGAGCTTGCAATAGGTGGAAAGCAGTCAAAAACGTGAAATCAAACATCCCACTCTTCTTGTTTCAGCTGCTCAGGAATAGAGGACTACAAGGAGTGTCACTTAGGCCCCATTAAGGTCACAGCTGGCAGGAAATATCTTGTCAACCCTGATAATCTGAAAGTGCAATGGACCAGCTCAGGACACTTCAGCCCTTTGGAGCATGTAAAGCACTGGCTGACTCAGTTTATTGCATAGTAGCAGCAGTTGCATACAAGAGGGCAAGAGGATGTGATGCAGTTTCTGTTTTAAAGAAGTGATATACTTAACAACTCTGTCCAGAAATATGTGGGGTAGCATGAATTTGTGAATTGCCATTTATTCTTCCAACATATTTTGAACACTGTCCATCAAAACAGCTTTGCACTTCAGCAGAGATTTAAAGCGTTTTACTTTATGTGATAATAATGATACATTTCTAGCATCTTGTCACATATTCAGAGGAGATAGCCTCAACCTTGACATTCCTTCCAGCACCACCTCCTTCCCTAATGGCATATTCTCTTTGTTCACATTTTAAAACTGGAGTGCTTAGCAGCAGAGACCAGCAAAAGCAGCCTCAATCATAAGGAGAAAGCAATAAACAGGCTCAAGGATTTGGATAGAGAGAAAGAGACCAAGAGAAAAAAAAATCTTTTAGTATAATTGAAAACAGGTTTACTGCTTTCTTCTCCTCATCACATTTCAGAAACAACATTTTCAGAACCATTTCTCAGTATTTTTCAGTCTTCTGGCTAGGCTGGGACTCAGGCTCAAGGTGAAGTCTTGGAGGCAATATATATCTCATATGGTACAAGTTAATTTGTCTTGTTCTCTGCTTCCTGAAGCTTAGGTGTGTTTAATGGGAAGGAAAGCAGTATTCCCAAACAAATTCAGATGGCTGGTATCAGATTTTCATAAGCTTGTCAATCTCTCAAAGGCACAGCTCAAAAGATCTTCTCCAGCAAAGCCTGGCTTTAAAAATCTAAGTGGTCCCAGTGACTTCAGCAAAAGTCCCACAAGATTCACCTGTGACTTCTGTGATGTATGGGATTAAGGCCTTCACATGCTTACTGTGTTACAGACTTCAATGTCACTATATGCTCTTGAAAAATAAAAATAGCACTCTTTTCGAGTAAAGACATGGCAAATAAGTATCTGGCCAGACCTGCTATGGAGGAATACAATGTTCTCAAAGTCAGTGGTGCTACACAGACTCTTCAGACTTTTCCAGCTTCACAGACTTTTCTGCACATGCCCAACAGAAAAACCCGAAAACTCAGGGTTTTGAGAAAGTCTAAGCTTGCGCGGCTGTTGGGCTACACGACTGTGGTACTTGCTCTGCGACATGTTCCCAGGATGGTAGGACCAGAGCTATCTTGGAGGGACAGTGCAGCATAGGGGTTGCCTGAGGTGAGCTCTTGGCTTGTTGCCTGCCCCACAGACTTCCCTGGCTCCTACAGGCAGAGCTGGGCAGGGGCAGGTTGAGTGGAGGAGGCAGCAACCCATGCAGCAATAACCAACACCAGCCCATACCCCTTGGAGCACGAGCAGGGAGCCATGCCATACTGGTTTCCTTGCAGCCCCCGTCCCAGCCTGACTTTTCCTCCTTCCTGTCTAGGAGGCCTGGCCTGCTAGTCACTAGGAAGAGATGGTGTTGATGTCATCAAAAGGTGTGTGAGACAGGAAAAGTAGTGCCTTTTTGCATACCCAGCTCCCCAACACCTCAAATTCCTTTCAGCACCTCTTCACTACAGTGGTCCCCCTGAAACACCCTGCAAGCATTCACCTTTCCCTTTTCCACAGCCTCCTGGACCTTCTTCTTTTGTCCCAGGCGTCATGACTCAGAGTCCACTGACTGTTCCCCAGGTCTCCTGCTCACCTTCCCACTATTCCCAGTCTGTTTCATTTTAGCACTGACATCAACACAGCATTTTTCTTACTCTGCATAGAATTGTGTCTGGTTCAGGTAAGATCAATTATTTGCACTGCCTGAGAAGAAATAATTTGCAAATAGTTAATTCTTCCTGATTCTCAACCCAGATAATTCTGCACTGAGTTTAGGGCTCAGTGTTCAGTGTGGTCCTCAGTCAAAGGCAATTTCTGCTCCAGACTGAAAAGTGAAAATTCAGTACAGCCTCCATGTGAACCTATAAATCGTCCCAGGTTTAGAGAGGAGCTTTATGGAGCATTCAATCCACTGTGCTGCTGAGCTAGAAAAATGTATAATTTTACAGCACTTTCAAGCAAGATGAGTTTTGTCTGTTTTGTCTGTGAATCTCTTACACAGCTTCAGCAGTAACACAAAGTCCTGAACTGGTGAAAGCTGTTGCTGAAGGAATGGCCTTATGCCAGTTTGTACCATCTGAGACGAGCTCTGTCCAGTATATATAATAGCAATTATAGTGCGGGGTGCGCTGTACATCTGACAAACTGAGCTGTGGCATAATCAATAAACTTAATTACCTATCACAGCCTGCCCACAGAGTATACAATTTTAATTCAATTATAACTACCAAAAAATGATACATAGCAGAGCAGATATATTTATCATTGAGGTCTAAATCAGCTGTATGTGTCAAGGCTGACACTTAAAAATGAAGACGTTTATAGTTTCTGGAGCCCAAAGAAACCCATATAAAAAAGCCCGTTCTTTTCTTCTCAAAATAACTAAAAATGATGTGTCACTGATGGAGGATTTGCTGCCCAGAAAATGAGTCCAGAACCACAGTAGGCAGCACATTGCCTCCCCAGAGCCCTGAGCATAAAAATCAGAGAGGAGAGGAATCACAGAATCGTCTCCAATGAAGCAGTCAACAGACTCCTCTCTGCCTCCACTGCCCTGGTGTCCAGGATGCAGCAAATAGGAAGATGCCTTCTAACCCAGCAGGGCCAGAAACAGTCCCCAGCCTGCCTAGCACAACATTAAAACCAAGAAGCCTTGGTCACAGCTGTACCAAGTGCAAAGACTTTCCACATTTGTTCTCACCTGAGAGTTCCTGGGTTTCATCTTTAGGGGTCTTATTAAACTGTACATCTGCTCCTGCAGGTAAGGGGCAACAGGGACAGGTAACAACCATCCCAGTTGTTAAAGCTAATGTAGCCTTTACTGTGAGGTGTGATTCAGTCCCTTCCTTTTTCTGTCCCTTTCTCTCACCAACACCAGGAATAGCTTTTGCTATCTGCCTGATGACTTGGGATATGAGCAAGGGGGTGGGTTAGGTACTCTTGCTCCAAATATGTCTTTCCTATGACAAATACACCAGGATGTTACATCCTGAGGAGTTAAGAATGACTAGCTGGTAAGAAGCATTAAGCTAATACCAGAAAAATTAATCAGGACCAGCAGCCAAGGGATTTGTTGCACAACTTAAAACCAACGGGGTGTCCTGGCCACCCAGGCGAATTCTTAAGTATTGTAGGCACCATGTCCCATAATCATATTCACAGATGTATTCATGACCTGTTCATACCCTTTTGTTCTTCTGCAAGTGCTGTCCTTCAGCATAACAGCTGTTTTCCTTCCCTGGTGCCTACCCCCAGTATGTTTATAGGCAGCAATCATATCCTCTATTTTGCCAGCTTTAATAAGGCAAGCTCCTCATCCTTTTTCTACATGAGGCTGCCTGTTTTCCTGTAGCATGTTCCTGGGTCTGTTTCAGATGATTTTGTCTTTTGTGGGTGTGGGATACCAGTTTGGCATGGTTGGGTTGAGGTCTTAACTGCTGCCTTCTCCACCAGCATGGATCTTTCCCTTTCTCTTGTGCTAATTACCCGGTGTCTGACTTGCTTTAACTGTTTTTTTGCAACAGAGCTAGGTGATTACAATCACCACCATTAAGTCCAGTTTGACAGAAATCAGCCCATGCCACGTCTCCAGATGCTTTCCATCCCAATCCCTGCTTAGATCCTTCCAGAAGCTGTTTCTCTGAGATTTAGTCTTGCAAGGATGAGCTAATCCCCAAATTAAAAATGTCACCTTGCATCTTTCTTCACCCTTAGGCAAAGCCTATTTTAAAATCCAGTCGGGATCTCTGGCTTGGAATTGGATGTAATTTCCTGGTCTCAGTTGCTGCTGTCTTGTGCTAGTGATTGTAATGCTGGATGTGCAGGAACCTGCAGCCACCCTGGAAGGAGCCATGGCTGCCGCATAGCAGTGGGAATCCAGCAGGGCTCTCCAGCTGGCATTGTCTTTTGCTCCTAGAGTCTTAAAACCAAAGCCAATCTTCATCCATGTTCTACTCCCATAGGCTTGGTACAGTTCATCCAACCCTGTTTCTGTGTCTGCCTCTGTGGAGAACAGACTTTTCTGCATGTCAGATGTATCTCAATTTTTCCTGCTCCCACTCCTAAAATGGCAGTGGGAGCAGAGGAAGCTCAGCAGCTGTTTCAGCTGGAGGCTCTGAGGAACGTGGGTAGGGTTTCTGAGAAACTCTGTCCAACATGCCAGGAAGTGGGACAGGCAAAGGGCCCTGGAGTAAACAAAGTCAAGGGAAGCTTGTTCCCTACAACCTCTGTCTCTCCAGGATAGAAGTGCCAAACATCTGCCCTCTCAGCTCACTGTGTAGGATGGTTTATGTGCCTTTATAAATTCACCTTCATCAAGGAAAAAGACTCTACTCCTGCTATTTATCTGCTTTAGGTGAGGCTATCAAGACAGTTTGTGGAATTAAAACCAGCCACTAGGGCAACATATAATTTTCTTCTTTTCCGTTCTGTTAGTTTTGAGATGTAAACAGGCGTGAAAGCTACAGATTGTCTTGGCTTCACTTGGGTGAAGCCCTCAGCAGCACTAGGCATCGTGGCTGATGTAAGCAAATGGCATACCTTTCTCTCCTGTGCAAATCCTCTGCTTCTGCAGAATCTGAACTGCCATTAAAAGAAAAAAAGAAAAAAGATTTTGCAGCCTTTTTGATTACAAATTACCCCCCAAATGTGAGCAGAACATAACTGATGCTGTGCAGGCTTCCTGCTGCTCCTGGGAGCCTGGAACAATGGCTTGGAGATCTATGGAATCTGCTGCCCTGGTTAATGCACCAGCAGCACTAGCGGGAATGCTCGGCTATAACCCCAAGCCTCCCAGTTTCACATTATCAGAAGGGATGTGAACTGAAGTGGAGAGTCCTATGGCAGAGAGGGAGTCGTTGCAGGGAATGGACAACAGAGGGAAGGAGAGTCAGGGCAAATGTCTTGAGGATTGGCATTGCCACCTCCTCTCTTGCCTGGTTCCCTAAGGGCTGTCTGTCTGGAGGGAGTCTCCTGTGTGGTTACCCTTGGTCACTGGAGGGGACATAGTGCTAGCAATCAGTTCCTGTGTGGTTGCCCTGTTACTCTGCCTGTCCCTGCTTTGCCATTTCTCTGACACCAGCAGGACATGGTTGCACCTCCAAGGTTAGGACAAAGACTGATACTTCTGGAATACTCTGCAGACATGGATCCAAAGACCATCTGAAAGTGCACCTGATGACTCAGACTCAGGGTCTTCCCCATTCTTTGCTACTCAGAACAAATATGCTGGATGCAGACTAAGATCTAGAGATAGTCATGGTCCTTTTCAGATGCTCTAGGAAGAGGTAAAGACAGAGCAAAGAGGGAAACCTAGAGAAGCATTCTACATTGCCATTTCTTTCATTTATTCATCTTCCACCTGTGGCAAGTAGCAAAAAGGGAGATGAAATCTGGAAGACAATCTCACTGGTGTCAGTTAAAGCATGTGTGTGTGTTTGTGTGTAAGTCCTTCCCCGCAACACATGCTGTCCCAAGAGAGCTACAAGGAAAGGAAATGAAAGGGGCACGGGGTACTCTGAGCAATCTGTAGGAACTGGGAGAAAGTTGGGAACAGGGATGTGAGTACTTTTATATTTAGAAAGATTTTGGACTTGGATAACAACAGGAGGAGTTTTAAACAGAGGATAAAACAAGGTGACAGGTGACAATCTAGGAAATGCATTTTGTTCAGAAGGGTTTTGGATAGCAGGTTATATGACAGAGAGTCTGGAGATATAAAAGACCAGTGGTGTGGAGGCTGGGATGGCTACTCTGAGCTACTCTCAAACTAGGAGTGGCTGGAGAGGTCTCTAACAGACTTGGGGCAGGAAGATGCACAATGCGTCCAAGTGCAGAAAAATAAATGTGTTGGATGTGTGATGGTGGAGGGAAGAGTCAGACCTACCCAGAGGCTCTCAGCCTGGTAGCAGATGAAATGGCTGGGAGACATTAGCCAGTTTTAAAAGAAATTCCGTGAAGAGACCTGCAAGTAAAACTGACCTGGCACTTCTGCTCTCAGATAAAATGATATATTTATGGTGACTACAGTGGATGAGCAATGAATGTTCAGTTTTTGTATTTTCTCTCTTGACACCTATTCTGATTTGCAAATGATAGACCAACACTGATTAGAGGATTATAGGACTTTCAGCCAAAAAAGAGAAATCTTTTTTTTTTTGTTGTTGGGTTTTTTGTTTGTTGGGGGTTTTTTTTTGGTTTGTTTTTTTTTTTGTGCTTGAGATGGAAGCAAAGTCATCAGCACTGAAGATCTGGCATTAGGGTGCTAGTTTATTTTCAGCTGAATATTGAGAATTCCGGGCAAACTCAGCACAGCCCATCACATTCAGATCTTTTCATGTTAGACTTTGCAAGATTCATGGCACTGATGGAATAGAGGAGAATACAGGAATTATTAATGTCAGCAGTATTATGTGGTGCTTGGTACCTACCTTCTGGGAATAACATTGCTGACACACCGTACAGTTTTATTTATTTTTCAATGCTCAGTCTGTTTCCAAACTGTATGAATCCCACTTGCTAAGGCTGAGATGTGAGGCAGGAAGATCTAGGGATTGATGGGGGAGGAATCTGTGTCCAGATATTCTGTGTGAGATGTGCCTCACTGTGATGTCCTGTGTAAGTCCTCATCCCAGGTGGGACCAGCATCTGCCACTTCGTTTGATATATCTGCATCATGTCCCGGAAGTTTATGCATCATTTGGAAATCCCTGCAGGTCCTGAGGACAACTTTATCTCTGCCTCTGCCCCTGTATGGCTATTACCTAATTACTAGTCACTAGCTTTGCTTTTACTTTTCCATAAAACTACTCTTAATTACATTTTGAGCATTACAGCTATGCTGTGTGGCTAAGATTGATGATATTGGAAATATATACTGTTATCATATGACATAAACAACTTTTGGGTGTGCCATGGGTCCAGTTAGGGTGAGGACACAGGACCACAGCATTGGACTTTCAGCAGAAAAGTCCCTGCTCCCGGGTGACACCTACAGTCCCAAGAGCATGGTGTGAAGGAACTGGGGACAAGTGGAACTCCACGTGGAGGAATATAAGACAGGAGCTGGGGGACAGAGCAGAAGAGGGAGCTGTCATCCTTCCTAGTCCTGATAAATCAGCGCCAAATACTCAACTCCTTCACAAGCCCGCTGTGGTGATCACGGTTTGTGCTGTTCCTGGAGAACTAAATGTTCCAGGTAAGTGCTATTATTAGGTGTCCTGCGAGCAGAGGAGCAGAACAAGCAAGCAGCCAGTTTTGTAACATATGGATACTGAATTAAAAAAGTCAGGAAGGGCAGAATTGAGAGAGACTGGGAAAAGGAGACGCTCTTTCTGCAAATACAGAAGCTGCCCTTACAAAGATGAGCATATAAAGTTGGCAGAGACTCAAGGTAACAGCAAGGTTTGAGCTTCAACTTAAGTGGTCTGACTCCTGAATCTGTAGAGAGCAGCACTACAGAAGGAGAAATGCCTTGGGATGCCACAGAGCTGGCTCTTTTCCACTTGGGGAGAGAGTCACACCTAGGAGATCAGAAAAATGCCTGGGCAGCACTGAACAGGGAGCATTTCTTTGCTGTTTCCTGTAAGACAGGGATGGTGTTTCCCCTGAAACAAGCAGGCAGTGATACAATGCTGACTGTGCATGTGTTTTTCACCCAGGGCATTGTTAACTCACTGAACAATCTTTAATGCCCATTGTATTTAATATATGATGATCCAGGTACAATCTGCCATGGAAGTGGATGTAACACAGTTTCCTGGAGCCTGTTTTCAGCCTCTGTTCAATCTGTGTGTGCTCTGTTTTCTATTTGTAGCAGATCTTTTGCAGGATGAGTCCTGGTGTTCATCCTAAGTGTGTCAGCATGAGAATGGGTGGCAATGGTGAGGCAGAGCGAGCCATTCTGCTGGGCCTTTGGAGACAGCTGCTGCTCTGGCGTGCATTGAAGCAGTTCCTCTGATGCCCTGTGCTCTTTTCAGACGCTGGCAGAGTTGGACCTAACCCAGAGCCAGCTCCTCCCTCACTGCCTGTCCATCCTCAGCCTGCATGTGTCACTGCTGAGAAAGTGGCCTCTGGCAGGACGATTTAGGGTCCTGAGCAAAGTTGCTTAGGAAAAATCAGACCAAGTGAAGGTTCCACACATCCTCTATCTAATGCCTCCGCTCTAGTGCAGTAGCAAGCTCAGTACCAAGTTTAGTCCTGACTTTGGACTAAAGTTTGGTCCTGAGTGGTCCCTAGATAACATCTAGACCCTGAGCTGATTGGCAGATAACACAGTTCTCAGGTAAGATGCTGAATAATCCAGAAGTACAATCTGGCCCTGGAGAGGAACAGCCTAGCAAGTGTCCTGCCAACAAAGATAGCCCAAAAGGACCTGGGGAAATTAAAGAAAGGATCCCTTCCCCCAGTGAGCCTTACAGCTGCTGCCCAGGCAGCAGGCAGCAAGCCTGCAGAAGCTGGGGATGGGGAGGGGAGGCTCTGAGGATGGCTAGCATGGCCCAGGTGCATGGGGTCCAGCATGCAGTGCTGCCACGGTTTGCATGTGAAAACAGGACTGGGGAGCAGAAGTGCAAGGCTGCCCTGTGGCTTATGAGCTCAAAGTGCTGCTGACTGCCTGCCCGGTGCTGGCAGCAGGGAGCATGGCTTTGCCACCTCCCCAGGATGTTGTCATGGTGTACCCCAAAAAGCTGCTGCAGGAGCACACAGCAAAGCAAAAGTAACGCCTCCCAATCTGTGCCTGCAAGGGAGAGCAGATATCCCCATCTCCCTGCCCTCAGAAAGCTTCCCTGGTGACTGACTAAGTCTAATGGCAGGAGCAGTAATTGCTACTGCCTAATCAGGACTGTTTTAGGATAAAGTCTATCTAATGAGAATTCATTTTGCATGTAGCAGCTAATTAAAGGACGTTTGAACAGGAAAAAGAGGTGTGAGCCTCTGAACACAGCTTTTTGGAGACACTGCAAAACAAAGGCCAAGGCATATATTGTGCCAGGTGTTTGCCAGTACCTGGAAAGATGAAAAATAAGCCCCTTCCCAACCCACGCCACTGCACCTTGGTGATCTGTGTGTGTATGTGCTCACGTACATATGTGCAGCCATATCAGAGAGCTACAGTGGAGATCAACAGGAGATCTCACGCCTCACTTGGCAAAAGGCAGTGCAGTGACCAGAAAAACCTGCAGCCCACCATTTGCATACTCCAGGGATCCCTGCATGAATCTGAGAGGGATGAAATAACTGTGAATTGAGGGATTATCTCACTATACAGGGCAAAATGGAAGAAAAAAGAGAAGCCATTTCCAGTTTCATTATCCTTAATATCTCATTCATTGCTGTGTCTTCCTATGTCTCCTGGCCTTTTTTTTTCTTTTTTTGTTTTCCCTTTCTCCCCAGTGCAGTGGGGGAGCAGGCGAGCAATGTCCTGACTTTAGGGGAGGAAGGCAAGCTGGCTTTAGAACAGGTCTCCAAGCGTTGTGTGCTCAATATGGCATCCCTGAAGAAAAAAATGCCCTTCCTTGCCAACACTGACAGTGGTAGCTACTGACAGAGGAAGGTGAAAACTTCAGGGAAGGGAGCGGCCTAAACCAAGACATAAATAAAATTGGCACATTCTGATTTTACTTGTCTTCAAAACCCTTTCCTCCTCTCTGCTACTGTGCTTCTAAGCCTTCCATATCTCTGGAGGCAACATTTTAAACCCACAAAAATAGACATGGGAATGAGGAATGGCTGAAATAATTTTAATTCCTCTCAGTTCACACTCCTCAGCAATCCCAGAGGCTCCCACTCCCCAGCAGCAAATACCTCTGGAAGGCAGGTCGTACCAGCTATCTTAGGCGTTTGTAGTTCAGGGAGATGACCAAGACGACCAAGACGTCTGGAAGTGACTGTTTCTCTCTGCCAACGTGACAAGGGAACAAGAATGACCAGTTAAGATTAGACACTGAGAGAGAGATTCATCTCACTGAACTTTAAAAGCCTGTATCATAACGATAACAGTCTGAATTCTCCTTATAGTTGGAGGAGAAAAAGCCACTTCTACATGTGATTTGCTGGATCTCTTTTAGACATATTTTTTAGGATGAGATGTGCTTACACGTCAGAAGTGCCTGTTTCTCTTCATTGCCTATAAAGGAGTCAGTATGACTAGCTCAGCTGTTGACGTGTGCACTGTAGGAATCTAAATTTGGGCAGATGAATTCCATTTCCAACTTTCAGTCTGCTGAAGTTAGGTAACATAAATTCTACTGTGGGCAAGTGCTAAATATTTGAATAGATGTGATTTTTTAATTCACCCTCTTCTTGCAAGACAACCACACCAGTAGGGTTATCTGTGGGAAGAGGAAACTGTGTGTCATTAAAACCAGAAGACATCCAAATTCTGTACTTTTTTTGGCACAGATTACCATGTAAACTGCAGCAGATTCCTTAATCCCTCTGCTTTTTAAGCTTTACCACTATTCCATTTTCAAATGTTAGCCTATGATTTAATTCCTGAATGTACAGACAATACTTTTTAGCGCTTCACTGTTCTTGTTTTTCCTCATAACATTTTTATGTGAACATATAATTTTGTGTCCAGATTCATTACAGTTTGAGTGTTTTGCCTTTCCCACCCTCCTCTGGGAACTGCTATGCCTTTCTTTCATAAATCTGAAGTCTCAAACTGGAAGAACGGCACTAGTCTTTAATATCAGAGCAGCACTCCTTCACATTTGCTAGCTCTGAGAGAAGTATTTCATATTTTCTCTCCCTTCTAATTTTCTTATTTTTCTTGACTCTTCAATTCTTTGCTGATGTGTAGGGCAGTATGTTCTGTTCCAGAAGAAGACTTGGGAACAAATGCCTGCCAAAGAAAAGGCTTTTATATTCTATTGTGTGTGGGCCATTGTGCTACTGGGTAGTTTGACACCTATTTCTACTTGGCTCACAATTTAGTCTAGAAGAGACTTCACTTTGGAAACTTGGGAGAGAACCATGGAGGGCAAGTACTGCTTTCAAAGACACAAACACTCAGTCCTTACCCCATATGGCGAAAATGTGACAAGGACTTTCTTGTTAATGTTAAACACTGATTACGAAATTGACAAATGAGGCTTAAAATCCATCAGAAAAGATGCTTGTCACCATATTCAGATAATTCTGCTTAGAACCCTGTACATTTCAAACAGCAGCAAGCATCATTGCAAGAAGCAGCAGGATGTTCACCACCTCCAAACAAAGGAGTGGGGAAGCACGAACAGTTCCTGGAGGAGCTCACAACTTGCTGTGCAGCCCAAGGAGCGGCGGTAGCTGCCGCACAGCTGGGATGGAATGTGGAGGGAGGGCACCAGGGCATCTTGCCAAGGTCACAGCTGAACGACTGCAGAGCAACTGAAGAGCTTAGGACAGCCTTTGAATGAACAGGAGTATTTTTCTAAAGAATGCACACAAAAGAGGCACAAACACGGAGAAAGAGTAGAACATGCACCCACAAAGACTAAATTTAAAAGATGTGCTTAGCAGGGAACACATGCATAGCATATGGATGCAGCTGATGGAAGAGCTGTTGGACTCCGTTCAAGATACCACTCACATAGCAGATGAACCGTCATAAATTTAAGCTACACATGTCACATCCTTACCACTAAGGTTCCCTTTAGTCATGTGTGAATGCAGCTTAGTTGTTGGATCCTGTCTTGTGAGCTAACTTAGTTGCTCTCTGAGTGCAATAATGGTGGTAGGCAGGACATGTAATGTAGAGAGATCCTCAGCTGTTCTCTACCTTTGGCAAATTATTGGTCTGTGGGCTTTTTGCAGCCCTCACCTTGGCAATTGCTAGTCCTGGCACTTGCTGTCTAATGGGTGTCACATGCTCTCCTTCAGCTCTTCAGCTGCTCACTGACTGACAGGCCAACTTCTTAACATTTGCCTTGATACATTTTCTGGTATTAAGTTAAGCTTCTTGAGCTGATTAAAAGCCTTCCAAGATTATATCATTGCCAGGTCTCCTATACACACGCACATGTTCACAAAGACAATAATAAATAATAAAATCTATTCTGTATTTCTCCAATTAGAGTACTAGTAGCTAAGTCTCTGACCTCCAGCCAATTTTCTATGTTACTGAGCTAACCCATATTTCTGATAGATGCATAAGAATGCCAGGTTATTATTCTTCAGCAATTACTTTCTGCTTTCAAAATATTTTAATCCAAAATGCAATATACTGACAAAACTGGTAGAAAAGGTAAACATTTACAGAGCAAAAATCAGACCTTCTTCTACTTCCATGCAGCACTGGAGCTGTAAGAGATTCCTTGCAGCTGCTTGCAAGGAATTAAAGTTTCAGATTTGCACTATCCTTTTGGTACCTAATTTTATAAGCAGCTGCTGACAGTCCATTAATTTGAATACAAGATGCCCTCTGAGTTAGTCTAGTGCTAAAGAAAGCGTTAGTTTCCATTCCAGAATGGGCTTTATCACAAAGTCCTGCTGCCCCTTTTGCATATCTGTTTGACTCAAGGCAATAGCAGCATGGTATTTAACCACTAGTTACATTTTGGTAATACACACAATATTCTAACAGGGGGAGAAAGACCGAATGACCTTAAACCTTGTTAGAATAAGAAAGAGAAACAGGCTTAAGCATTCACCGGGAGGATTTTAAGGGAAGTCTTGCATAACTCTTGATAGTGAGGGTTTTTAACATTATGACTAACACCGAGATCTTGTGGAGGTACAAAATCAGAACCAAAATTTTCTTTTTCTCTAATGGGTTTAAATGAAAAAAAAAAAATCAGACATGTTCTCTCTTTCTTTAAAGTTAGGTTTAAGCAGAATACAGATATTTGTCACCAGTGAATCTATATTATGGTAGCAGCCGGTGATACCACTCCGTGATGGCAGTTTCTTTCAGATTTGGGGCTGTATGGTAGAAACACAGATGCAGAAGCATCTGTGATATGATTTAGAGGATAACTTGCTGTTGATGATGCTGTATCTGGTGCAGGATTTGGAGGCTTATTTGGTGGCAGGCTTTGTTGCTGATCTGTTATTGACTTGTGGCAAAGAGGTAATGAAGAGAAATGGCATGAATGTGAAAGTAAGCTGCAATTGAAAGCATAGGAAAGAAAAACTGTCACTGAGCCAACTAGGAACAGCAGTGTTTTAGTTTTTTAAATATGTTATGCAGAGGTGAATATTAGTACCTCTGTGAACATGGAGCTTCTCCCAAAATCTAGAATGCTTAATGGAAAAAAAGATGGATCTTTTAGACAGAACAGCAGACTGATGGACAAGACAGGCTGGAACCATTCTGCAAGATATGGCATGGTCAGTGTCGTAATTTATTCATCTAAATAGAAAGGGTGAAGCTAAGAAATAAAAGTCCCTAAATGCAGAAGTCAGAGAATTTGAGCAAATAATGAAATGCATTTGAAGACCAGTGAGTTATGGTCAGAGTCTGAAAGATGACCAGAGCAAGCAATGTTTTAAATTGAGTTCAGGGAGCTAAAATCACTGAAATGAAAGGCAACAAGAAATTAAATGTTAATGGCAAAAGAAATTGAGCTTCCAGAATAGTACTATAACAATGAAAAGGCCAAAATCTAGAGGTGATATAGGAGGACTACATCAAAGGGAACAAACAGAAAAAGAGGAAATGGTCTCAAGTTGCCCAGGGAATGTTTGGACTGGATATTAGGAAAAAGTTCTTTACAGAAAGGATTGTCAAGCAGATGGCAGTGCTGGGTTAATGGTTGGACTCAATGACCTTAAAGGTCTTTTCCAACCTAAATAATTCTGTGATTCTATGATACTGGAAAAATATGGGAAGAAGGCAGACGTTCATGTAGAGGAAAAAAACCCATGAGTTTAGCCAGCCTGAGTTTAAGATTAGAGCTATGCAATAAGTAAGTCAGAAAGAAAACGAAACATATGGTTTACATCAGAGGTCTGATTTGCAAAGTGCTCCTGAAATTTCTCTGCCCAAAGTAGCTAAAGGGGTGCCAAACTTGAGACAGTAGGAGGTGGGTCAGATGATCAGGTCTCTTGGACTCTTGTAAACCACCAGAAGTACAAGGGGACTACAACAAACTGAAGGAAACGTGAAAACCAGTAAAGAACTGTGTTACAAAACCCTGAAAGTAAAGAGAGCTTCAAGAACAAAATGGATGTGAAGTTTGAAAAGCAAAGGGGCAGCAGATGTAACATGCTAAGATGGTGTATTAGTTTGCATCTAACAATTCACAAAACTTGTTCTTGCATCATCTGTACAGAAAGTCTGCACCTTAATAATTTTTACTTTATTTTAAATTCAATTTGACCAAGATGTGCCTGTATAATATTCATAATGTTTGCATCTGCCTGGAACTTTAGACTTGCAAGCCCTTAAAAAGAAGAAAACATCTTGTATTAAATTTTCTAAGCAGCCAAAATGTTCTTCTTTTCTTTTTGTTTCTTTTCTTTTTTTTTTTTACCCTGTACTTGAATTTAAATTTATGTTTCTAAATTTACATATTCAAAAACTTAATCTGAAACCTGTTTGGAATTTGGATGTCTTCTTTTATCACATTTCATTTAATGCAGCTACTTCTCAAAATGAGGCATCACCCCTGCGGCTACTGGATGTCAAAGGACAAAAAAAAGTTGCTTGAAAGAAAACGAAGCCACATTTCTATTCTGCATTTGAGCTGCTGACATTTTTCACATAACACCAAGAGATGTCAGAATACTGGCTGTTAAAGCAGTCTATGTTTGGAGCCTATTAAGTTGAATTCTGAGAGTGAAGGGAAATGTGAAGACTTCTGGAGGGACTGACATGGTATACCATTACTTGCTTTATTTCAATTTTATAGGGAAAAGGAGTTTTTTTCCTGCAATTTTTTTCCCCCAAGAGTTACTCTTAAAATGTGGCAGGTCACTGAGAGCCTGTAATTTCACTCTAATTCCTCTGTATATTCCAAGGCTACATAAGACAGCTCCTGCCCTTCTGATGAGGAAGAGTTGAGAGGAACTCCCATCAGAGCCTCTTACTCTTTCATTACTGTCAGAGGCCACCACCGACCTGTCTTTCTCTCTGATACAAATAATTCTACCTCTTTAATGCTCCCACACTATGTTGCTCAAGGGGTTCAGACTGCCTCTTCTTGTTGTTAAAGGTGTAGCTTCCCCAAGTTCCTTAGAGTTACACTGAGGCAAAGGCATCTGGAAGGAGAAGGGGCAGCTCTGAGTGTCTTGTTCAGGTCACTTGTATGCCATGTAAAGCAACCAGAATGATCTTGGCCATGCTTCCTAAGCACTCTCTTGTTTTCTTATGCAGTAGTAAACTGAAGGAGGAAATTGGTTTCCTGCTGGCTGAATTCTCCCTGGAGTTCCTTGGCATGCACAGGCAGTCTGGTAGGACCTAGAGAGACCACATTCCCATTCCTCATCCCTGTGCATCAGCTCCTCTAACCCATGCACAGAAAGAGATATCTCAGCATAGCCCTTCCACCCATCCACTGCACCGGTCAATGAGCCCGAGACATGCTAAGAAAAAGCATAAAGAAGTGAATAGACCACTGCAAACAGCTATTTACTTCCAGAGCCAAGCTGCTTTTCTACAAAGCCAGTCTATCATGCTCTGCCACACTGACAGCCTTGGAAAGGATGCATAGGTTGTGTAGGGTTGGGTAGTGCGCATAGGGCTGAGTAGGGTGCATATGGCTGGGGAGGGTGCATAAGGTTGGGCAGAGCTGAGCCTGGACTGACAAGCCCAGATGGACTCCTTCCACGCCTGGCTGGGATGTCTCTGCCAACCTGCTAATCTTCATCTTGGGTTAACAGACAGCTGGTGGCATTTAATCAGAAGCACCATTCATGTACACCCTCCACACCAATGAATCTCCTGAACTGTGTTGGGCTGGATAATGCAGGTCTATCAGTTGCTTCCTTCAATTGCTCCCAAAGCCTTTTGTGTCTGCCAGTTTACAGATGATCTCAAATATTGTTTCTGACTTCAAAGGTAAGTGGACATATGTAAAAGCATTTGAACATCCATCACATCTGAGCAAGAAATATTGCCGAACAGCTTCTCCTCCTGCATAGCAGTGTGCCAGGGATATTCTACTGAAGCTCCTGCCTCAGCCTACACTATCCTTAGCACTGATAATCCCCACTTCCTGGCATCTGCCTGCTCTCATGGCGTGATCCTTCTTCAGTAGTACTGCTTTTGCCTGCCTCAAAGGCAATAAGAGTATCTGACTGGGGGTGCTATAGGGCCATGTAGACTCATTGTCATGCTATTGGAAACTTAGAGGAAGCAATTTGAGAAAGCAGAGATAGATCAAGAAATGCACATCTCAGTTTGGAAGGCTGAATCCAAGTGGAAACAGCCCCAGGAGCTGAAAATCTTTGTATAAGCCCATGTTAACATCATGTGAACTAATTTACAGCTAGTTTTGCCAAATTTAGCTTTCCATTGATGCTTTTCAGGAGCTAATGCAGCATTTCCTCAGTTTGGATCTTTGTGTTGTGACCTGTAGTGATGAAGGGTGCAAGTGGGTGGGGGTAGATAGCTGTTGCATTTACCAGCACATTACCTCAGCCCAACCCCTGGGAAGATGCGAGTGCATTGTAAGTGGCTGAAGCCTTACTGGCGATAGTCCTAGGACCTGATCAGCTAGGCCAACATCAACTCAAAATTCAGCAAAACTTGCTACTTCATGGGGAAAACACGAGAGACTGAATGCTTTTCACCCTAAGCAGTAAAGTTAGGCTCTTCCCAAGAGCCAGCGATTATCAGCTTGTGTGGGTGAACTAGTTGGGAAAATAAGAGGCCTCATTCTTGTCTCAGACTGGAATCATTCAGGACATAGTCTGACAAACTTGCTTCACCTAAGAAGTAAAATGTAATGCAGATGAAGTATGAAGTCCATGCAATTTTACCTTTTTAGCTCTTCTCTTAGTTCAAATGAAAAGGATTGCTGTGAAAATCCAATCCTTGAAAAATATGTAAACATCCTACCCAGTATTGAAGGCCCTCCAGAAGGAAAAAGTATTGCTCAGAAATATGAGGTGATATTCCAAAGTACAAAAGGATGAAATAAACCCTTAAGCTACCCTCAAGCATGCATTCAAAGATATATTTATGTTATTTGGCTCAGTCCATTCTTTCTTTCTATTCAGATTAATAAATGTATATATCAGGAAATATTAATATTTTGTATATGTGAGAGCTAATTTTATTCAGCATTTTGAAATCCTTAAGTCTGGTGATTATTTTGATTATTTATTGTTTTACAAAGAGAACACAGGCACATGGAGCTCGGAAAAAGATCAGAGAGTCCAGCTCTCCTCAAGGCTTCTTTTTCTCCTTAATCCTCAGGGACATGATTGAATTTTTCCCAGTTGATTATTATTTCATATTTCTTCTTGATGTTCTATTTATTTATTTAAATTTATAAATTATACCACTATTCTAAGGGCAACTGTCCTCTCTGTGCAGACCCCTTGTCTGCCTTATGCATTTCAGCGCTTGGCTCTAGACTACTTTGTGCCACAGCATCATTGAATTTTTCCTCACTTGGCCAAGCATCCTGAAACCAACTGCACAATATTCTATTTGACATTAAGCCTCCCATATACCTTACAGACTCCAAGTTCTCTGAGGCAATAGCTGTCTTTTGAAATTATGTGTATTGGGGCCAGCATAATGGGGTCTCAGGCCTTGAGATGGCTCCCTCAGGCATTGCCACAGTGCAGCATATATTTCTAGCAGCAGAGGAGATGAACCACCAGAAGAAGTGCTGATTTCTCTGTCCCTTGGAAACTTTGCTTTCCCACTGAAACACATGCTATCGCCAAACATGAGTTCAGTGCAGGGGTAAGTGATGATATTTAAGGGCTCAAGGAGGTTAAAAGAGATGATCCAATGGTTCCTCCCAGCCTTTGATCCATGAATATATGAATATAGATATGGGCAATTAAAAAGCATCGCTGTGAGAAAGTCTCCACAGCCACTGCTTTAGGAGCACTCTGAGAGTTTTGCTGGAAGACTTCTTCACGACTGAGGCCATGGATCAACTCTGCTATCACTGAACAGTCATCCTCACAGGGGGAGAGTACATCTGCCTGGGGCAGCGGAAAAAGATATCTCTAGAATAATGGCACCTTAATTAAGCTGGAGGTGTGACGACTCTATTTCTGATTCCAAAGTGGTGACACAAATAAATGAACCAAATTGTCCACATGCAATTTTTAGGAGCGAGCAGCCAGAAACAGTGAACAACGTGGATGAATTTTGAATCATTCACTGGCTGGCTGCTGACCCTTCTTTAAATTCACATCAATTTTGGAGCCGCTCATTTCTGCTGGCTCAGGGTTCAGCTTATAACTTAAAATAATCTGCAGCTAAAGAAAAAAAGGTACTATCAGGACATTATTTGCAGGTGTGGTCCAGGCAAGACAAGGACTAGGAATCCTAGACTGCACAGCTATGGAAAGCATGCTAAGTGAGGCAGGAAATACGCAGTAGCCTCAGACACTCACCAACAGGTCTTTGAGGCAGAGCTGAACCTCACCATGACTGAGCCCAGAAGGAGATTCCCTCTGGAGAAGAGGTGTGAGTCAGTATGTTCCTGGCTGTTAACTTTATGCCCTTGTTATATCTTTGCAGTCTACTGCCAAAAGACACTGGCTCACTTACGGACATGGAAAAAACGAGCTGCCTTTTGCAATCAGCCTACTTGTTTAAGCAGCAGGCATCAGCAGTAATTGGCAATAGGAGCAAAAAATAAACTTTAAGCAACTTCACCCTCCCACCAAATCCCTTCCCAAACATGTATTGTTTTGCAGAAAGATAATATTTCTGGTAATGAAGCAACAAAGCAAATAGAGTTCAGTGCTCTGTAAACACAAATGCACACAGACCAGTACATGAGCCTTGGAATAAAATTCTTCCAAAAAAAAGCACTTCTTCGGATGCTTCCCTGTGATGGAATGAGAAATCATGACTTTTCAGAAATTACTTTATAATGCAAAAGCATTGGAAATCATAGTTATGACTTTACAGCACAAATGAAGTTCAGGCTCTGCTTGGGTCAAAGATGCAACAGGGAAGGCTAGAATTACAAGACTGGTGGGTTTTGACTTTGACTCATCTCCCAGAATGACCCAGCAACAATTTATCTTTATTTACCGTGTTTGCATTATTTTGGCATAGAAATATCCCTGGTTCTCTGGCGTGATTTCATGAAAAATTGTTTGATCTTAGCCTGCACATTTCTGCAAGATCTGGCTTGTTTCTCCTGCCTCAGCATGACACCTTCCTGACTTCTTTCTGTCAGTGCTGGTGTTGCCATTGCTCTGGGGACGCAATAAAGACATAAGTCTGGGTAATGTCAAGCTGCCTTGAGCAATTGTAAGCTCACAAGACTACCATGATGGAAGTCAGCTCCTGTAGTGGTTTAACCACAGCCAACAACCAAGTACCATGCAGCCACTTGCTCCTTCCCCACCCCCCTGATGGGGTGGGGAGGAGAGTCAGAAAAACAAAGGGTAGAACTTGTGGGTTGAGATAAGAACAGTTTAATAATTGAAATTATATCATTATCATAATCACCATCAACAACAACAATAATAATCAAAATAAAAGAAATAGGGTAATAAACCCTAAGAAAACAAAGGGATGCACAATACAGTTTCTCGCTACCCCCTGACCGATCCCAGCCGCTCCCTGCACAGCAATCAGCAGACCCCAGTCAACTCCCCACAGCTTATATATTGAACATGATGTTCCATCATATGGAATATCCCTTTGGCCAGTTTGGGATGGCTGTGCTGGCCACGGTCCCTCCCAGCTTCTTGTGCACCTCCTCACTGGCAGATCGTGGGAAACTGAATAGACTTTTACTTAGGGTAAGCACTACTAAGCAAAAACATCATGTTGTCAACATGATTCTCCTACTAAACCCAAAACACAGTAATGTACCAGCTACTAGGAAGAAAATTAACTTTATCCCAGCAAGAACCAGGGCAGCTCCAGTCATCTCAGGAGTACTGGCAAGACTGAACTTTGCTACAAAAGATCATCAGTAATGTCACAGAAGGGTCCTGGAGAGTCACACTTTCTACTCTGCTGTGGCAGAGGTATCAGGGGAGAAAAGGGTTGATGACAATAGTTACAGGGAAGTCCTTAGGTCTCCACTACTGCTATCAAAAGCCATGGACCCACATGTTCTGATTCCTCCAGCAAGAGTCACTGGACTGGCTCTTCAGGGCATTCACATTGACGAAGTGACAAAGGCACTGCAGGAGCCTGAACTCTGGTTTCACCAGCAGTCTGTTGCCATAGGCAACTGCCTATTTTGCCTGTACCTAGAGCTGGCCGTGAGCAATATGCTCAGCAGGATTGCTATGATGAGATTAGCACACTTTATTATACTATCCCTGCTCTTATCATCAACCCCAGCTCTCACAAATTCAAGATAAGGAAATTTCCTTCATGTACTTACCATGGTCTTGAACAGGACTCTAGAGAGAAGCAGTGAATGCCATTATATTCATATTTACATGGGAAAATTTAGGAAGTTGTTACTATTCTTGTTTTCAGGTCCTCTGAACCCTTCAGTGTCCCAGTTCTGGTCTGGTTGCTTATCAGTCATCCCAGCTTGAGTAGCTTGAGGGTGTCCTCTGTGCACTAAGATAATGTCAATATGAGACCAAGGCATCATAATCCCCTCAATGGTAGCCCATAATATTTTCCATTCTAAACCATCCAGGAATATCCTGCTTCTTAGACTGGCTTTAACCTGTGCACTACTTCACTTTTGGCGTCTGGAATAGAGAGCTATATCAGGTAAGCATACCTGTTTGCTTACAGGAAGGTAAAACCTTTCTAAAAATGCTCTAAAACTCATGGAAAGCCAAAAAAGGACTTAATTTCCAGAGAGTCAGGCATGCAACCAAATTGCCACCGCTTAACCCATTATTATCCATCAGCTGAGAAGCTCAACTGCAGGCACAGCTGCTTTGTACTACCCTGGCCTAGCCTGAGATCATCACAGGGAAGTGGAGTGCACTCTAAACTAGAAATAGTGAACCTAAACCCTCTCTTACATGTATTTGCAATTTAGGTTCTCCACTTCTCATTGAAATACCTTGTTGATTCTAGGAAATACCTCATTGAATGTAGTCCAGGTTGTCAGAGCTGTTGCTTTCTTATCAGAGAGGCATGTAATTAATTTGAAAATCTTAGATTTTAGATCCTTCAATACTTGTATATCTCTAAAAGTCTGGGCCTCAAATTACATTCTGCAGAAAGATATTTATGTGATGTGAAATTCTGTTGCATTAAACAACAAATACAGGCCTAACTTGACCTGATGGTGACCTTTTTAATAATAGAAAATCATCAAAATAAAGGACAATGCAAATGCAGATGATTTGGTTACAGTAGATTTGATCAAACAAAACAGACAATCTAATTAACCAGTGATTACATTAAGCAGAAGTCTCTGCATTGAGTGATGGATAATTAACTGGAATTGTATTTACTTATTTTTTATTGTACTGCAGAACAAGGCACATCTTTGCCTTTTCTTTCCTTTCACTGCAGTCTTAATTAAACTAAATTATTCTGGATGTCTTACACAGCATCTAGGCCTCTAAGTAAACATGGCAAGTTGGAAAGGGAAAGACAGCCCTGTACTGAGATTTAGTTGACGATCAATACTGTTTGGATAAATCTCATCCAACGGAACAGTTACAGCCCTGGCTTTTCAGAGCTGCTTGGCATTTACAGCTCCAGCTGAGTGGAATGTGAGTTGCAGGTGCTCAGCCCTTTGGAAAGCCGTGCCCTTATTGTTCAAACATAATTTATGCTTGAGAACCAACAAATAAACACATTCAAGGCAAATCCTAATTTCCGCACCTGGGTCGATTCAAGGTTTACTTTTATCAAGGCAAATGCACATAAGGAAATGGTGCACAGCTGATCAACATCTATAACAAAAAGGGATCTTGTACTTTGAAATCCTTATCAGAAATGATTGTGGTGACTTTTAAGTGCAGGCTATATAAGAAATAGTCTTTTAAGGTGGTTTAATTCCATCCTTTTAAGAACTGTAATCTGGAAGATTGGTTTGGCTCCCCATCACTCCTAAGAAAACCCTATACTATTGAAGAAGCCCTTTTAATAATACAGCTTGTCAAATGATAGATGTAATATTTTTAAACTATTTTATTAATTTTGTATTTGCCAGAGGCTCTGTGATATGCTATAAAAACTATCATAGTAGGCATTCATTAGATTCACCATAAACATGGGTTGAATATTTCCATGTTCCTTTGTTCTGAACACGTAACAGTTAATTTGATGAAATATTTGCTGGCAAAATTTCTCCTCTAGCTGTGGAACTACTCTCTGTCTGTCTGTCTAGACACTCTTACTGCTCTCATTACCATGGCATCTCAGTGCATCCAGACCCGTGGATATCTGAGGAGGAGTTAATAAGCATTATCTCTTACTAGGTCTCTTCAGAGGATGCTTCTGCCAAACTGCAGGGGACAGCAGACGAAACCAGCATGATTCCTGAATGTGATGAGCTGCCTTATGAGGAAAGCTAGTAGGACAGTGTGGAAGCTCTGCCATCTATTTAGCGGGGCCCTGCAGCCTGCCTCTGGCCAGGTGGCTGGGCATTCACATGTTGGCTTATATGCAGGCGTTTTTCTCACTTGTGTGCAGAGACAAGCAAAGCTAGAGTTACTGCAAGCTCTGTGCTAGCAGGGATGCCAAGGAACACCATGTGGAGGCGGGTGAATTCTGGATGAGAGAGTGGGTAAACAGAAAGGCTGAAGTGCCAGGGGTAGCCTCGGGGCACTCCCTTAAGGAACAAACAGCAGCTGAGCTGGAAAGTAAGGCCTCACTACAGCAATTAGCTTCTTGAGCTGATCTAAGGTATCAGCTAAACTTATAAACAGAAAGGTCTGGTTGATCAGGTGATGTGCATGCCTGCAGTTGCTGTATTTTAAGTCTGCACTTTTGGTCCTGAAATGCCAGACCATGAATTCACCCATTTACTTGTAAAACCTGGAATCACTTTTATGGTGCAGATTTTATTTTTGCTGGTACAGAGTGCAAGCTAGAAACAGATAAAACCCACCTTCTCATCACTGCTGATGCTCAGGGCTTGGGTTCTGATCCCCATTATTATTAGAAAAACTTCTACTGTCCTTCATATGAGTAGGCTTTTAAATAATTTGACTTCTATTCAGTTCCTATTTACATCTGAGCAACCACTCTGACCAAAAAAACTGTGAGCCAAATGTGACCTCTGGTTTGTACTGTTCCAGCAGTGATTCTCACAGTTCTCAGTCCCTCTCTCCTCACACAGAGTTAGTGTACTCCTAACCTTTCTCACTCAAGTCTGTTCAGAGTATCAAAAAATGGATGGGGCTATATCAGAAAGTTCTGATATCTTTGTCATGAAATATTTAACAAGTACTGTTGTTGAACAGGCTAGTTGTCAGGAAGATGTGTACCTCCTCAATAACGTGAGCAAAATCATATAATCGCAGCATGCTGTTTTCCACGAACAGAAATCTCAGTTGAATTCCTACTGTCTTTCTCTTCACAAGGCCACAAAGATCAAGAATTGCTTACAAAGCACAGGAAAGTGTATTCCAGTGTCCAGCAGCCTAGATTCATCCTCACTCTGTCCCACAAGAAAAACCCAGACATGTATCTTGTCTTCTTCTCCTACTGGTTTCTCCTCTTGTCTTCCTTTCTGGAAGGTTAGATGTGCAGACGTCGGAAAGGCAGCCTCAATGTCAGCGAGGAAGGAGCTGTAGAAGATAAAGGAAAACTTCTTCAGTTTTGATGGAAGCAAGGAACAGGGAGAACAAATAGATATGAAATGAAGAATATCAGATAACAAGAAAAGAAGTACTGCCCATTTTTTTCCTGCTCAGTGGCGATATATGCATGCAGACACCAGCCTAGGAGTTGCGGGGGAACACTAATGAATCTCTCTGAGTTGTGTCTATGGTGCTGATTACCTCTGTACCCTCAGAAGTCTCTTGTATTTATGATTTGGAGATGTTTTCAGCAGGCAATGAAATATTACTCCCTATTTAAAAAATGTACCACATAATTACAGAAGATGGCATGTTCCTGTTCCAGTATTGAAGTGGATAACTGTAATACCTGAAGGAGCCCTGTGCAGCATTTGTGGGTAAATACAGCTTTTGTAAAGGAATCTATGCATAGAAAAACCCATAGTATGCTTGTGAATGGTAAGGTTTAGATGTAAAATACTGAAGTAAAAGAATCACTATCCCACAGAGAAATCTGAGTTTGAGATATTTTTCCTAAAAGGATGCAAAACATATTGCTGGCAAATCTCATTCTCCTTTATTGCTTGTATATCATTATGGCAGGCAGAACACTGTCTACCTCAGAAAATTTGTTCTTAGCTTTTCGTTTTAAATTCGCAAGAACATTTAGACATGTCAGTGGTTCACCTGTGCTCATACATTAAACATACTTTAAATCATTCTCCAACACTGAGGTAACTGGCATGAATGGCTCGTATTGACTTAAAACTCCTATATAGAATAGCTGTTGCAAATTGCATACTGGGAATGGGACTGTTCCCAGTAAATATCTAAATTAGCTCATGGCAAATGCTGAGGTGTGTCCTAACTGTTAGATTATGTAGAGGGAGCGTAGGGGTCTCTATTCAACACATGCACAATCCTTTGATGTATAGAGCAGATGGGCAGATTTTAATATCTACATTTTCAAGATGGTTGCTGAACATGGTGATACAGTGACTAAATCCATGCTTTTATAGATTCAGTCCCTAAGAATTTATGTTAAGCTCACTCTTCACTTCCATCATAGAATTAATAGCATCTAATCAGCTTGAACTTATACTCTGGCAATATATTAGGTACCTACAGAGTGTCCATGAACCAGTGAATGAACTGAATCAACTGAAAAATCCCACTGATTTGTGAATGGAACTACACCTGAAGCCTCAGCAAATAATGCAACCAATTCTGCAGCTTCAGTTTGTTCCTGGATTTGGTGAGGTGTTGATAGCGCTACAAGGGCCAAATTTAGGGCTTTGGTTAAGCAAATGCAACTCTGCTCTCTTAACAGATGGGCTGCACTTGCCCATCAGAGGTCTGATTCTGACACAAAATCTTTGTACACCATGTGTATGTTGTTTTCTTTGCTTAATTGCACAGTGAGAAAAGACCTTTGAAGAAGAAACTTGTTCTATAGGAGGCAATGGGTATGACTGCAAGCTTACAAGCAACAGAAACACCTGAAAACCTCTTTATTCTGCTATTGATCCAAAGGAGTGCTTAAAACATTACTATGGCAACAATTCTCATCCAGTGGAAAGAGAGTATCATCTGTGCATAGGGACAAAACAAGAGGGGACATTTTTCAGAACTGCTTCCCACCTCCCCTTGACCACTACAGATGTGCTGACCTTTTGGCATGAGCTCCTGCTGCAAGTGCTTTCAATGAGATACGACTTATAGAATTATTTAGTGGTCCATGCAGAGAGAGTAAAGAAATTCTATTGACCAACAGAGTCCTGTTGCAGAAAACAGCACTGCATGGAACTACTGTTTTCTGAAAATATCAAACATCTCTTTTACCCCTTTTACAACCCAGGTTACTCGTGTGAATAAAAGAGACAAGGCTGCTCTGATTCACTCTAAATGCTGTCTGTGTAGTTTGGTTCTGCACTCCTTGAACCTTTCACAGTTATTAACTCAGAAAACTACTGAGCATCTCATATGGTCTTGTTCTTACTGACAATGAGTTCAGGCTAAAGTACAAATCTGTTGGCATTGTGGTAATGGTGTTATTTCGTCTATTAATTAGCATCTAGACTAATAAAGTCAGTAAGAAACCATTTTGCATTACATGGCTAAATTGAAAGTCCACATCCCATATGGCCTGAAGGCAGAGTTGAGAATCATACTCCAGATGTTTGTAACACTGAAGAAGCTCTGTCTGCTGCTCCTAGCTGCATCTCTCATCCCCAGCTTCACATATTGGTAATTTTAAGGAGTACTGTGACTCTGCTCACCTCTCCTAAGCCTTGCGAGGTGAGTGATACTAGCTATGAGTCCAGGCAGACTGTTCTTCCTGTAAATGGCTGAGAAAAATAATTGTGTGGGAGATATTGCCGAGCGAGGAGAGAAAAGGAGCAGCCTGGAAGAAAGCTTCCATACTCCCACTGCAAAAAAACAGTTTATGGCTGTCCTGAGGCTGGAGAGAAGAAAAAGCAGCTGCAAGCTCTTTCCAAGCTGTTTGTTTGCCAGCCTTCTCTCTGGGCAGTGAGTGGAACAGCCAGCTGTGAGAGCAACACAAGTAGGTGGAACAGTTCTGCCCACTTGGGAGCTCACTACTGCTTCACAGGGCCACTTAACAGCATGAATCAAGTGGTTGTTGCCCATTGCCATTAGTATTTTTATCTCCTTTTTTATAAAACCAGAGAAGGACAGATCATCCTGAGTGTAATCACACAGCACCTACAGGATGGACAAGGGATCAGACCCAGCCAGCATGGGTTTAGGAGGGGCAGGTCCTGTCTGACCAACCTGATCTCCTTTCATGATCAGGTGACCCACCTGGTGGATGAGGGGAAGGCTGTGGATGTAGTCTATCTAGACTTCAGCAAAACCTTTGACACTGTCTCCCTTAATATGCTCCTGGAAAAGCTGATAGCCCATGGCTTGGACAGGGGTACTCTCTGCTGGATTAAGAGCTGGCTGGATGGCCAGGCCCAGAGAGTGCTGATGAACAGGGCTGCATCCCCTTGGCAGCTGGTCACTAGTGCTGTCCTCCAGGGATCTGTGTTGGGCTCAGTCCTGTTTACCATCTTTATAGATGATTTAGATGAGGGGATTGAGACCATCATCAGCAAATTTGCTGATGACACCAAGTTATGTGGGAGTGTCAACCTGCTGGAAGGCAGGAGGGCTCTGCAGAGGGATCAGGATAGACTGGAGAGGTGGGCTGATTCCAGTGGGATGAAGTTCAACAAGGCCAAATGCTGGGTCCTGCACTTTGGCCACAACAACCCCCTGCAGCCCTACAGGCTGGGGACAGAGTGACTGGAGAGCAGATGGGCGGAAAGGGACCTGGGGGTTCTGATTGACAGGAAGCTGAACGTGAGCCAGCATGTGCCCAGGTGGCCAAGAAGGCCGGTGGCATCCTGGCCTGTATCAGGAATAGTGTGGCCAGCAGGACCAGGGAAGTGATCCTTCCTCTGTACTCGGCGCTGGTGAGGCCACACCTTGAGAGCTGTGTTCAGTTCTGGGCCCTTCAGTTCAGAAAAGATATTGAGGTGCTGGAGCAGGTCCAGAGAAGGGCAATGAAGCTGGTGAAGGGATTGGACAACAAGTGCCATGGGGAGAGGCTGAGGGAGTTGGCGTTGTTTAGTCTGGAGAAGAGAAGGCTTAGAGGTGACCTCATCACTCTCTACAGCTACCTGAAGGGAGGTTGTAGCCAGTGGGAGTTGGTCTCTTCTAGGCAGACAGCAGTAGGACAAGGGGGCATGGGCTTAAGCTCTGCCAGGGAAAATTTAGGCTGGTTATTAGAAACAAATTCTTTACAGAGAGAGTAATCAGGCATTGGAATGGCCTGCCCAGAGAGGTGGTAGATTCACCATCCCTGGAGGTTTTTAAACCAAGATTGGATGTGGCACTTAGTGCCATGATCTAGTAAACAGAGGGGTGTTGGATCAAGGGTTGGACTCGATGATCTTTTCTGACCCAATCGATTCTATGATTCTATGATTCTATGAAGTAAGAAGAGTCATAAAAAGGAGAGGGAACCTCTGTAGATTGTAAAGAGTTCAAGACTTACACCAAGTATTTGAAGTACAAGAAAAGAATAGAAAAGACATTGCCACTAACCAATGATACTGAAAAAAATTATACAAAAAGCCATCCAGCCATTTACTAGGTCCCAGTCTAAAAGACTGAGTTTCCTACTTATTCCATAGAAATGGTAAAGGCATATTTCTTCTAGAGAAGTATTTAACACCGCTGTTCCTGGAAATGATTCATCTTTCCTTCGTGGTAACTGTCTTCTGCATCCCATCACAAACATCAACAATGGTACAGAATATATGTGTTTCTGTGTGTGCATATAGTTATATTTAATATATATATATGAAGGCATGTTGAAAATGTCTCAATAAAAGAAAAACTAAAACACTCGCTTGGATTTAACCCATTTGGTCAATCTTTTCCCATTCCCTAGACACAGTTGGTTTTATTCAATATTAATTTTTTTCCTAGTTCTAGGTGATTTTGTGTCCCAAAGATAGAGAAATAGGAACTATTATTAAGGATATAATTATTATTTTGACAACAGCAACTTGGACAGCTTCATGAACAAACTTTATTGAATATATGATGGTTCATTACCCATCAAAGAGTGTTTTCACACTTCTCCAGCTTTCTCTGCCTTCAATATTGGAGACCCTCCCAAGCCTTTTATAAAAGTAACAGTCTCTCTTCTAGACTTTAGGGGAGTAGTTTGATCAGGTCCATGAATTTTCTTCCATGTTTTATGTTGCACACCTGAGAGTAGGTGTTCTGGCAAGAAATTATTAAGGAAAGCCTAAGTCAAATAGATAAGATATATGAGTAGACTCAAAGGCAGGAAAAGCTGTGTTCATTTTCAACTCCCATGAAAGCAAATTTCACAATGCCCAGGCCCATCTCTGCACTCACAAGAAATCCCATGTTGCCTGCATTTCTGTACTCTGGGGAAATGCAGCTGCTGATGGAAGATGTGCTCACTGAGGAGGAAGTTCTAGCCCAGATAGCCTGGGACACGTGCAGCGGCTTTCTGAACACTGAAGCCGAGACTATAAACGTGAATTCTGTGTAAAATGTGGGAGCATCACTTACAGTCACTGGTTTTGGGTAGCGGGGATGTTTGTGTCAAGCAGGATCTTATATTCTCTACCTGCTGGCCTGGTGTGCCATTGGCAATCAGAACTGTTGCCCAGTGTGCCCGTCGTATGTGTAAGTGACAGTTTAAATGAGTGCAGGTGCACTTCTTCGGTCTGCACAGGGCTCTGGTATATGGGGGGTTGAAAGGTACTGTGGAAATCCTAGGGTAGTATTTTAAGAAACTGGAGTCAGCCACAAAAACTTGGCTCTAAATCTGTCTTTTCTAGACTTTGGAGAAGAACTGAGATTCCTCAGCTGTAGCAAAAATGTTATTCTCCTGGACCATTTATAGCAGGCAGTCAGATCCTTTGTAGATCTCTTAGAGGGCCACACAATTTGCCACCCATTTTATTTGATGGAGCTTGTGCTCCAGCATGAGGGACAGCAGACAGCTCTCACTTTGGTTGCCAACCTGTGACCTCAGGGCCCCCTGACCTGCCAGACAGTGTGGGCACCTGCACAACTCCCCTCATGGATATTCCTGTATGTCTGGTGATCCCCACTCCTGCTGAGGGAAATATCCCTCTCTGGAGTTGGGGGATGTGTGGCCAGGCTGCAGGGACAGTGAGTGTCATGTAGTGTCAAGCAGCAATTTGCAGTCTGCCTGGAGTCCTGCTTCCTGAGCCAGGCTGAATCACTGCCAGGATGCAGTGATCTCTCCCCGGCGTCATCTGCAGGCAGTGGGAAGGTGTCGGACTGTAATATTAAGCCATCACAGGGCAGTCCTGAAGGGAGATGCTGGGGAGATGGGGAAAGCTCTGGATCTAATCATCACTCTTGTAGCCAAAAGAGTGGGCTACCGAGAGTCGAGTCCCCGCAATCCCCATCTTGTCTGCCATCAAGTAATGAATCACACAGGTTTGCAGCTGATGTATTCTCAAGTGCAAAGCCAACTGTCCATGGAAAGATTTCTGTCCTGTGAAAACCGCATCCCCTTCGCTCTTGCTTGTCTTACCGCTTTGAAGATGGAGCTATGCTGCTCCCACTCCCCTCTGCACTTTGTTCTTCAGGACCCCATAAGTCCTAAAGCCACGATACTTGGCAAAAAAATACCCAACTCAGGCATGAGCGAGTTCCTCTCAGACTCACAACCATGACTTTGAGTGCTCTCAGATGTCATTTTTAGTAGGACTTCTGTGGGCTTTTTAAGTGTTTATCACACAGCACATATGCTGTGATGTGGCTTGTAATTAAAATGGGGTATAATGGCAAAGATTGCTGTTCTACATAGGTTTTACAAGGCTTCCAAATGTTGAGAGGAACACAGGCTGCCTTTGCTGTGCTAGTAGTAATTGCAGCCCCCTGACAGGAATGTAAATGCAGTTTCTTAGCACATTCTTATCACAGCATGTGTGGGATTTACATATATAACTCCTATTAATGCTAATGGGAGCTGATATACATAATTCTTTTTGCATAGGGCCGACACTATATTTTTATCTGAACCTGATGCAACTGGAACCAGACATCTTGCATAAGTAGAAAGATCTGGAGTTTCTTACCGGAAACTTTCTTAACATTTTCCTTCAATTAAAATGGATCAAGCAAATGCAAGTAAAGAAAGCAATACAAGACATTATACTAGGATGTTAGCATTGAAGTTTCATAAAATCCATATAAAAAGTGTTACCCTCAATGATCCTGTTTCCCTCAAAGTTGCTATCTGTGGCTTTTAAAATAAATTTCATTATATCAGAAATCAGGACTGGGGATTCTTGATTAACCTGCTAATTTAGAATCAACCAGCTTTTAATGTTCAGATGCATTTAAAGGCTTATTTGGAGCAACACTTAGAAAATACAGCATCATTTTTGCTTAGAACTACAGTCAGTTCATCACTATGAATCTCTGAGAAAAAAAGCCAAGGTGTGCCTGGTGAGGCTCCTGTAGCCAGAGGCATCCAGAAAGGGCATCGTGATTGGTGTCTTCACCTGTAATTAAGAGAAGTTTGCTTTCACTGCTTAGCAAAGTATCTCGAGTTTCTATCAGTAGTATCTGATGTTTTGTGTCTCTTCTTGTTTCTAAGGCTTTTTGGTTTTTTAATTTTTATCTAAATGGGAAATAGCTTCCTCTCTTTTCAGATATGATGACACCCTGCTGTGGCTATGCTCCGCTTGTCACCTCAAAACTGAATTACAGTAACGCCTCCTTTCAGGCTAGAGGTTTGGGGCATACCATAAGCTCATATGAATTCTCAGAAATCTACTCTGTTGAGAATTTACATTATCTGAAGCTGTTCCAGCCCTTGCTCCCATTAATTTTTGCATGTTTATGTTTATTCTGCACAAGGAAATAAGAGCAACCCCCATTGTACCAAGTTGAAAACAAGTATTTTTAAACAGGACTGTAGACTGCAGACAGGATCCTTAAGTTCTTCCCCCACTCTCTGCTGTGCTGTGGTGTTTGTCATTAGACAAGACTGTTGAAAGACTGCCCCATCAATTTAAAGGAAGCTACAGGAAACATGACAGGATGGGGACCATTTTCTAAAGAAGTTACTTTTTGAGGCTCATTAAAGATAGAGTTTGAGGATACACTAGCTGTTTTAAAGGTTTGTCTCTGTTTTCATAGGATTTTAGTTTTAGAATTTTTTTTCCTTATGTTTTGGCTAAGGTCAGATATTTTATCATTCAGCTGGATAGTTATTGTTTAAGCATTGTTGTGCACACAGTAGAAGACTGTTCTGGACTAGCACAGCTTATATGCTGAAGTAAATGTCAAAACCATAGAGACAGAGATAACAGAAGAGCAAGATTTTGATGGCTCATTTATAATGTGGAGAAAAAGAGTTCAGTTATCAGTGTATCATTGCTGAGAATGCATCATGCTACTGCAGTGTAAATCCTTTACATTGGAAGAATAAAGATTTTATATTTGTATATCACTGACTGAAAGACAAATGGATCTGTTCCCTTCAACCTGAGAAATTTAAACTTTTGGATAGTATGTGAAAAATGTAAATGTTATTCAGAGATTTAGTAGAAAGAAGTGATATATAAACTTGCATTGCTGCACAGAAATAACATTTTGTAAACATAAATCTTGAATATAAAAAACTGAGAGACAGTGAAAGCAAACTTTATAGTAGTAAGTACTTTTTATCAGAAAGAAATAATCTGAGTAGGCGGGCCTGGCAGTGTAGACTTGTAAAAAGAGTCATAGTGACTTTCCTTTTGCGTTTGGAATGATTGAAAACACCTACTGCTTATTTAATTAATAATTCCCAAAGGAGCTTCACTAAGGTAGTTTTGCAATGGAACAGATACTCTATCTCAGTATTCTTATAAGCAAACATTCAAATTGCATGCTATTAGGAATAAAATATATTATCCAGATTTGAATCCCATATGGAGATAAGAACCTTTTGTTTTTGTACATTTTGGAACCTCAAAGTGCCATTAAAATATGAAAGGAATCCAATCATAGTGACTAAAACCCCAGTACCTAATTAAAATAGTGTACCTTGTTGACTTATCTTTGTGCTGACTGTGTAAACCTGACCTTGAAGTATGACGGGGAAAAAATCAAGTGGGAAAGCGTACACTGGCCAGAAAAAAACCCAAGGAAATTAACTGAATATTGTTTAATTAATTTTTTTCTTAACTCTTTTCAGGGAAGATCTATAATTTGCATAGAACCTAGACACTGCACTTCCCAGGGCATTCAGTGGGCTAATTTAACATCTTAGACTTGTTTATAAGAAAAATGCATTTTTTTTCTTTTGAAGAATCATCTAAGGCTTATTTAAACATGAATGCTCTTCACACTATATTTTACAATAAATTTCACAAAATTTTGTGAAATTTTGTTTTGTTTTCCTGGTCTAGTTAATGAAAGCAAAAGTGTTGTCAAATTTTGCATTTCAACTAAAAATAGTAAAGATTTCAAGGACTGAGTTTATTGTTAGTTGGGCACGTCAACCTCTGTCATTGTATTAGAGATGTAACTTTAGACTGTGTTCAGGTCTGAATGCCACTGTGTTCACAGAAGTAGAATTTGGAGAATGCACAGTTACATGTGGTAAGTAACAAAGCAGATGAATAAAACATATTGTCATTTGGTTTGGGGAAAAAAAAGGAGGAAAAAGTGCTAACTGTAGCAATTTAGCAGTAGTAATTTGCTTGCCCTCATTCACCTCTCATTGATTTCAATTGCCGATAACTATAATTAACAAAGACAATCAGGCTGATTGTCATTAGGAGTTTAGGTCAGATCTGTTGTTTTATTAATTTCGCAGCCTGCAAGCTCCTATTTTAAACCAGTTCCCTATGTTTATTGGCATGAGCTGCCTTCCCCAAAGTAACAATTTTCGCTATTTGTGAACATCTGTGAGATGTTCAGAAGATGAAAGATCTTCTGACGCTTCTCACAGATGTCTTCCCACATACAATATTGCCAAAAAATTGCTTTCCTGCAATAGCCTGTTCTGTATTCCACATTTACACAATTTATAAATTGTGTAGTAGAGAGAGGAGGTATCATTCTGAAGTAGAAAGGGAGAGAGGAAAAATGAGATGAGTCTTAAGACGAAATTTCTGCGGTTGGTGTGATGATAGAAACTGCTTTGAGGTGGTAATTATATTGCTTAGGAAGCAGTCTTGAATCAGAAATGCTATTAATTTTTTTTCTGAAAAAATGCAGCTTTTCATAAGATGATGGGAAAAAGAAAGAGAGGCAAGTTTTTTTCCCCATAAATCCAATGTTTCCTAGAGTATCTTTTTATTTTTTCAGCCACTTTTTCATATTTCCATTCAGAGAACTTCCTTGATTCCATCCTATTTCACATTTTAGGACAATATGTGTTTGAGACACTCATGGTATTTCTACATACTTTACATACTTTTTCTCATACTTCACTTTGTAATTTCAGTTCTGGTTATATGTTCCATATTCTGGTGCCTATACTTAATACTGCTATGTGTATTCTCATACTTTTAATAACCTCACTTGCTCTAATGCACACATCTTTTGGATAATAAGAATCTGTTTCTTATGTTCCATCCCTCTAAGCACATGTCTCTCATGTTCTTTGTTTTCATGGAATTTCTCTAAATTTTGTCAATTCTATCTTTGGTCCTTCAGAGTTAATGTTGTGGTGGTCTGACCTGGGTTGGATAGCAGGTGCCCACCAAGCCACTCTATCGCTCCCCTCCCTAGCAGGATAGAGGGGAAGAAAACAAGATAAAAAAGTTACAGATTGAGATAAAGGCAGTTTAATAAAGAAAAGCAAAGGCTGTGCAGAGAAGCAAAGGAAACAAACAAACAGAATTATCCTCTACTTCTCATCAGAAGGTCATGTCCAGCCACTACCCAGGAAACAGGGCCTTGGTATGCACAGTGGTTACTTTGGAAGAAAAACACCGTAATTAAAATGTGCACCCCACACATTTCCCTGCTCTCCATGGGCTTTCTCTTAGGTTTTATTGCTGAGCAAGATGCCATATACTATGTGGAATATCCCTTTTGTCAGGTTCGGTCTGCTGTCTCAGCTGTGTTCCCCTCTAGCCTCTTGCCCACCCCCAGCTTACTGGTCTTTGTGGAAGTGGGGTGGAGGGATGTGAAAAGACAGCCCTGATGTTGTGTGATCACTGATCGGCAGTAGCCAAAATATCAGTATGTTATCAGCACCATTCCAGCTACAAATACAAACCACAGCACTATGAGAGTTGCTATGAGAAGAGTAAATTCCATCCTAGCCAGATCCAATAAAAAATGTTTAACCACTTCAATTCTGAAAATTACTTAATCTCACTGAAGAACTGCAAAGGGAAGCTCTAACAAAGAAAAAGGCACTATCTCATATCTGGAGTTCAGATCACATTTGTAGCCTTCATTCTAGTCTGTGCTGTTCAATGCATGACATGTTTACCTTGGGCTTTTGGAGACCAGACTTTGGCTTCTGCACGGATCTGCTTGGTAGAGTACCATGGGATAAAACCCTGTAGGGAAGAAGGGCCCAAGAAAGTTGGTTGATTTTCAAGCATCACCTCTTCCAAGCTCAGAAGAGATGTGTTCCAGCAAAGAGAAAGTCAGGCAAAAATGTCAGCAAACCTGCGTGGATGAAAAAGGATCTCCCGGACAAACTCAAACACAAAATGGGAAGTCTACAGTGGGTGAAAGCTGGGACAGGTAGCCTGGGAGGAATACAGAGAAATTTTCCAAGCAGCCAGGGATCTGGTTAGGAAAGCTAAAACCCTGACAGAATTAAATCTGGCCAGAGACATCAAGGACAACAAGACAAGTTCCTATAGGTATTTTGGTGATAAAAGGAAGACTAGGAGAAATGGAGGTCCTTGCTGAAAGGAAACAGGAGAACTGGGTACCCAGGACATGGGGAAAGCTGAGGTACTCAATAGCTTTTTTTGTCTTAGTCTTCACTAGCAAGTTCAGCCATACCACCTATGTCACAGAAGACAAAGGCAGGGATTGGGAGAATGAAGAACCACGTGCTGTCAGAGAAGATCAGGTTTTAGACCATTTAAGGCACTTGAAAGCACACAAGTCCATGGGACCTGATGAGATACATCTGCACGTCCTGAGGGTGGAGGAACTGTCTAACACACTGTCCATCATATTTGAGAAGTTATGAGTCCAGTGAAGTTCCCACTGCTTGGAAAAGGGGAAACATAACACCATTTTATGTGAAGGGGAAAAAGGGAGACCTGGGGAACTACAGGCCAGTCAGTCTCACCTCAGTGCTCAGCAAGATCACAGAGCAGATCCTCCTGGAAACCATGCTAAGGCACATGGAAAATAAGGAGGTGATTAGTGACAGCAAATGTAGCCTCACTAGTGTCAAATTGTGCCTGACAAATATGGTGGCCTTCTAGGATGGGCTTACAATGGTGGTAGATAAGGAAAGAGCACCTAATGTCATCTTCTTGGACTTGTGACACTGTTCACATGATATCCTTGTCTCTAAATTGGATTTAATGGATACACCACTCAGTAGATAAGGAATTTGCTGAATAGTCACACTCCAGGAGTTGCAGTCAACAGCTCCATGTCCAAGTGGGCATCAGTGAGGAGTAGCATTCCTCAGGGGTAGTGTTGGGACAGGTGCTGTTTAACATCTTTGTCAGCAACATCAGCAATGGGATTGAGTGCACCCTCAGCAAGTTTGCTGATGACATCAAGTGCAGACCTGGACAGGCTTGAGAGGTGGGTCTGTCTGAATGTCATGAAATTCAACAAGGCCAAGTTGCAAGGTCCTGCACCTGGAGCAATAGAAATACACCCTGGGTGGAGGACATATTGAGAACAGCCCTGAGGAGAAGGACTTAGGGGTATTATTGGAGGAGAAGCTCAACATGAGCTGGGGGTATGCACTTGCAGCTTGGACAGCCAACCACATCTTGGACTGCATCAAAGGAAGTGTAACCAGCAGGATGAGGGAGGTGATTCTGTCCCTCTACTCTGCTCGTGTGAGACCCCACTCAGAGTACTGCCCCCATGTCTAGGACCCCAGCATAAGAAGGATACTGAAGCAAGTTCAAAGGAGGGGCCACGAACACGATCAGAGGGCTGGAGTACATCTCCTGTGAAAGACAGGCTGAGAGAGTTGGGGTTGTTCAGTCTGGAAAAGAGAAGGCTTCAGGGAGACCTTATATTAGCCTTCCAGAAGAGAGGGCCCTGAAGGAGCCTACAGGAAAGCTGGAGAGGAGCTTTTTTTGAGAATGTGTAGTGATATGACAAAGAAGAATGGCTCCAGACTGAGAGAGGGCAAGTTTAGATTAAATATTAGGATGAAATTCTTGACTATGAGACTGTGAGGCACTGGAACAGGTTTCCCAGAGAAGTGGATGCCCCATCCCTGGAAGTGTTCAAGGACAGGCTGGATGGATCTTTGAGCAACATGGTCTGGTGGAAAATGTCCTTACCCGTGACAGGGGTGTTGGAAGCAGATGATCTTTAAGGTCCCTTCAAATCATTCTATGATTCTGTGCTTGTCTGTTGAAAGGCTGAAAGCTATCTTCATTCTTCCAGTGATGTTGCAAGATCCTTGTCTCCTTCATAGTCCTTATTCCCTAGATTTGTTCACGTAACCCTTTATATTTCATGATGTCTGAATTGACTCAATTTTCTTAATTCTTTTTCCCAGTGGTGCTGAGGCTCAGATCCATTGCTCCTCTAGTAATAATCCAGGTTTACAGAGGCATTAAAGCATAACTAAAGCATATGTTAATAGTGTCTTGTCATACTTGCCTTAATTTTGTCTTGGTGTCTTTGTGATCTAATTGTTTTGTCCCCTCTTACCTCTAGATTTCTCTCAGAACTGCTGTTTTTGTATTGCTAAGTATTCAGTTCTTTGTGGGTCATGACTCTTCACCACTCCCCCTGCAGTCTATCAATTTACATTTCTCTAGGGTGAATTTCATTTAAGTAATTTATTTTAGTGCAGCGTGGCTAGTTTTCTGTTAGGTTAATGTGTGTGACTTGTTGAAGTTAAGACTTCATTTCTTAGAGCATCTCAGTAGATTAATTTCATCAGCATTGGCAGATACTAAGAAGAGGTGGGGGAAGGAAATATGACAGAAAAAGCTGTCCAAGAGGAAGAGGCACAGGAGCACCAAAAGAACTTGCAGATCCAATTAAAAGAGTTTTTTCATAGACACTCTGAGTATTATATACTTCTCAAATTTTAATATTCCTGTGGATAAGGTATGGTGAGATTTTTTTCCTGGTGAATATGACTACAGTTAGCCCAACACCCAAATTTTATCAAACCAGTCTTTTGGCTTTTCATAGATTTCCTTCCTTTTTGTTAGCTAAAACAACTACATGGCACTAAAGAAAGAAGAATGTCTTTAATAAAAGTGTCACTTCACTGCCATTTACACCTCTGTCTCTGCATCCATGAGACATTCTCTGAAACAGAGAATGATCCTCATTTTGTGTCATTTTAAGTAAGTGGTGGTGTCTCCTTCTGTCAGTTGAAGCTCTGTTTCATTATTTACATGGCATCTCTGAAACATTCTGAAATCCATTGGTTTATATAATACGCATCTAAGGAAGGCAGATGTATCATAAATGCAATAAACAAGCCAATTTCCTATTTATTATTCAAATGCAAAGGGGGTTTAACTCTCCTCTTTCCATGCCTATTAGTAAACAAAATGCTTCTGGAAAAATGGCAAAACCTTCAGTGTTTACTGTGCCTGAGCATATTATTCCTGCCTCCCCCACAAGCTATGTCACTCCAATGAACTACATACACACTGTTTGGCAAAAACAATTACAGCACTTGCTTTGAATATATTTGTAATTGTTAAAATGAGGATGTCCCCATTGAAATCCTGATAGTGAAAGTGAGCACTTTTTTCTTCCTTCATTGTTTTGCAGGAATTCTCCTTAACTTCACACGTATGTGAAAGGTTACCTCCTGTGGTCTTCAGCAAGACCGTCCATGTAGTCCTCATGGTCAACACTTGATTTCACTTGTTTATCATGAGAAGCCTCATGTTACTAACCACCAGCCTCTGTGTTCTAAGAGGCTTCATTTTAGAGGCTCTTGGTATTCCTGTATCACTCTCTGTTGGTCACTGTTAAGTAACTTCAGACTACCCAGCCCCAGTGTCTTCAGGACTTTCGTGTGTTCAGTTCCTGTTGACCTTGGTGGGAGCCGAAGACACTCAGACAGTCACAAGACTGGAGGCAGACTGAGTTGGCAGTCTGTACAGTATTCTCTGTGCCATCTGATTTGAGCATTTAAAGTCCAGGATCCCGAATGCTTTGATATTTAAAGTGAATGAACTGTTTTGCAGAACATATATTAGTTTCTTTTTTTTTTTTTCTGTAAGAAAAGTTTTGAATTCATTTTCAGTTCTTTTTCTGACACATGGTGATTCTAAGAATCTGTCTCTGTAGGGTGCAGATTCTGACAGAAGTAGATGTATTGGAATTTTAGATACCAGCACAGGATAGCTTTACCAGGCACTCAGATCTGTTTTGCCTGGTATTTGGTAAATACATCATATTAACATTCAGGATAAAGAAAGAAAAAGCAAAAAACAGAGTAAGAAGAAAATAAAGAACTGCAGAGCAAAAGTGTTTTTTTTCCCTTGAAAGGGACTGGCCTTTGAGAAGTTTTGTTAATTGGTGGATGGATGCCCTGGGACTAAAACAAAATATATTGTCCATGTGGAGGAATGGTGAGGGCCAATAGGCTGTGGGTGTAAGCGAAACACTGTGATACAGTAGCCTAGAGCATATAAATTGATTTAAAGAAAACACCCTTATTCTATTATTTGTGTGGTGTGGTGGAAATGTAATGAAATGATTGCATTCCACCCCCCAATTACCCTGTTAAGCAATCCAGTAACGTTTTATATCTCCTTTCTGTACTCATGTGCACCTGATTTCAAGTCCCAGTAAAATACTGGTTTTTTGCCATGCTCTTCATTCTCGGCATTAGACCAAGTATTTTAACTAATTTTAAGGGAGAGGATAATTTCCAAGTAGCATTCTGTGGATTGAAGAATTATAAACTTTATGATCTATACAGACATATTTCATATAGTTGATGATTTACCTCTTGAAGTTTTTCATATAGGGGAAATACCATTTTCTGAGGACCTTGTCTGGGTGAAGAAGCCTTGAAGATGTACTTAAAACAGATTTAATATGTTTGGAAGATGTTAATTCCAAACAAGGTCAGTAATTGGTCCATACTTTGTGCAGAAAAATTTGCACATTCTCCATACCAGTTGTACAGACTTCAGGGCAAATTCTGTCCTTTGCTGCCATAATGCAATTAAACCCTGATTTCTCACTGGTGAGTTAGTAACACAAGAACTCACATGACTTTGCTCCATTATGCAACTTCAATTTCCTGCTTATTTGAGGGAAATGATAATTTTAGAGAATAATGTTTACTGATACTTCAGAAAGATGGGACATAGTGCCTGATGAGTGCATATACATCAGCAAGGCACAACCATATTGCCCTTCCTAATTGGTCAAGTAGAAGGTGAAGAGATGGGAGACATTTTCCCAGGGAGCAAAAGGTCATGACAGATTGGAAGCTGTTGGAGTAGAATAAGCACATTTCTGTGCATCTGACACAATACAATTTGTCTTTGCAGATCTGTTTTAAAAAATGCCCGCCTTCTTTTTCTTTTTTTCCTTTTCCTTTTATACAAGGCTAGACAGCACATGTTCTTCCCAGTAGTTCAGCTATTATGGAATTCTGCAGAGATACCCATTCAGTTACTTTCCAGTGTGAAACTCAAGAAAATGGAAATACAATTGCCTCTGTAAAATACACAGTCTACGCAACAACTGGTAAGCTCATAGAGATGCTTACAGTCTTCTAGTGATATGGCCTTGTGTTTTTATGTAGTACTCAATCTTCATAAGACTGCATGTCACTGGGAGTATATAGGCAGGAGCTTGTGTGCTGTGGAAATGACAGTCATGAAATGCAGGCCAGTAAAAGAGACGTATAAAAGAAAATGACATAATGGAAATGAAGAGATTCTTTGTGGTAGGAATGAATATTTTCTTTATTCTTTGTAAAAATTCAAGCCAAAATACGGAGGGTTTCCTATTACCTGCTTATTTTTTACTGCACCAAGGTTGACTAACAGATTTCTTTTAACGTCACTAAGTCTGGTAGCACCAGCAGCACAGGTTCTGCATTTGTCTCCTTTCAACTTCAATACTGAAGCAGGAAAACAAACTTCTGAGTTTTTCTTAGTGGCCATCTGGAGTTTGCTTATACACAATGGTTTTAACAAATTTTAACTTTAAAAAGAATACATCATAGAACAGTTCTCCAGTATTACCCTTCCCAGCTCATATGCTAATAGGATTTTTGCCGACTTCATGAGGAAGAGAGCAGTGTGCTGATTTTCTCAAACCACGAGAACAGCCACACAGAAACTCCATCTTTCCTAATCAGAGAAAGCAGGAAAATGCATTGCTCATCAAAATTCATTCTTTTCCTGAAATAATGTAGATTTAGGTGTTATGCAAAATTATGGCAGGCTAGAAAGAAAGAAATCCTTTGAGATACTCCTCCTCATATTTCTCCACTACATGTTGTTACCTAGGTAAAACTGGTCTGGGAATCCTGCTTCATTTCCCCTCTCTTTAGTAAGATTTCTTGTATCTCTGTGGAGGTCCTTTCTGTCATTGTGCAGTGACATGAAATTTGTTCATTCATTTTCTAAATCTATCTGACAGTCACAAACCACCCAGAGCTTTTTTTCCCCCTCCTCCCACTATTCAGTCTCTACATGTCTTTTTGTACAGTGGAAGATTCCTTTTTTGCGACCTGAATTAACAGAGCACATAATCTGTTCTAGGTTTAAGCATGAAAATGGTCCCATTGACTTGGATCAGTGAGTCATCAAAGTCATCAATAGGATGACACGCTTGTCTTTAAGTTGTGACTGAGTAGTCTTGGTGAAAAGTGGTGAGATGAAACCACTCAACAGACCCATTGAGAAGTTCTTAAAAGTACTGACATTTATTGCCTCAGAAAATATTTACAACTATACAGAAATAGGAGGAACACAAACTCTAATGTTTATTAAGCAGCTTGAAAGGAACGGATTCACAGAATCGCAGAATTGCAGAATATGCTGAGCTGGAAGGGACCTACAAAGATCAAGTCCAACTCCTGGCCCTGCACAGGACCAATCACAAGAGTCACACCATGCACCTGAGAGTATCATCCAAATGCATTTTGAACTCTGTCGGACTTGGTGCTGTGACCACTTTCCGGGGGAGCCTGTTCCAGTGCCCAACCACCCTCTGGGTGAAGAACTTTTTCCTAATATTTAAGCTAAACTCTCCCTGACACAACTTCAGGCCATTCCCTTGGGTTCTGTCACTGATAACCATAGGGAAGAGACCAGGATTGTTCTGCTTAGTGCCACATCAGTGTCCTTTAACTTTGTACAGAGTTGTGTAGGTGCCTGAAGGAGTTTCTAGGCTTTGCCTCCCCAGGAGGGACACTGTTTGGACTTTATAAATTGTTAACTTTTAATTAGGTACATTGAAGAAGTTACCAGCTGAAGTTTTGGTTGAGAATGTACCAGGACTTTCAATGCACAGATCTAGTTCTTCTCTCTGTGGATGGTCAGAATTCTAGCTGGATCAGAAGATGGTATTTACTTTTCCAACAGGATCAGGAGGAAATGAGATCCTTCTGACAGTGGGTGCAACAACTCCTTGTGTTTGGATGTAATTCTTCATAAGTGCTGCCTTGTGTTTTGCAGCGCTGCTCTGTTCTGTGGCAGCACAGCTTGCTGTGTTGTTCAGACTTTAGAAAGGGGTAGTACTTCTGCCCATGGTACAGTGTTGCCTGTCCCAGTTCCTCGTTAAATGACTCTTTGAAATGGAGGTTGGGGAATTTGAGACAACTTTACAGTACTCGTCAGCAAATTCTTTTCTGTACCTACTTCAGAAAATCTAAGCGTTTCTGTTGGGGTTCCTTTGCTATTTGTCTATCTGCTCTCCAAGCTAAAATGTAAAGAAAGGCAGAATCACAAAATCAGTATCAGAAATAGGACAAAAATCTCCGCTTTCAGGTAATCTAAAAGATTGAGCTGGATTTTTTCCAGCACCCAAAACTGGCCACAGAGGTTTCTAATCAGTGCAAGCTGGGGGGGTTTGGTGGGCTGACCCTGGCTGGGTCAGTCGGAGCAGATTGAACCCATTTGTGTTTGGCATGGGTAGTCCTTGCCCCTCTACTGGGGCTCCCTGCAGTATCCCTGCAAGGATAGGGCCTCCCTGAGAGGCCAGGCAGGGTGGATAATTGTTTGAATTTTTCTGCAGTCACTGTAGCTACTCCAAAAGCCCATCGATACCCCTTTGGGTCCTTGAAATATCCTCTCCTGAGATAATCAATGCCAAGGATGCACGGGGCCTCCGGGCCAGTCACAATGGGATGTTTTTTCCATTTGTTTCCCGTCAAACTCACTTCAGCCTCCAACACTGATAATTCTTGATGTCCTCCTGTCACTCCAGAAATCCAGATAGGCTCTGCGCCTTTATATCTCAATGGTATCAAGGTGCACTGTGCACCAGTGTCTACTAGAGCTTGGTATCTTTGTGGATCTGATGTGCCAGGCCATCGAATCCACACAGTCCAATAAATTCTATTGTCCTTTTCATCCCTCTCCTTCTCCTGGCAGAAGGCAGGGCCTCTCTATTGCTGTTCTTGGTCAGAGTATTCACTTTCTGACCTGTGCCCTTCCCCGTCAGAGGTGTTTCAACTGGTACAACACTGGTACAACACTGTCTGTGGGGAGAGGTTCTCATAGATATTGGGAGGTGTCTTTGAACCACTCAAATGGATGAACCAGTTTTAGTCAGGAAAAGAAACAGGGCCTCTTTATTACCTCCTAATTATTTTTTTTTTTGTAATCAAACCAAGGTGATACTGATCACCTCTCTGCCTCACTCAAGTTAATAAGCTTGTGTGTTTTGTCTTTTTCATCACCTAGATCATTCCTCTCACTATTCCACAGAGACAAATTTCTTCATGCCAGAGCTACAGGATGGGGCAAGGGAAGGGGAAATGTGTTGGCACTTTCCTAGATAGAAAGTCTTGAAGCCTGCAACAGAGCTCAAGTTATCAATGCAGCTGATGAAGGGTCTCATGCTTCCCCCTCTATCTGATACTCTGATGTTTTATCCACCTGAGCAGCAGTGGCCAGACTCAGCAACACCATCTGCAGACCTGACTCCCACTTGAAAATACATAGTGTGACACTTTGTGCTTCAGGTTTTGAGGTGTGGGAGGGGGGAGAGAGGCAGGGAAGAGATATTGCAAAAGGTCAGGTAAAATCTCACAGGAATTTGTGTGGATTTTCCATGTGTCAAAACATTTTATGAGTCATTTCTAAATCTATGCATGAAGAACTTTCATGTGTCCTTTACCTGTGATCACTGTGCTCCTCAGAGACTTTTTGGATGATAATTTTGTAAAAGTGAGTGGTCTTCAGTAATTTGTCTCTTCTTTTGTTTTCAGAGCTGTTCAGACCTAGAGTTTCTTCTTTTTTATAACAAGAGGAATGTAATGGAAAAAGAAAAATTATCTTCATCAGAAATTATTTGGATCCTTTGAGGGCAATCCCCTTTTTTAATGACTGACATTTCTATATGTCTTTCTTACTAAATCACTACCCTGAAACACTGAAGGGTGTTTCACACTCCCACCTTTTGTGTTGTTTGGTGTTTTGTGAAGACTTTGAAGCTGGAAGGGGGTTTGTTCATATTTACTAAGAACAGCCCTGCCAGGAAGGAGGACTCTGCAGGAGAGGAATGCAAGAGCAGAGAACAACCCTCATTAGGATGTTGTGTGAAGGGTGTCAGCCTACTGAGATCCCAGCTGCGCTCCAAGCTCCACACTTCTCATGAATCAGTATCACTGAATATGCCGAGTTGGAAGAGGCTCAGAAAGATCACCGAGTTCAACCCTTAGCCCTGCACAGGACCATCCCCAAGTGTCACACCACGTGCCTGAGGTTAACAGCCTGGATGTCTTCTCTGTGTATGTAATCCTGATCTCCCACTAGCATATATCCATCCTTTTTAAAATATATATAAAGACATAGAAAAAGGCTTATAGATAATCTGAAAGGGAAACAAAAATCTGTGCATCACCATTATATTAGGAGGGGAAAAAATACCAATCTGCACAGGCAAAATCTTATTCCTCTCTGCCAAACTGATACATATTTTCTGAATCTGAAAACTGGTGGAAAGAACTCCTGTTGGCTGCTGGACTGTATAAACAATTGGTTGAACATCTACTTGTAGATGAAACACTACTGTACAGTCCACATCATGTTCTAGGAGGAATTCCAGCTCAATGAAAAACTTGGGTAATAAAAGGATGAAGAGAAATTGCATTTCACTTAACAGCATTTCTTTTTTAGCAAATATGAATATAAATAATGAACAAGTAAAGTGAATATGGTAAGTTTTAGGTAGAGTTGAAGGTGATCTGCTTGTAACTGTCAGATACACTGTCAATCTCTTTTTTGGTTGTAGAACTGTAGAAAATTTCTAGTGAAGTGCATACGATTTTAGTGTGGGAGGGTTTTTTAATGTAATTGTGTAATGCATAGAATAGTGCTTTTTCTCATCATTCTTTATAATAAAGTAGTCCACAGATCGGTAGTAGGCTGTAGACTTCAAGTTGAAAGTCATTGAACTAGACTTTGCATGTTTCAAGAAAAGAATTTTCTTTCTATTTTTGCTAAGCTGAGTATGTGTTTGTTTGTTTTTTTTTTTTTTTAAACTTGGCATAAATATGTCTTTGTAACCTTAATTGTAAGCTGAAGGTGTTTTAAAGGCATATTCTGGCTGTGGCAAAATTCTCACTGGCTGCTGGGAGTGCTGCCTGAACTTCAGGAATGCAGTCATGGGCTTAAAAATGCACCTGATGTGAATCAGTGTTTGCTCATTGTAAACCAGCTTACTGGGAAGCTGTTTTTTTTGTCTGCTTCCTGCTTGCATTTTAAACACGTGTTTGCTTGGAAGGCATCCTTTTGTATTATCAGGTTGTCTCAGGGCAGTCGTGGTTCTTGATTATTGGAACAATTCCTTGCCTAGGAAGAAAACTCAAGTAGATTAGCTGTGAACAACACAAAACTTGCCTTTCCCTTCAGCAGGCTCCTGTTACAACCAGTAAACAGAAGTGTTCTTAGAGTTCCAAACTCACATCTTTGCCAAAGGGACAATATATTGCATTATATGAAATTGCAAAAATCAAAGATAACTTTCAATAATGTCCATTTGTCACAACTGCATGTAATTCTAAAAAGACACAGTCCAGTCAGTGAAGTAAATCAGTATAGAAACAGGTAGCTTCAAATTGTATGAAATCCCCAATATTAAAAACTTACTATATATGATATTCTCAGCCAGTTCATCACTCTTACCTGTCCCGTATCTTGCAGAAAAATCAGGAGAATCCTATAGATGACCTGTGGTTAAGAATAGCAGAATGAAAATTCTGTGATGCAGGATAATGAAACTCAAATGATGTGATGCAAGAGTTGCTTAGATATTACGGTAATGACAATGGCATAGGACCTTATATAGAAGTAGAAATGAAATGGAAATAGATATGGTTTTCCAGAAGTCAGTCTGATACACAGAATTCCAACCAGTGTGACCATAAGTTTTGCATATCAGTCAGCAACACTATAGTACCTTATAGTTTCAGAACTATATGAGGGAAAATGAAAGAGAAATTAGGGTTGGCCTGTGTAAAACTGTCAAAGCTGGAGGGATCTGGGAAGATGCCTGATGGTTCATTGATTTGTTTGAATGGTGCTGAACACATAAAGTCATTTAAATTTCAGTACAAGGTTATGGGGTTTGGATTTCCAGACATTTTCTTTATCCACCATCAAAAAAACAGATGGAGGAAGTTGATTGACCATCTTCAGCATTTTCCGTTCTCCCTGGGTTGTTAGATTCATCTCCTAGCTAGTGCATCTGGTCTTAGAGAAACAGCCTAAGTAATGACTCAGTTTCCTTAGGTGAATAGTTAAAGAGGCTGCAGCATTACAAAATGCATTCTTACTTGATATCCTTGCTATGGTTTTCAGCTGCTCCTCACTACCATGTTTCTAGGCCATGCAAAACAACGCTTTTCCATGTTTAGTGGTTATTTGCTTTAAATAAAAGCTTTGCAGACCTCAATAGAGACGGGGAACTGAAAAGCAGCACTTAAGTCCTTGAATCCAATCTTTTGTTAGCATGCTCTCTTTTGTCTTCTTTATTATCATTAGAACTGCAGCAATTACCATTGTTAGAATTCTTCTGTAGCAAGGTAGTACCTTGGTACCTCAGCCCTGGGTGACAGAGCACCTGGTACCAGGCACAGAACAAAGAAGTCAGCCTGACTCCAGTGGCAGACAGCCTCTGGTAATTATTCTGTCTTTATCATTCATGTATATTATGTTGGCATGTCTTGAAATCTTACATTAAAGCAATACTTATAGCAAAAATATTTGTCATTCTTAACATGTACAAAATAGATACTTTGTGCCTTTCTCTAGGAATTGCAGTTCTTTGTGTTTCATGGCTGTTAAGTGACATTTCCCACTCTGTATGAGTTTGATCATTTCTTTCCATCTTCCTTGGTTAGAAATACCTTTGCAAAGAAGGTATAAAAAAGTTGCAATGCTAAATTTCCTGATGCAGTAAAGGCCCCAAGGTCACAACCCAAAGATTATGAGAGGTGCCAGATAGTAAATAATCAAGCCCTGCTCCTTTTCAGGCCTGTTCATCAGATAAAATGCCCAATTCATTGAAAATTTGAACATAATAGTGACCAAGTATTTATTTTCTTCAGAAATGCAAACAAAAAAAGCAAGGAGAATTGAATCAGGATTGTTAAGAACAACAACAGATCCCATTCTGGTCTTCTGCCTGATAACTGTAATAATTGTGACTGTTGGTGTGATCTTTGCTGTGATCTTGATGATTCTTCACTGGTAGGTGGACAGCATACAATGTGCTTTACATTTTATTCCGTCAAGATATGGTATTACTGATGATAAACATGACCTGGGGTGAACTATTTAAATATTTCTGTAGTTTAATATTTGCCTTGCCATTAGAGAAAACAGGAAGTGCTTTTAGATATTGGAAAGAAGTATTTTGCAAAGCTGTTGCAGTGATGGTGTATGGGAAGGGAATGATTCAGAGCAATTTATATAAACCTACTTAAAAATATGGTTTTGCTTAATTATTTTTTTCCATTTCAGGGCTGTTGTAAAATCTGTTTGGAAATCAAAGTCTGAGGAAGACAACCAAGAAACCAGCCAATGAAAGATTACTGTGTAACATGGAATAAATAGCCTTTTCCTCAGAAGGAAAACTTCTAAGGTGTTGGAGTCTCCACCTGAAGCTATAGTGTTCTCAGTATTTGCATTAGCCATAATACAAGAAGCGACAGAACCCTCACTCACAGAAAATGAAGTACATAAGTCCTTCCAGGACCTGCAAAATGAACAGAATTAGAAATAAAAATAAATTGCATAGAAATATGATAAAAAGAAGATTAAAATATATGTGTCCTAGTTACAGCAACTGGGACCAGTTTATCACTATGTGGGTATAACCAAAACTGTGTATTCTACATCTTCTTTGTCATTTTTGATGGGCTGTTAGGAATGGATCATTTGCAGCAGCTGCCCAGGGCACACCTGACACCTCAGGCTACAAGCTGAGTGTTAAAGAACCCTGTGAGACAAGGGAGTGTTTCTATCTTCAGACCAATGATTCAGCTGTGATAACTCCACTCCAGGGAGACATGAGCACCTTCACACCCAGCCTGAGGGGTCATGTCTGCTAACAGGCCATTAGGGACTGGCACAATAGGTAGCTGCAATGACCTAGACCATCAAAGATTCCAAAAATATCCCATGACTGGCAGAGTTAAATCATCCACTGTGAAGCTCCCTGCCCTGGGGGAGGTACTGGGCATTCCCATTCACCTGAACCTGGGTGTATATAATCTTTGGGTTTTGGGACTTCTGGTACCACTTGTCAGATTCAGAGGAGGACCAGAACCTCAACAGGACTGCGACTGCCACTCTTGACAAGACTGTGACCATCATCCTCACCAACAGGTTTCCCTTTCCTTTTACTTTGCACTCAGCACAGGGGCTAACAAACACCATTATGTTCGTGCCTAAGGATGCTGGGTTATGCATCTGTTTGTTATGGGTTAAACCCAACTTTTTTCTCTGTACCATTGTATTTATTGCAATCTTTTTTAGTAAACTATAACTCTGATTTGTAATCTCTCTTGAACTGGGTTCATTTTTCCTACCAGTTTACCTTTAAACCACCACAATTCGAAATACTGTTTTTAAGAAGTACTTTTCACAGTACCATTCACCATCTCCTACTACTGGACTCTCAGTGAAATGGGTAAAAATGCTTCTATTTTAAGGGGGCCATCATTTCCCAGGTAGTTTAACAGTCTGACCATCTCTGAACTGGAGAACCAAAGCCAGATTTTAGTGAGGAAATTGCAAATTATATACTTGTCTTAATTTTGTGAAGATGTTAATCTATATGAGATGAAACTAAACATATACTCTAGGCAGAGACTGTAAGTGCTTCTTATCTCCTCAGTGATCTTCAAGCACAGCAACCATACTATGTAATCACTGTAATTCATATTCTTCTTGACACATAGAAGTATATGTAATGGTAGAGAAGATCACTAAAAGTTTCTTCATAAGGTTCATTAATTTTTACCTGCACATTTGCACATGTAACCATTTTTACTACCAAGCAGACTAAAGTATGTGAACAGAAGAGTAAACCTATATGGACAGACCAAGGATTCACCTGTCTCTGTAATGAAAATCAATGGACAAAACCAGGATGTCTAGGAAAGAGTACAAAACCAAAACAAGGATCTATGGTGTTTTCCACATGTATTCTTCCACCTTCCAGAGATTTGCAGGTTTTCTAAACAAGATTTAATTTCTAAGTAGTTAGCAATCTTGAACAGATGTCTCTTCCATGGCTTTTTTTCAGTGTACCTGTGGAACTACCTAAACTTCTGTCATGTAAAACATCCTAAGGCAAGTAGATCCACAGCCCAACCACATCTTTTGTCCCAACTGAACCCACTTCCTGCTTGCTTCATTCATCACACCTTCCTAACATATTCCTTGGTTAATTTCTTTCTCTGAGGCACCGTATCTCTGACCACCTTGCTGGTCTTCTCTAGCCCTCCTCCACTGCGTGACTGTGTTGTTTATGAAGGTGTTTTCTGTTTGTGTAAATAAACATTGATGCAATTGAAAAAAGCTGAGATGATGACATGTTGAAAAATGGACGATGGACTGATTAAAATGATTAATAGAATTCGTGATTAAGATTTTCTCTTGGTTCTAGTAGAAGTTCTGAAAAGAGGCCAAATACTGAGCACTCCAGGGTAGAGAATGCTTCTCAGTAAAGAACATTGCCAAAAAATTGCAAAAACATAGATTGGAGGTAGCAACTTATCTTCTCAAAAAATTCCTGTTCTCTTCAGATGCTCTGTTGCTGCAGATGTTCTAACTACACCATCTGCACATCCTTAAAAAAGCATTATCATATTTTTCAGAGATAAATCATTTTGTTTGCTGCTTAATGAAAAGATCATTTACATTTTCACAAATAAAATACCATATTCAAAAATGACAGGCACTTAATTCTATAAAAATATCTTTTTTTAAAAAAAGAAATTATATTTTTGGTAGCAGTATAATTATCTATGTCATTTTATATCACTTGGTGCACAAAACTTAAAAATCTTGTAACTTTAAGAAGAAAATACATCAAGAAGGAACAAGCAGGCAATAACAATTCTGCAAATGGCAAAACTGTTCTACACTTTCAAGGTGAGATTTTGATCTCATGTAATTGGAGACAGTGAGTGTATTGTGGTGAGTCTGGGATCAAATCTGGAATGCTGGTCTTAAAAATAGACCAAACCCAGTTTTTATTACTTGAGAAAACATTTTCACTGAAAGTATGGTGAATATGAAGCCCTGCCATCAGCTCTGCAAATGACTTTTGAACTCTTGCTTTTATGTTGTAATTAGGGTGTTGCAGAACCGAAGGAGAAAGGGAGGCAACCGTAATATGCTTCTTCATGATGATGCAAATGTGTAGTACTGTACAATGTCTTTGTACTTTAGTAACATTTGCAAAGAACCTCCAGTCTTATTTGGGTTGATGTTTTGAGGTTTTTAAATTTCCATGGTCTGCTGGCAAATCCAGCAAAACTCATAGATACATAAGCAGAATAGTTCAAAGAATGAAATTTGGAAACAGCTGAACTAGTCCATACTGGTGACTGTGGGGACCTTAGGGTAGATCAAGGAGGGTTTGTTCTTTGTTGGCTTGTATTTTGAAATATGTTATCTTATACTTTTTTGTGTTCTTATAACTCCTGAAAGCTACCTAAAAATTAGGGGGAAAAAATTGCTAGCCAATTTGATGCAACTACAGTAGCATAAAATATGAAAGAATGCTTTGCTGGTCAACAGGGTAACGAGGCTGTTCTGGTGAAGCTGCAGAAACTTCAATAAGTGAGGAAACTCCTGAAGTTAAGATTTCTCTGTCCAAGCAGCCATCAATAACCACAAGCTTACCATTCTTTCACCCCAGATATAAACTAGAATGAGTTGCTGTTTGTACTAGATGTAGTATAAAACACACAGGAAGAACAAAATTAATACCTTTGCACAACCCATGACAACCTTCCCCTACTTTCGATCCCATAATCTGTGTAATATACTTATTAGTTTGGTAACAGCGTGGACAGTCATGACAGATAAAGGACAGGTAGAAGTAAGTGCTTTAACTGAAGTCTTTTTAAAGAGATAAATCATATGTTACAATCTGCTGTAACTCTTCTGACAAGGAGTATTCACTGTATAGGGGATGTGACTATATTTGATGTAACTTCTTTTACCTGCAGTGCCTGGGAAACATAACAATGTTTTCATTGTTACTTTCTGGTATTGGGCTAATTAAGAAAGCCAACAAGACTTTCTCCTTTTCCACAGATTTAAGTACGGTATTTCTATCTCCTTCTGCTTGCTGACTGCAGTGAAGACATTATCTTTACTGATCATCCCAAAGATGTTTTTAGACCTTAGTCATGTGCCGGTGTCCTGTTTAAGCCAGCGGTATTTAAGCTCTTCAGGTGAGAATCTGCTGCATTTCTAAGGGGAGAAGCACAGAGTAACTACAAGAATGGACAAAGATCACGCAAAAATATCTTCATGATCTCAGAAACCTATAAGAGCTTTCGGCCAGTGCAGATTGGGCAGCCTCCCCAGCACTTTGGGAGCTCATAGGGCAAATCTACTTACCCTCATTCAGACGCCCTCCTACACCATACCTTGAAGGACCATGATGCTCAGATCATCTGCCAGGAGACCTTTTCACCTGCCTTAGCTGTACAGAGGACATCTAGTATCTTCTCCCACTACTCCTGCTGCTGAACCCAAGATACGGGGGACAGGCTGAAGGTGAAAATCTCATCACAATTAAATTTAAGCTTGCACATGCAGTCTTTCCTGAACTAAGATGTCCTCATAGGTATGTTTAAGTGATTTTCCTGAATCAGGGCCAAAATGACCTTGTCATCCCTTGGTTTAATTTGCTTTGCAATGTCTAATAGTCTTGCAGAGGTTGTTGTAATTTAACAGTATTTTGAACATTTACCCATTATTCTTTCATCTTCCCTTTCTTAATCCTATTAAAGAAAAATCATTTTAGAATGCATATTTTGTCTGTATATGATCTACCATCTATGTCAGAAAATTTAGGAAGTATTCATATAGTTATTTAAATATTGATGTATGTGCAGTTTGATTTATGTATGGTCTAATAGTATATATTATAGGAATTATTTTTTTTCTTTTAGAGTTTTACTGGGTCTTTTTGGAAATGAAACTTTTATGGTGAATTACAGAGATTTTCTTTTTCTCTTTTTGTAACCTCATTTAGTCAAACACACTTAATAATAAGTACTCATGTTTTTTTCTTTGCTGTTATGCATAGAGAAGAGACATTTCTAGAAAAATATGGTAATTTTTTAATCTGATGCTCAATAAAATAAAATAAGGAATTGCTAGTTGAAAACCGATTCTGTGCTCCAAGATTGATGGCAAAATTTCAGCACTGTGTTGCTAGTAGAGGGAGAAAATAAGAAAAGAGTTTGATTTATGCTGTTATGACCCAGAAAGCTACAGCTAACTGTAAAGTCAAGTGTACAGCATTTTGTATGGGTTTTGGAAATAGAGCTCTACCTTTTTCAGTTGTTTGTCTGTTAAGTGTGGATATAGATTTTTTCAGGAGCTGAGCATTCAGGTTTTACTTCATTATGAGTTTCTTATTATAGTAGGCCAGTATTGTTCACTTATGATTTACTAAGTTTTTTACTTAGCTCTATAGAAAAACCTTTGACTTAGAACTGGGTCAGAGTGCTTGGACTGGAAAATTCATTATGTTGCGTTTTCAGGACAGTGCTGTTTTAACAGGAAATTGTGCTTGTGGGCTGTGAAAAGTTAGCTAGAGAAAAAGCTTGCATGTCTGAAGCAATTAAACCCCAAATCCAGCGTGGCTACGTGTGGATAATTGGTTAGTTAAAATTACTTAAACTATATGTCTTTTTGCAATCTATCCTCATGTTCTTATGTAATCAAAAAGTTTTTGGTGAAATGGAAAGACTTGAGTCAATTAAATCTTCATTTTGGACTGTAAGCCCTTTCCCAAAGAGATGGGTTTGTAGTATATGTGCCTACAAAATCCTCTAGCACTATGTACTGATCCTTATTGAGGTTACCACATGTTATCACATTAGAACTAAATAATACTATGAAGTTGTCATGCAGATGAAATAGTTACCATTTTGGGACAACGTTGTGTTGTATTACACCTAGAATAATGACAAATTGTTAATTAAGATACTTTCATGATTGCGATGATCCGAATTTTTGGTACTTATAACTGCCAAATTTTAGCATTTAAAGCAGAAATTTTCCATAATGAATATGTGATCTTCAGGCTACTATCTTTCTTTCTGGGTATACAGAAAGCTCAGTCAAATATTTTCTTTTTTTTCTGAGGACCCACTCAATGGAAAAACAGGTTGCTAATCCCATCCTAATCATTTCTCTTGCATTCCTAGTTTCTGCTTCCATTCCAGTTTCCTCCCCCTCCCAGCCTACTTTCCCATCAACAGGTCCTTAGTGTGGTAAGACTAAGACTGAACAGGAGAGGAATGAGATTGTGACTTGGAGATAATGGAGAAGTAGGAAAGAGCAAGAAGTTTAAAACAGGCTGGGTCAGTATTTTGAGAGGGGCTGGTGTGAATAGGTTGTGAGGAGGGGAAACTGGGAAGGCATCAGAGACTGGGAGTACTGAAGAAGTGGCTATGGAAGGAAGACTGAGAAGAAAAAAGAGATTAGGCTGCATCCTGAGATTAGTGAGACAAAGAGACTTTGCTTAGAAACTTCATGGGACTGGGGAGAAGGAGCAGGTAATGTGAAAAGAGAAATGCCTGTGAGCAGGATCTTCACTGAGGGATAGAACTGGCTGGACAGAAAGCCAGAGAGGAATTGGGAGTAACACAGGGAAAGATACTGGGATTGTTAGACCCTGGGAGGCAGAGAGAGCAATTAAACACGGAGAAAAGCATGCTAAACAGGCAGATGGAGAAAAAAAAGGCAGGATGAAGACACTGAAACTGGGGGAACAACCTCCAGTGCTGGGTCAGGAGGATCAAGGGACTGGAGTGATGAAGAACAAAGCTGGAGGGGAAGAGTAGGGCTGAATGAATAAGAAAATAGAAACTGGGGTGAGAAACCTGAAGAATGGAAACTGGAAGTCACTGATAAGAAGAGACTGGAAGAATAAGCAGGAGAGATGTAAGACTACAGCAAAGACAGATTTTGAAGGGACAAGATAGAAGAATCAGAACAGACAATTTTTTTGGAGGTACCTCTGTCCACTTGAATACTCTTCTGTCATGAGCCTAAATTAGGAACAGTTTTTCTGAACTTCTTCTCTGCTGCTAGCAAACATCTGTAAAACCTACTAGTGAACTATGTCCATTGGCTCCTGTGTTTGCAGTTAATTTGAAGGGTGGATATCTCACTGCCCTGTTCTGGAGCTGAAAGTCCCAACCCTGTCTATGGTTTGTGTTGGTATTAGCATGGTATTACCTGGAAGAACACCTGAATTGTTAGTATGGAGTTTAAGAAATGGTAGAAAACTTGAAAGGAATTGCAAGTTTGAGTGTTAAGAAATGCGTGTGTGTGGGCTGTACAGCACTGGTTCCGCCCCTGTCTCTGGTGTGCACTTGAAGACAGAGTAGGGTGCAGGCTTGTTCCCACAACAGGTTGATACAGAAGAGAGTAGAGGGCCCACTAAAGCTGTGAGGATAAGCAGGGCTGGTTAAGCAAACTTGGGAAACCCAAGCAGAGTTGCAGGAAGGCATTTTAAAGGTAAAAAAGAAACTGAAAGTCTTCATTTTCCTGCATTGTTTGGCCATAGACTGAGGCTGGGCTAGGACTTCATCCAAACAACTGAAAAAGGAGAAAGAGAGGCCACTGAGGAATTCAATGGGGCAGCATGCTGAGAGACAAACCTTATAAACTGGCAGACTAGTATATGTATTCATCGCAAAAGGTCCTGAGAAGGCAGTCAAGTTTTTTTTTACATGTTTTTCACTTTTAAAGACTTCAGACATTTATCTTTGCAGATAAATGGATAAAGGTAAATTCCCTGTCTCATAAAAAGTTCATCAGGTGAATAATGTACTTCTTTCAAAATGCCATCAGTCTTCCTGGTCCAAGCATTATTCACAGCAGGTTCTCAGCCAGTGGAAGTCAAAATGCCAGTTCCCTTTGAATAGCATAGGGGCAAGTCATATATAATGGAATCTCTTATTTTTATTGTTAAAGCACTGATTTTTCCCAAGCTGTACATATGCTGCACTTGCTAATCTGAGGGGAAGGCATTTATAAGCCTTTAAGAAAGATTTAAAGACCTTAAGTTCACATGTTTACAGAGCACACATCCAGAAGAACGCAGATCATTTGGTCTGATTTTGTGCCCATAAGACACTCTTCCCTGTCTATCTACTACTGTTGTACTGAGCCTGGTAACTCAGCTGAAGTCTGTGTTTAACAATACATGCCAGAAAAACACTCAGGCTTGCTATGGGGTCATTGAAAGACTGGAATTGAAGAACTTTCCTTGGAAATTTGTTCCAGAGGTTTATTGCCTTCTGTGCTGGATAAGAATTTCTCCTAGTTCAAAATACAAACACACCTGCCTTCATCTTTCACCCACTGGCTTCTGTTTCTGCTAAAGTCAGTAGTTTTTTAGTGCTCTGTATTTTTTCTTTATGGAAAATTTTTTCTTCACCATCACACACTAATAAATAATTTTTTGGTCTTCTTTTATGACTAAGATTCTTAAAGGTTTTCTCAAAAGCTTTACTCTCTTGTTTGGGTATTTTTGGTTTTTGGGGTTTTTTTCACTCTTCTTGACAGCTTCTGATTTTTCAGTGTTATCTGTTCAGCCAAGAACCATATATGCCCTATGACACTGATGTCTATGTTCAGCTGCTTGCTATGCCCCAAACTAAATCCTTTACAGAGTCACATCTTTGTTAAACACATTTCTTCATTCAGTAGATATGAACTACATTCCTTGTTCCTGAACCAACTTCTCATTTGACCCTGGTAAATGATACCGGGGGTAAGAGTTGTTCTTACATATTCCTAATTGTTTCATATGCTTCTCCCAGCTTCACTCACTGCTTCATCCATCTTCACATACACCACCCATTTTGTTTTCACTAGGAGCACAGTCATTATTCGGAGAAGAACTGAAGATTTGTTAACCTGACGTACAAAGTGATAGTAAGAACACAACCCTAAGTCCTGTGCCATTTGAAGGGGATACCTGTGTCTGCATTTTACATTACACAGTTGAATGATAAAATAAGAGCACTGACTGCTGTTTCACCATTCATAGCCTTTTAGCAGTGAGACTGCATAAGGGCAGGTCCCTGGTTCCCTTCATTCCATGCCTAGGAATCTCTCATTTCTACACATTAGTACAACTTGAGTAGAGAGGATGGAATGTGGGATGCGGGGAGAAATCCTGTATGTTAAGCCCCAGTCTGGGAGCTGAGATGCTTTCCTGACAGATGTATGTCTTTGTTTCCTTCAGCTGAGAAAATGGATCTGGGTCTTTGGTCACTGCACAATTGAGAGGAACAGGAGGTTAGTTTATAGAGGACAGTCCATTAGGTTGCATGAAAAAAGTGCTTTTGGGTGCTTTGTCATTGCCTTTTCTCTCTGCTGGAGACCTCTCTTACTCCCTTGCCTCCTGACTCATATGAAATATCTCACGATGCATGCATCTGGGGGAGCTCTCCTCTGCCTCGGGCTAGTACAGATTCTTCATACTATATTTTGTTCTAAAAAGTGTGAAATTTATATTCAACGTTTTAAATAATGAAAAATCCAACTTTTTCTACAAAGTTGGATCTCCATCTCTTTCTCTCTCTTTCTCCCTCTTTCTTCCTTCAGGACAAATAAAATGAATAATGATCCAGGACTATGCCTCCCACCCCCGCCCTCCCGTCTTTCTTGGTTTTTTCTTCTCTTTTTTGTTCAAGTATTTTTAACTGGAGAGAGGACAGAGTGGCAAAAGAAAGCTCAGAGACCTCTAAATTTAAAAAAGTTAAAATGACAAATTTAGTGTCTCATTTTCAAAGGTTTTCCTGATCATGGTTTTCATAAAGCATGTCACAACAGGGCTGTGTTCAGGCACCACTTAAAGCAGCACTCATGCCACTAGTTTCGCTGGGTTTTATTTATAAGTTTTGTTTTATTTATAAGTTTATTTATAAGTTTTATTTATAACTTTTAATCCTTATGATAAAACTTCCTTGCAAATCCTGGAAAGGACTTAACATACCCTTCAATACTGTCTCAAAATTTCAGCTTATGTTTGGCAAGATTGGTTCATCAAGAAATGACATGTCAGACCTTAGCAGAGAAAGCACTGTATCTATCTGTCTCTGGCAGACTGGTTCACAGTGTTGCTTGAAATGCAAACTGTGTTGCTAGACTTTTCCAGGGTGAATGAAAAAATATTAAATAGGAAGCAAAACTGAAGGATCAGAACACAGTATAGAATCTTTCCTTTCAAGTGTCACTTGTAAATACAAGTATAATTCCCTAACCTTGCTGGCTACAAAGTAGATTTCCTTCCTTCCTTCCTTCCTTCCTTCCTTCCTTCCTTCCTTCCTTCCTTCCTTCCTTCCTTCCTTCC
>VWZF01001876.1:280090-313457 GCA_013396755.1 Sclerurus mexicanus
CCTTCCCTTCTTCCCTCCCTCCCTCCTTCCCTCCTTCCCTCCCTCCCGCCTTCCCGCCTTCCTGCCTGCCTTCCGCCTTCCCGCCTGCCCTTCTCTCATTCTTTATATCTTCCTTTCTTTGTCTTTCTCTGTTTTTTCCTTTCTCTCTCTCCCCTTCCTTTCTCCCTGCTCCTTTCTACTTCTTTCTTCCCCCCTTTACCCTTTGCTTCCTTCCTGAGCTTCCTCCCTCTCTCCCTACCTTGTTCCTTTCCAAAGCAATTGACTATGAATAAAAAGAGGCAGTATTTTAACTTAAAATTGGCATAGGGAAAGGACAAAATCCTGCCACGTCTCAATCTCAGTTCTGAAGATTTCATGATTGTCAAAAAATAGTTTCTGAAAGCACAGAATTAGCTCTAAAGTTTGGGTTAGTTCTCACAGACAACAGTGAAAGGTCAGGTCATGATGACTAAAACTGCTCTGTAACAATAATCTCAAAGTAATAATCAAAGTATGACTCTGCTTTAAAAACCACAGCTGAGCTCCTGGGCTGTGTTTTGGGACCTGTGTGCCTCTGGATGCTGGCAGCGTGGGCGCTGGCAGAGGGCTCAGGTCAAGCTAGCAGGAACGAGGCAGCATCTGCTACTCCTGTGGGATCTGCAACACCTCCTGGCCGCTGTTTGTCCTCAGGCCAGTGATGGACTTCACTCAAAATACAAAAGAAGGGGCTTGTATGGGGTCAGCATTAATGCAGGGTGAAGCACTTGAGGAAAGCCCTCGAGCTTGAGGCTGCTGAGCCCGTGGCGCCCATAGGGGAAAAACCTTGCTGTCAATAAAATTTGAGTACATACTATGTCTTGATAACAAGGAAGGTACTGGGAGGTTGTGCTGAGGTTTGGTGGCTGGGACAACTCTGGCTACAAAGAGAGAGAGGAGTGTGGTAGGATCAGTGCCAGCCTATAGCTGGGCTTATTTAGTGTCTGTGCCAAGCATGTGCCGACCAGTGTCTGACAAGCTGGGAGTCAGTAATCTACACAGGTGCCTTTAAAATCCCCTTTGCCTGGTTAATAAGCTGCATTGGCACTGACTCACACTCAGTTGTCCCCCATATGCTGCTCTTATTGCTGAGCTTTGCAGGTCACAGCCACAGACCAGGCATCCTCCCTCCTTGGGCTCTTCCCTCATGGTAAGGATGTGCCTGGAGAAGGCAAAGGTTTTCTTGCACCACTCTGGGCTCATGGGTGTCACCCCCTCACCTCAGAGTTCCTACTGCCAGTCAGATCAACATTTTGCATCTCAGAGCATCTCTCCCTGCAGCAGGGCACACTGAGAGCTTCAAGTAACCAATGGCCCTGGTGAGCTGGTGGGTGCAGAGGAGTGTGGGCTGAATTCGTGAAGTTTTCCTCCTGCACTTCATAGTCAACTCATGGGAATTACTGCACTTCAGCAGACAGCAGCTGTGTTGCAGCAGCACCAATGAGCTACATGATTTAAATTCTGGTAGGATAAACACTTGTCAGATAGCTCACACTAATCAATAAATGTCATCTAATAACAAAAGAATCTGTCATCAGCCATGAACTCCGTCCATGAGACATTCATCTTGGATCTACAAAAAACCTTGTGGGACCAGCAGTTGGGCTTGTTACACTTCTTCTGAACTACAGCTCTGAAATTCTTGTCTTACCTCTCTCTACATGTCAAGGCAATTTTTTTTTTTTTTTTAATTTCAGAATAGGTCAGTCCACATATACCTAGCAACAAAAATTATGCCAACAGAGTTACATGGGAGGAAATGTAATATTAACCTGATCCTGACTGTGCTTTTTATCTTTAACAAGAGAAAATCAGGAAATAAGGAGAGTGTTAGATTTAATTTGGAATTTCCTGGCCCCTTGCTGTTTGTTGTCTTGAAGATAACACCATCTAAACATCCACCATCTTAAAAACTTAATTTCCTTTTTCCATTTCCTAGTTTGTATTGCTCAGGCTTTCAGCTTTCTATTGTGGCTCCTCTTGAAGAAGAGAATTTTATAATTCTGAGTATGTTTTCACACTGCATTTACATTCCTCTTGTTCTTTCCCACTTTTCTCCCAAGTGAAAGCTCTTTGTTCCTGCACACTAGTCAGCCTGTGGTGCTAGGTGATAGGCACAGAAAGGAGAATTACTGCCAGATCTTTTGTATTTTCCTTTTCATTCTTCAATCTGTGTCACTAAAGTCAGCTGTTGCTTAACAGGGCGTGTCAGCAGACCTTATATAGGGCATTTTTGACCTCAGTATCTGATATGCTCTGCAAGAGCAAGAAATTCTCCTTCTAGAGACCAAAAATGAACCCCATCTTGTCATCACATCTAGAGACCAATAGGCAGAGCACAGATGCTTTCCTGTGATGTGACTAAGCTCACCTGTGTGAGCTGCTGCCGCCTCAGTGGAGGAAGGACATCTGTCAGGATTTTGGCCACAGTTGTGTCCTTGCTGTCTGAGGGCTGGTGATCACACATGGGCCAGGGAGTTCACTTCCCATCTCACAATGAATCCTCTGCAAAGAAAGATTATCAAATTCAGAGGAATTTCCCCATCCAGACCTCTTTGAAGGTTTGGAGGTTACCCTTGATGGGTTAAAATACAGAGTCCACAGACAGACATTCTTTTTATTGATACTAAAAGGCCATCACGTTCTTTTAGAGTGGTCTGGCAAGTGCCACTCTTTCAGAGAAGGAAATAAACCCATGTTTTCATAACAGAGAATCTTTCGCTAATTCTAGCCAGGCACACTGCTTCATACTTAAAAACTAAAACAAATTAAAGTAAATGACTTGGTATATATGGAAATTATTTTTTAATAATGGGTAGGTATTCTTGTTTATTATTTATGTGCATATAGTTCTGGTAGCAATTAACATCTTAATGAAATCTTTGTATAGAATAACTTTTGTAATGAAAACACGGATGTGAATATGATTTGCTGCTCCTAGCAAGCCAAGCATAATCAGATCCAGATTAATAATGTGAAAACTATCAATATATGAAGAATGTGCTCTGAAAACATTATTGTGATGACACAGGTTCATCAGAAGAAGGTGAACTTACTTTTGCCAAGGTCCTGCAACACCAATGAGGCTGAGATGCTGTTGCAGTTACATCACACTGATCCCACTGGTGAGGTTCTCAGGCATTTATTTGCAGAAAGTGTGTGCACTGTGAACCTTTATTTACCTTTTCTCACCAGAGGATTTTACCCCTTGAGCAAGGGATGAAGCCTCTTTCAACATCAGATTTCAGGAAACTCAAAACTCAATGAGAAATTGAAGTCTTGTTTGGTTTAGGGATTTTGCCTTATTATATCCATTGGTGACAGCCACTGATGGGGCTTTGTCAGCATGGTCCCCAAGTGCACACAACAAAGCTGCTATTTGCACTGGTGGAGATTAGCTGGCCACCAACAGCAGTAAATTGCACCAATGCAAATCAGATCTTCCTGTGCCTTGCTGACATATGTCCCTGCCCATGGTGGGGGGTTGGACTAGATGATCTTTAAGGTCCCTTCCAAACTAAACCCTTCTTTGATTCTGTGACTTGCATAAAAGGTTTCATCACTGTCAATACATTGACTCTGCAAGTGAAGCATTTCTGCAGGGCAACTAAAGGCTAGTGGCTAGCACATATTTGGATGTGACATATCACACCTAAAGCAAAGCAGTGGAGAGAACAGTCAAGCTGTGAAATGTGCTTCAGGGTGGCTTGACTCATGCACAGACTTTTGTTTGATTTTTTTTTTCATGAAATAATCATCCTGTTCTGCTCAAACTCACACTGCGCAGACCAGGAAAGAACAGAGCTGGGAATCCTCTCTGGATTCCCTAGGAGCTTAGAGGCCATTAGAAGCACTTTAGCAGGCTTTGGCCAAGGTTAAATCCATATGGGCTTTCTCTTATTGAGATCCATTTTGCCATGGCCTCACAATTATTTATACATCAGGACTCACATTTTCCAGTGTGACTGTGTGATACCATTTTTACACACCTAATTAAGCCCAGAAACACATGTTTAGTGTTCTAGTGATGACAGAACCACCCAATAATCTTTAGCACTTATGTACATATGAAATGATGCATACAACATCAAAGCTGTGTACACACATTAAATAATTCATCCTTATAATAACCACTGGAGGCAGGGGGGAGAGACATTAGCTAAATAGCTCACCCCTGTTGTTGCAGCAACTCAGTGGCAGAGTCAGGGTTAAGAACTGCAAGGGTTTGGTAACGAGCTTTGTGCTTCATCTATTAGCTCTCCCTTCTCTGCAGTGAATGTACGTAGCAGCTCCTATTATATTTGGAACATTTCCTACTCCAAGACATTCTCCCGTGGGAAGCAGCTACAAGTCCATATAAACAGAATATTCCATAAAAATAAACTAACTATCCCCAGGATGGAGCAACTGGTGCTGTCAAGGAGAGGCAACGCTACACAGATAAGTGATGCTGCTTGCGTTGCTCATGACACTAACACCCACGAACGTGTTGTGATGCTGGGAGGCCATGCACCCACAAGCTCCAGCCGTGGGTGGGGACATCCAAGTGCCAGAGCATTGAGGAGTGTGGTACAGGGGAGGGCTGGGTGATGGGCGATGGAGAAAAACCCAAAACAAGATGAGCATGGCAGCCATGTCAGTGGCTTTCTGCTCATGACCAGCCCTACCTTGATCACCCTCCTATTCACTATCATGATCAAATTCAATCAGTCGTTACCAGAAATTACATAAAAAATTACCCCAAAATCCTTTTCAAAACATGAGGGTTTTGAGACTAGTGGGGGCTCTTTTCCCCCTCCCTCGGCCTTCAGCCAAAGTGAGCAAAAGGAGCACTATGGGAAAATTGAATTTCTCTGCAGAAATTCTGTAGGTTTATGATCAGGATGCATCCCCTTGCATGATATTTGCATGGTTCAGCTGTGTGTCACATGCGTTGGCTTTTGTTTGTCTCTTCCCGTGAGTGGTGAGGTGTACAACACCTCTGAAAAGCCCATCTGCAGAAGGCAGCTTTCCGAGGCTGGTAGAGACAGTATCCAATGCTCTGGGAAAGAGCCAGCTCGGATGCAATAATAATTTGATGTTTCACTGGCCGAGGATGGTAACTCTTGCTATTCTGCTGGCAATTTGCAGGCTCTCCATATTGTGTGCTTCTGACAGACACAGCTATTTTCCTAAGCAGCTTTTGGACTTCAGACATTATAAATGTTTTGTTGTCTTGCTTTAATCTAGGTTGCCGTTTGGTGTAGTTATCTTTCTGCTCAATACAAGTTTATTTGTGAAGTTGCTCCTTTGGGATGATAGCACTGAGTCCACATACTCTTTTAGAAGCCACTTTATCTTCAAAGAAAACATCCTAAAATTCCTGTGCATATTCCAGACCCTTGCACAATATATGATGGATTCTGGAGAGGTCTAAGTAAAAAGGGCCATTTTCTATCTAGATATGTTTGGACATTTCTTTATAGAGCATGTGGAAATGTATTCCAATTTCAAATAGATACACCCTCCCTCTTTAACATGAGTCAAGAGGAGAAAGCCCACACAGTTGTTTTGGTTACTTAGGAACTTCCATGCCTGATTAATCAGTTTCTCTCCTCTGCTTCGAGGAACCTAATTGAACTTGTCATTTTATTCCTCTGAAATGTACTCAAAGATTCAAAAAATTCTGGCATTTCTAATATTTATTTTCCACACTGCAGTTGCCAAATGTAACTCCCTTGGGGATAACACAGATTGGCTTCCATATTAGCTGAAATCATCCTGTACATTTTCTGGTCCTTGCCTACAGGGAATGGAGCATCTTCTGCTCTTTTGGTGCAGTTTGGCAGGAACTGAGCCCATTTTTGTATCATGGTGCCTTCTATACCAGCAGTGCACCTCCTTCTCCTGCTCCCACAATATCTGTTCTCTCCAGCATCTTCCAATTACAGTATTCCTTCCATTACCATTAAATTTAATATAATCCATCAAATAGTCCCAGAGGGGATATCTTTCACTTTGGATTTATCTGTTAATAGACACATGGTAGCAGATGATCTGTCTCTCTTTTTTTTTTCTCTGTGAGATTATTAATTACTAATGCAATTTTATCGCAGAAACCTGACAGTCTCCAAACATAGTCTCGTACCTTCCTGTTTCATTTGAATGTCTCCAGTGTAAATTACTGCCCAGCTACAGTCCTGGTTCCTATAGGTGCTCATTGCATTCCAGCACAATTCATTAAAAAACAGAAATAAATTATGTTATGGTGTGTTTCTTCATCCTTAGCTCCCCCATTCATTGTTTGAGTCTATTCTCTTTGGTGCATTTATACACTCATTTTTCACAGGTTTATAAATGTTGCAGTCAGAGCCTTGGATCAAATTCTCAGCTATAGGCGCAAGGCTCCCATTTAGATGAATAGCTTCTTGGGTTTAAGGCCAGAAAGAAACATTAAAGCATCTGTTCCTATTTCCTGTATATCACAGGCCATTACATCTCACACAATTACCCATGTATTGAACCTAATAGCTTCTTTGGCTAAAGTACATTTTCTAGAAAAGCATCCAGCCATGATTTGAAACTCTCCAGAGATAAGAATCCACAGCCTCCCTTGAGGATTTGTTCCAGTGGTTAATTAATCCCACTCTTAAAAATATATGCCTTACTTCCCATTTTAATTTGTCTGGCTTCAGCTTCCAGCCACTGGATCTTGTTATGCATTTTTTTGCTGGTTAAAGAGCCTTTTAGTAGCTGGTATTTCTAGCTACTAAATACTTCACATACTACAGGACAGTCATCTTTTGGTCTTCTCTTTGATGAGAACTCAAACATTACAAGCTAGGTCTCTATAGAAAAATGGATTCTCAAACCATTAAATAAGTTCTATGGCTCTTTTGGAACCTTTTTCAATTTTCCCTCACAAGAAATAACATTCATGTGTCTGGTCAGGATCCGCAGCAGGAAATGCTCCTGTTTTCGCCTCAGTCCATTTAGAATACAGTCTGGGGGCCATCAAGACATAGTCATGCATAAACATAAACTTGGGTCCAGTGCTGGGACATGATGAGCTTTCTCAGTCAGCCCAGCACAGCCTGAAAACTAAGTCTTGTTCTTCCCAGGACAAGGAAACAGAGGACAGTAACACAATCTTTACGCAGACGCATATTCCTCCCTCCTGCCCTCCCAGCTCATCGTGAGATTGGCAAGAAGGGCCACGCTGTTGTGTGTTCCCTTGGCTGAGCTGGCAGCTGTCAGTGTGCATCTCCATGGACCAGGGATGCACCAAGGGATCCACACTCTCTCTGCTGCAAGCAAGCCTCCTCTAATGAGGTACAAAGTGTGGGTTGATGGATGAGCAAACAGACTGCGGTGTGGTGGATGAACTTCCTGGGCATGGTCCATCAGGCATCCATCACGGAGAACCTCTTGGTTTTTTGTGTTGCATTTTTCTCTCCCAAGAACTGGCAATTGCTCTGAAAATAATGGTACTTCCAGAGAAGAAGCTTTGGAGTGGCCATTCCCAGCTGGTGCTTGGGCAAGGTAGAAGCAGCTGCTGAACAAGTGCACTGATGTAACTAGTCTGTCCAGGACTAACGTTTATTTTTATTAGCAATAAGTATTCATGAGTGTCTCTGAATGTTTCTTCTACCTAATGAAAGCTTTGCTTCAAAAAGCAAACAGCAAATAGCTTTAAGGAAGTCTTATGACCAAACTGGGAAGTGCCATTGGTTTTGCAGCTTGTGGACCCCGAGGAGAAGCAAGGACTGGAAGCACTTTGCATCAGGCTCAGGCTGCCTCAGTTCCATCTGTGTTCAATTAAATCCTGGCCAGCTAGTGATACCCATCATCGTGCCTGCTGCCAAACACAGCACAGTTGCAACAAGAGGTTAGAGCTGCCTGTAGTCTAAGATGAGGGGTAGATGACTGAGGCAGCCATCCCTTGTCCACCTATTCAGCTCAGGACTACCTCAGCTCAGAGCTCCTATTTAGGTACAAACCTTTAGGCTCCATAATGGAGGTACTAATGGTGGTTGCTAAAGATTTCAAGTGCCTTTAGAAATTAGGTGCTGCCAAACCATACTGAATTAATGAGGCTTCGGGTGCCTGGCATATGGTGGGATTTAGATATGCTTATGGCAGTACAAGACAAGGAAAGCATCAGGCAGACTTGCCTATGTAGGGACGCACAGACCCAGTCCTGTGCCTGTCCTTGCTATGCAGTGATTCATGGCATTATCTTCTAGCATGCATGCAGAGATGGTGACAGGTGCTGGGCAGGTTCCTTCCACCTGTGCCAGCCAGCACTGAGAAAGTGCTTTGACTCTGCTCTTAAAGCTTTGTTAGCAGGCTTCAGCCAGGAAATCAAAGGCAGTAAATACATTCAGACTCTCAAAATGAAGTTAGATACCATGAGGAGCACTGGAAAAGGTTGTGTTTGTAGGCTACTGAAGACAGTGGGGAAGGAAGAGGCCATGCTGAGTGCTCTGCAAGACCTGACCATGACTGACAAGCCCTCAGCCTCAAGGTTTGTTTTTAATCTTGTAGTCACACCAGAGGGGTTGAGATTCTGTTGTCATGACCAAGTCTCCCTTGGATTCCTGAATTCAAAGATCTATTAGAAATATCTGTGCTAAGTGATAGCTCTTGGATCTTGCTCTTCTGCATATCTTCTGGCCATGCTTTAAGGTCCTCCCTTTGGGCATGTGGAGAGGGAAAGATGAGGTGGGAAAGACGAGGCAGGAGAGAAGCTTTCTCTAATGTTGAAACATTTTGTTTTTCAGGGAGGGGGCATAGCTATTTATTTACTTTTGATGGAGCCAGGACAAACCATTTCTTTGATGGATTAGCCAGTTAGTTTTAATTTGTCAGGTTGCCTAGGGTACAGGACAGGCAGGTTAGATGGAGCAATTGTCTCTATACAAATAGAAAGAATAATGTCCTGCAAAGGCAGAACCACAGTTCTGCTTTCTCCTCTGCAGACTGTTCCACAATACTTACCCTTTAAATCCCAGTCTAGTCTCTTGAGGAGACCTGAGCAGTGAGAAGTAAAGGCTTTTGTGGCCTTTTCTCTGTAGACTAAATACTGCTTTAATAATACAGTCTTTGACATACGCAGTGCTGGGTTTTTTCCCTCATAGGAATGGTTTGATATAGGCTGGTGGGGGTTTTTTTCATTTTTTCGGGTTTGTTTTTGTTTTTGTTTTTGTTGGGTGCTGTTGCTAATACCTCAAGCCTCTGTTATCTCTATTGTCATGAGTTGCCCGGTGTAACTGCAATATATGTAAAAACAGACCATTAACTCAGAGACTTGCGAAGGACAGCATTATGAGACTAATCCTCTTTGGCCAGAGAGCATACATATTACTGGCAATGTCTGACTCATTTGGTCCCCAGTTTAAGCTAAGACGGCTCAAGGGTGCACAAGGTACACACATATGTTAATGTGAGGAGTGGTATGGTCTGGACTGCCAGGGATGATGATGACTACCAGCTTCCTATATGAGTCTTTGCACCCCAGGAAAAATATGGGGTACTTTGTCCTCCTCTGAAAGGATACAGTTACAATTACTTTTCGGGAGTAAACACATCCACAACTCAGCAGTGTGACTGAGTGATGCATAATTGGCCTCTATTCCTTTGCTTGCGAATGTAGGAGACGTCTTCTAATTTACAGCAGCTTCTCCTCTTGATTTATTTACCAACCCAGTCTCTAGAGAAGATCGACTTTTTTGATACAGAACTAGACAGTTTCTTATTTTAACAACACAGGCCTGTATAATCACAATTTGACCTGTTTTTTCCTAACAGTGAACATTTCCCAAGTGTTTGCGTTGTCATTGATAGGGATTCAATTAAATTTGAGAAGCAAAAAGGCACCAAGTGCTCATGCTGCTAAAAAGGTTGTGGTGGTTGTTGTGCCTGAGTGCTGCAGACACATCTGAGATGCGGTTTGCTTTCACAACTGCCCACCAACTGGTCAGCAGCTCCTGCAAGGCATCTCTACATCTCTCTGCAGTGATGAGAGACTAACTGCTTCAATTCCCAGTAATTGACTACTTTGATTCCCAGTAGCAGCAGCACAGAAACAGACACAAGAGGACAGAGAGGGGCTACACGAAGCAGGCAGTGAGAGGAGTTTGCTGCACAAGTGATAGGTGCTGGTGCCAAGAGGTACTCACACTGTGATATGGGGCTGCTGCACCAAGCTGGCCCTGCCTGTCCCTGGGCATTGTGTACTGACTGGAGAGGCATTTAGCATGGCATGCCAGAGCAAGGTGTGCCTGAGGTGAGTCAGGCATGTGGCTAGTAGCTGGGGGGATGACTTGCATGTTCTGCCCATTCCTCTAGTGAAAACTTTGCCCTTGAGGGACACAGATGCAGTCCCTACAGTTTTGGTGCTTCAGTGGGCTCTGAAACTCAAGTTTCCCTCAGAGCTCCTGTTCGGAAGTGCAGAATGCTTTTAGATTGCTCTGATAATGAACAAGACCCTGAAAGTCCCATTACATGCTTGGTACAGCAGGAACCAAGTTTGATGGAGCTGTTGAGTTGCCTGCATGACAAATTCTGCACCAGCTCCCAGCTCTGAAACCCAGGTCATGCAGCCCGGAAATGATTTGGCAGGCATAACATGTCCACAACAACAACAACAACAAAGTTGTGTGGGTTTTTTTTTTGGTTTTTTTTTTTAGGTTTTTTTTTTTTTGTTTGTTTGTTTTTTTCTGGATCAGTTCAGCTGGATCTGACTCACCAGACAGGCATGAAAGCACTTGTGTTGGCACTGATGGAGGAGGCAGCATTGAGAGAAGGAACAAACTGCCAGAGAGCATGGGACCACAGAAAAAGCACATCAGCCCATGCCTCATGCTTTGCCATTGTTCACTTTCCTACCAAAGCACTTTCCTGTTCATGCCCACCTCCACACTGCTCTCTAGAAGGCAAGTGAAATGTTCCTTTTTGAGATTTCAGTCTACACTTTCATTGTCAGAAGGATTTAAGCCTCGGCAGGGGGCAGCTGACACAGCAGCTAAGATTAGATCCCAAACAACTACCTAAAAACCTCATGTAATCAGCAAGAAAGGGCAAAGAGCTAAAGTGTAAGAATAGAGCAGCACTGAGTTCAAACAGTTCCCTGTTCTTTCTTATGATAGCCTGTACCTTAATCATGTCTGCAATAATAAAATAAAGCATCTGCAGGACGCAGTGGTATTTTGAATGGGATTAAAAAGAAATGAAATTATGGACACTCATTTCAAACCAGGGCTGAATATCTTAGATGAGAGAACCCAACAGTTCTCAGATTATTTAGGAGGTCAGAAGTTGGTCACTGTAGTAGTGATCCTTCCCAGCACCAGATACAACCACTGTCTGCCTTGCCATTGAGGCAATTAAGCCTTTTAACGAAGCTAAACTAGACCCTCAGCTTTCCCAGGGGAAAATGAGTTAAATTATTTACCTGTATATATCACTGGTAGCAAAAATTACTTGGGCTAAATGCCTTATTTATTGGTGCATAATGTGGTCTTTTTAGAGTATTTTTGAGTATTTTGCGGTTAAGATACTCTTCCTGCAATCTATCTGTAAGAACAGTAGACGTGTCTGTTTTTTTATCGTATGCACAAAGCCACATTTTGATCAGCTTCAGGATCCCCAGTGAGGAACTCCAAAGCTGAAAGCGGAAGCTTTTCTTCAAGAACAATTTGGTGTAAAAAAGCAGACTTTCAAGCTATGCACAATTCACACTCAGCACAGGCAGGAAGTACCCTGGACCCTTTGTAAGCGCCTCATCATGGGAACTAACCCTTGGGTACAAGAATTCTGGCCATGTGCCTGCCAAGAAGGGAGTAAAGGAGGGCTTTGAATGCAAAGCTTTGCTGCCCCTGTGACAGCGTCCACCCAGTGCTCACAAAGCTGTAGGGAGCTGCACTCTGGAAGGCTTTGCTCTTTACTAATCTCCTCCTAGGCTTGCTATGAAGTAGCAAATACTCTCCCTTTGCCTCCTTGTCCAGTCAGTGTTCTGCAGTTCTTGGGTGCCCTGAGCTTGCTGCTGCAGGCAGCTCAGCAACACCAGTGGCCACATGTCGAGAGTCCCTCCCTCTGCCAGACCTATCAGGTTTTGCAGGGGCTATATTAAGAATAAATAAAAGTCCTCAAATAAATAGGAAAAGATGAGGAGGCAGATAACTCTAATTCTCATGACTGATAGTATTACTCAATTTAGACATTAACATTCTAGTTAAAGATTTAAACCTTGGATTTACTGAGCATGCTTGTTATTAATTTTGCCTACTCAGACTGCACTGGTAGCAGGTAGGTGTATAATTTTAAAATGACTTTGAATTATATTCCAAGTTAAGTATTGCAGAGACAATATTTTTTTTCCCAGGCAGCTGATGAAAGGCCTCACAGGATTTATTATTATCCTTCTGAAGGTTTGGGAGGAGTGTTTACTGGATGGATCCATAGCTTGTATAATTCCCCACATTCCTCTATTAAAATGATCCCCCTAATCCTTGTTCTGTAACTCAGAAATGACGCATAGCAGGTTCTCACCTCTGTATCCTTACCCTGCTACATCTTAAATCCTTTCTTTTCAGAGTTTCAGCCAGAGAAGATTATTCTTCACTCCTCTTGATGTCATTTCTGCTCTCAGCCAGGTTACAGCAATCACTTTTTGGGAGGACACGGGCACCGTGGAGGTCTTCTCCAGAGACCCTCACATTACACATACACACAGCAGCTCCAGGAACCGCCAGGCACAAACAAGAACCAGGGAGTTTTCAGCTGCCTTCCCTTCTCCCTCTCTTCAGCTTGATGGAAAGGGGGGTATCCCTGTTGTGCTGAGCCACAGGGAAAAAGAAGTGTTTCAGATAACAATGTTAGGGCTTGATCCATCCATATACGGCTACCAATGGCAGAAGAGGTTTCCCTTTCATGGAATCAGTGGCTGTGACATTGCTTCACATAATACTAATAACTACAACAGTAACAATTATTATTATTATTAAAATAAAAACAAAAATAATATAAAGATAATTCTTTATTTGGGGAAAAGATTTTGAATGTGTGTGTCCTGTTCTCACCATGCATACACATATATGCGTATGTGAGAAGGAAAGAAAGCAGTGTTAAAACAGCACCAGTGCAAGCGGTCAGAAAGCAACTCTGTCAGCAATACTGAGAGCAGTTCTGTTCATGATGTTCTCTCCCCCATCTGCACACACATGGATAAATAAATTATTTCACTCCCATGATAAGTCCATTGAGCTCCTGCCAGACTTCACAATTCTGCATTAACTCACCAAAATTCAAAATAGATTTTCTTGGAGGTAAAACCCCCTGATGAATATAGAGGCTGTTACTTATTCTGTCCCATCTTTGTTTTAATGTCAATGAAAATGCAAATACATTGGAATATAAAATTGCACTTTCCAAATACAAGCTCATAGTTCAAAAACCTGGGGTAGGACATAATTTCTGCTAAAGTCAATAAAAAATTCTGAGGGACTTTATTGAGACAGGATTCAATAACTTAAAATGCTTTAACATTAAACTGAGTGCTGCTCTAAATACAAAAGATGATTTATTGGAAAGCAATACCAGGGCATGTCATACCTCGTCATTAAGATTACCCTGGATTCATTATCACTTTTTCTTCTAACTGAATTTCGAAGATTTTATTAGATCACTGTTCATATTAAGGAGTCCTGTTAAAGGCAATCAGGTGCTTTCATACACTGTGTTGCTATTTAAAGAAAAGTCTTTATATCGATTACCTAAAAAGACCAATGGACAAAAACAGAATGGAGGAAGACATGTATTCTAAAGGGTCAAATAAAACTCCCCACCCTATGCTTTCTTAAACACAGGCAAAATTACTTTTTTATCTTCTATCATAATCTGTTTCCTGATATGATGATTTTTCAATTAAGCCAAAGCTGGACTTTCACTGAAGACAAAACATTAAAAAAAAAAAAAGACACCAACAAAATGAAGATGTTATATATTGATGATGTGTGTGCATGATGAAATTTTAACTTCTTAAAACAGCTGTCAGAGGAGTGGAAACAATAATGCATGTTAATACGAAAGACTGAAATGACAGCGGTATATTTGCCCAATGCTTCCTGAGCTGGTATAGCATGGGAAAGCAGTTGCTTGGAAAGTTGTTATTTCCTCTTGTGTTGTTTAGAATAGACTTATAAATGCAGTCAGGTGTCACCATCAAGAGGAGCTGTCACTTTGCGGCAGTATAACCCTTGTTTTCAAGTGAGCACGGAAATACAGTGGGAATTGTCCCCTGGCTGCTTTGAATGTGACAGCTTTCAGCAGAATTATTCAGACTTCTTAAATGTACTATGCAGTTAAAGGCTAAGAGCTAATCTTTTATTTCTAGTTGCATTTGCTTTGCCAAGACTTTCTCAATTCACCAGTGACCTAATTTTTAAAAATAAAAAGATTGCGACACAACCATGATCCAAAGCCTTGGCAGTGTGAGGTTCATGTTTGAACTTGATGATCCTAAAGGTCTTTTCCAACCTAAATGATTGTATGATTCTATGACATGCTCACTTTATCCCCTAAGGATGTTTTCAAATCACAGATGTGAAGAAGGAAAATTGCCCAAGTAAGATGAATCTGAGATTATGTCATATGGAAAATTGATCATCTGAAATAGGCAGGGACCTTTCTACAGCATTTAGTGGGCTTTTTCAACCCTTCTTTTCAGTTGTGGATGAGCAACAGTGAGAGCAGTTCAGTGTGACCCATAGGTAGTGGCAAGGCTGAGCTTGCCCTCTTTGCACAGCTTCTCTGTATCCCTACTGGACCACTTCATCTTCCACTCCCTACACCCATAACTCTTCCTCCACTGACACTGGCCAAAACCACACTAACTCTTTGTTTGTCCTAAGTCTTTGATTACATTCACAAACCCCAACAACTAATTTAGGTCATCGTTGCTGTTGGCAGCACTATTTTAATTTTTATTACTTTCTTCTGCTCTTTTGTGTTGTTTTTCTGAAGTATATGAGTTTGTCTTAATGTCACTTCTCTGTGCAAAAAAATGCATCTAAGGAAGGCAAAAGAAATTTATTGCATTTTGGCTAATACAGAGGAAAGGGGAAATTGCCTACATAATGAAACAGGAGATGCAGTTTTAACTATGTCATTTCTCTCTTGTCTCCATAGTACTGAATACACAAATATATAATCTACCTCCTCCTTCAAACTTATCAACGTACAATTAAAACCCACAAAGCTTGACAACCTGTTGTCAAGTTGTTTAAGCAGTTGTTTCAGAATCTGACAGACAAACTTATAAACAAAACGTAGAGCAGCAGATTGTGGGATGAGGCAGCATCATCACATGGCTTCCTCAGTTACATCATAATTCGGAAAACAAAAAAGCAGAGGAATACTTTTTCTCCTTGAATAAATAACAGTTTAATTACATTGTAGAAATAAAATATGATATGGTATGAATACACTGGAAATCTTACAGAAATACTATTCTGCTACTGGTAGGTAAATGGTCAAAGCTACTTTTCATGACAATCTGAACAGTACTTGTGTACAAACTATTATACAGGTTGCTAATGAAAAATATTGCAACAGTTGCAAGGATGTTACCAGCTCAAACAAACATCTAATGATACAATATTCTTCTAAGAGGAAGTAATAATGTTAGATTTACAGACAATAAAGAGTTATGTTCTCCACTTCGAAACACTGGAAATAAAAATCTCAGGTAATCCGATTTCTTTACCTCACATTATCACAAGGAAAGATTTTCCTTTCACTATGAAACAGCATCCCAAGAGACCCTGTAAACAGTTTATTTAAAGGTAGTATTTGAGATGTCACAGCAACTTCAATGATATTCTCCTAGTCTACAATTACAGACTTTTTAGGCCACTGCTTGTACAGATGACTTTTTTTTTTTCCACTTATTTACATACATTCAACCCGATAACAGCAGGTAAAATGCGCTGTCTATCTCACAATAGACACACTAAAATTTTCATCAAAAGGCCAGTGCAAGAAGATGTGGATAGTGATTGCACAGCACTGAGGAGATTATATTATACAAATATACAATCAGACTGTTGAAAAATCTAACTCTGCACGCATGTGACATAGATGGTCTTCTCAGTAGGTACGTGACACTTGGAGTTGGTATAGATACGTAACTGCAACTAGTGTTGGTTAGTTGGTTGATGATGGTGTGGGTGGCCATGGAACACAATATCATTTGGCTATGCCATCACTAAGTGAAGGTAGGCAACTGCAAATTAGGAATACCTAAAGCTGAAGTTTAAGTACAGTTTATCTTGGAATGGCAGCAGATTTTTCTAATGAAAGAAGACTTCTACTTAGTGTGCAACATATAAGAAAATTGTTGCCAACTCTTAGTAAATGGTTCTAAGTGAACCGATGCAGTTCCCAGAGCTTTCAAAAAACTCATTATGCAAATAAAGATACTGATGATAGACAATAATGTTTCACAGGATGCTATTTCTTATTATATCAGTAAGCACCAAGTTAAGTGCCAAGACAGCCCCATTGTCCCATGATTTATCATGTAAAATTTAGAACTAGAATGCAGAACGAAAAGTCCACAAAGTTTGCATTTAATTCACAAGAAGACAGTTTCAAAAATGGCTCTTAAAATACCTTTACATTTCAAATGGGCTTTTCCCCGCCTCCTCCAAGAGGACTGCTTTAGGATGGATTAGACCTAGATATAAGAAAGATCTTTCAGGAGGACTTGTACATCCTCCGAGAGTCCTCTGCAATCCACTGGTTTTGGCTGACTGTGGTGGGTCCCTCAAGAGCGTGGTGCCCTGTTGTGTCATGCAGGTAAGCTGCAGGGAAGATGAGTGAAGTTGCTCAGCAACTCGCCTGATCTGATCTGATCTTTAAAACACATCACCACTCATCAAGCCTGAACTTGGAGCCACTTGTGCCCCCACAGAGCCTCTGGCTGAAATGGGTTGGGCTGCTCTGGACTGCACTGAGGCATCAGAAACATCCTGGGAATGTCATGGCAGCCAAAGACCCTGGGCTGCCCCCCCGCTCTCTCCCTATATAAGAAAAAGGATAGGTGGCAGGGCAGCATGGATTTTGCTCCACCTGCCCTGTGCATGGAGGAAGTCACCCCTGTTATGGCAAGTGTCAGGCCGCTAAAAGGGCAAAGCCATGTTTGCAGCTATTTTGGCAGAATTCAGCCAAAAGGGTAAGGAAACAGTCCAAAAAAGCAAGGCAGCAGAGAAAAGGACCCCAGACCTTCTGACTCAGAACCAAATTACACAATATCCATGCCTCAAGGACTATCCAGTAATACGTTCTTTGTGACAGTCCCAGGCTGCAGAAACTATCCCACCATGGAACAGAGTCACTATTTTCCTTCAATAGCTTCTTCCTTGAAGCAGGTAGTGTGTCAAACCTTGTCAGTGGTTTCTCATTTAAGCTACCAGATTTGACTACTGACAGCCTTAAAACAAACTATCATTTACTTCTGGCTTTCTTAGTTTTCAGGAACACCATTGACAGCCAAAGCAGTTGTCAGTGCGGGCTCAATCAATGCTCTGCCTCATTTCCCCTTATCCTCAAGCGCAACTCTAGCACATGGATATACATCTCCGAGTGGATCGAGATGTTCTTAATGTGGTACTTTCATCAGTAATCAGTTGGAAGAACTCAATTTTAGAAACAGAATTCATGTGCAAAGCGTGCAACAAGAAATACAGTTACATTTGGTCATAGTGTCCTATCTTAGTTACGCTACCATGACTCACACTGATTAGTATACTTACACACACACACACACACACACACTCACACACACGCAAACACATGTACACACACAGATGTTTATTTATATACACGCTCACACAATAAGAAAACGTCTAAGTCTGACAATATTTCCTCCTCTTTTAGTGAAGACGGGAGTTTGGCATCTCAGGCTCTGAATCTGCTTAAACCTGGGATACAGGAATGTGAAACACTTCAAGTATACATCGACTGCACAGTGATAACATTATACATTGAGTCTGACACATGCTGTCTTCAGTGGTCCAGCACCAGCACGTGGCTTAAAACCAGCTGCTCATCAAAGGAGCCAATATCCGGGACATTTGCTTTTCAGTGTTTGTATTCATGCAACGCCCAAGAGCAGGGCAATAGTCTGTGCAACCATAAACATCCTTCTGCATAAACGCAGTGGTATTTAAAAGTCTGAACCAGTGCATTCCTCTATCACATTCCTTCTCTATTCCTCTGTTGCTGTTACTCTCATATGAAAGTAAAAGGTAGTGGGGAAATAATTTTAGTAGAAGAACACAAAGCCTCTCCTCTAAGTCCACAGAAGACCACTAAAAGTGTAAAATTTCCAAAATATCTCATAGGAATTCTTCATAGGAATACAGTAAGTGTTTCCAATGGGGTTTACAGATCACGTTTCACATTATTTCCACAGATGTCTACCTTATCACTTTGTTTAATTAGACAAATATCAATAACACATAATAAAACAGCACACAATTACAAGACACGACACGTTTTACGAAACCTCTAAAACTCAGTACAGCCGCTTTTGGAAAAAATCAGAAACTCCTATTACAGACAAGAAATACACTTCACATTGAAATGAACAGTATGATTACAAGGCTTTTTTTCTTATTTGATGGTATTGGTTTAGAATGCATTAATTTTCCCTTAGGTTTCACAATTTTTCTTCGCACCCACAAAAGGAACCATTGCTAACCTGGTATTTTCTCTGTGCTCTTTCAGGAAACATTATTATTCAGTAAACACCTTTGGAGAAAAAACTTGTGAAAATTTAGCTTGAACACCTAATTGTAAAACCTGAAGATCTGGCTGATGGTAATGCTCTTAACACAATCATTGCTCATCATACAATGACAAACTAAAAAGTATTACAGGAGGGTACAAACACATTAAGCCATGGGTTTGGTTTTCTGTTGTTTTTTTTCATTTGTTTTTTTTTAACTAACTCCTTTTCTCCCAACGCTGAGAAGTCTCTGACTTACAACGCTTCAGCAGTTGTGTCTGTGGAGACAGACATGGTAACTTTGGCAATCTTAACTGTGCTCTTAATGCAGCTCTCGGCAGCCCTGTGCACGTTCCCCGCGTTGTTGGCATGTTTATGCTGGCAGTCAGATTCCATGCTGTTATCGAGGGGCTGCGCCGTTCCTTCACAGGTGGGGAACATGCTGCGGAAGGCATGTCGCAAGTCCTTGCTCCTCAGAGCATAGATGATGGGATTCACTGTTGAATTCAGCAAACAGAGCATGCTACAGAAGGCAAAGATAGTCTTGATCAGCTTGTTCATTTTCCCAAAGACATCATACACCATGATGGCGAGGAGAGGGCCCCAGCATATGATTAAAACGACTAGGATAAGGACCAAGGTTTTGGCTAACCTGATGTCCATACGAGTTTGATCAGGCCTAGTGATCTGTACCTTACCATCCTCCGTCGACTGAATGATTATGCTTTTCTGTGTGCCCCGCTGAAGCATGCGAACAGCGTGGCTGTGAGCCTTCCACAATATGTACATGTAGGCATAGACAATGAACAACAAGAGGACGCTGGTGACCCCGATCCAGAACATCAGGTACGTCTCATCGATGAGAGGGAATATGTCCGAACAAACAGAATTGAGCTTTTTGCAGTTCCAGCCGAGCAGAGGAAGAACAGCTATTACAATAGCGATGGTCCACATCACACAAAATGCTACGACAGCCTTTGGTCGGGTGACAATCCTTTTGTAAGCTAGTGGCCTGTGTATAGATATGTATCGGTCTATTGCCGTGAGGAAAAGGCTACCTACAGAAGCAGTGAAGGAGGCTGTAACTCCACCCAGTTTGAACAAGAAGACGTTGGGGCTATCCTTCCGGTGGAAAACATGGAAATCCACAAAACTGTAGACAAAAATGACGCTGCCCAGGAGGTCGGCCACAGCCAGGCTGCCAATGAAATGGTAGGAGGGTCTACACCGCAGGCTTCTGGAGTGGAGGATAACACACAGGACGAGGAGGTTCTCTAGGACCGTGAAGGTGCCCAGGGTGAGCGACAGCACAGCGATGGCCAGCTGCTGGCTGGGGTTCAGGATCATAAAGCACTCCATATCCATAAAGTTCTCCCCACACTGTATATTTTCCTCATTATCCTTAAACGTGGACAGGGACTTGTTGTAAAACTCTGTGATGTTGACTGGATCTGAGGGAATAATGCTCAACAGGGGATCCTCTCCCACAGTCATTTTTTCTTGGAAAGGATCACCCCTGAAGGAAGAAAGAGGGAACTTCTGGGGGTAGTACCCCAGCTTGGATGCCATGTCGCCTTTCATGTCTTCGTACTGGATATCGTTGGAGCCCACGTAAAGGAGATCTGTCGTAATTGTTCGGAAAGTTGTATCTGCGAGGCCATCTAGGATTGACTTCATAACCCCAGTTTTGTTGGTTTCAGAGAGACTTGGGGGACAGAAAAATGCATCGGAGGAAATCCTACATGGGGAAAAGATCAGACTGTGTTACCATAAACACGGAGACAAACTCCACAAAAAATTTTGTTGAACTGTGTCAAACAAAATCAACCCCTCTCTTGTATTCAGTGTAAATCCAGACTTTGCCACTGTGGGAGTCAGGGTGGGTTGAGCACTTAGAAAGAAATCACCTGGATTTCAGCAAAACTGAATTACATTATGAAATTACATGAAAAAACAGAGGCACAGGGAATCAAGTGTTTCACAGGAAAGCAATTTTAATTTCTCATGAAAACCTTCTGAGCTGCTCCACCAGAAAGATATTTTTCTCTGCATCTGAACTTGGCTTCTGATTGCAAAGTACCTTGCAGACCAATATTCCTTGGGCTTGCTTTGTTTAGATAATACCAAGTGTCACTGCAGGAGCAGCAGTAAACTGAATCATCACTTTCATTGCTTTTCTTTCAAAAGGCACCGAGGGTTTTGAAAACCTGAAATCACAGAGGTAACAGGGACAGGGCCATGCACTCTAAACTTCACAGTTCACCCAGTACGCCTGTATATTCACATTAGCCTGTTATAGCAATCTGAGGTCTACTAACATCCTGAATTTGCTATTGCAAATTTATTAGCAAGGGATTTAATCTGCAAATATATAGCTTCATTACATCCACACATAAAGATTACTTTATTCTACCCTTCTGCTAAGCAAACTAAGGTAACTGGGATGTTTGGGCTGTGTGAAGGAGGAAGGTTGTTATTCTGCTTTGTTCACAGTTTAAGGAAAGGTGACCAGCACTGCTAAGTCAGTGAGAGAATCAGTGACCTGCTCTGTACAGACCAGAAGTCTCAGTGAGGGCAGTTCACGGTTCCCTAGATAAACATGGCACAAAGTTTGGGTCAGAGTGCAGCTCGGGCCAAAACTCTAGACAAAAGGGACCAGGAGCCACTGCTCCTGTGAGAAGCATGGTAATGTAACTTGTCCTGCTGTGGACACTGTCAAAAATATTCTGTCCTCTCAGAAACTAAGGGGACTCAGCAGGTCACCAGGTAGCCACTGGTCTCTGAGTCCTGTCATGTCCTGCCTTTGCTCATGGATTGTAGAGGGTGCAACTCCTGGTCAGGGTATCCTTGGGAACACCTGACAAGTCTTACATCTCTTCTTACGCTGTACTCCTTTATATTACTTTGCCCATAGAAAATTCCATGAATATGGATTGAACATCTGCTTTAGGGCCCCCTTCCACCGCCTGAGTGGATGAGAGTGGTCTGAATGTAAATAAGAGCCAGAATCACCTCTTTAGTGTGCAACAACTATTCTGCATCTGTTGTGGGACATCTTGATGGTTATATCAGCAACAGGAGCAAATTCAAAGTACTTCTTGCTTTCGGAATTGAGGAAATTTTGACACTCAAGAAATCCCAGATGCCATATATAGGCTTTTCCTGACTTAGCCTGTTCACTTCACACAAATGACAGTAAGTGGCCAGAAAGGCCATGAGAGATTATCTGCCAAAACTCAGAGTACTGATCACCTCAACTCCTAAAGAGAAGACTTACATAGTAGGTACCACAGCTCTGTTTTCCCGTGAAAACTACAGGAAAGAAGAAAAGGATTCCTCTCTGAAACAATACCAATAACTTAATACCCAATAACTTAAAAACAGAAGAAATAATGAGCATTTCTAAAAGCAGAGATCATTTGGCTGATGATCTACTTATTTACTACCCTCGCTTATAGCATCTGAACACTCAAGACTTTTTCCATAGTTCTTTAAAGTTTTGCCTTTGATTAAGCAGGCCTGGACATTGATGATTAAAGGGAATGTATGAACTTAGACCCGCAGAAGACACTGCAACTTCAGTGCTGCAAACAAGGATGAGTAAAAACAACCCTTACCGGCATAGTCTTAACACACAAAATATACTGGCTGAATCAACTTTTGCATAGTTTGCTCAGCAAGTAACAATATAATTATTAGACAGACAGACAATATTAAGGAATTTAATTTTGAGGGCGTGAGCAAGTGAAGGAGGGAAATGTCACTGAAGCATACATTAAAAATTAACAGCAATCATCTAATACTTAAGGTACTTTTCTTCCAGAAGGTGCTTTACAGCTGTCCCTAGAGAATCTGCAGATGTTACATGTTGCAAAAATGACTCTGATAACAAATCTGCTTCAGGTGAAGTCTGGCAACTTCACAATTGGCATTAAAACACTAGCTTAAAATCAGAAGTGAAGAATGTGTTATTAATTTGAAAACCACCCAAAAAATATTAAATAAAACAAGTAGTTCTATAAACGTGTGAAGATGGCTGTGCTATCCCCTGTTATTTCAGCTTATTTTTGACAGAAGAAAGACAACCATTTTAATGATTAAAGCCACAGCCCCATGTCGAGAAGATTATGTTTGAGGAAAGCTTCAAAAACTGTATGCAACTGAGCACTTCTGCTAGACAGACAAACAAATTGTTATGAGGTAGCTGGTCCCTGCTGGAGTCATGTCAAGTATAGAATCCTCAGAATTAGGTGCCATGCCTTTGTTTGAAATACAAATGAAAAAACATGAATTCCTGCGTGCTCTTTTGAAGGTGGCAGTGAGTTATGTGACAGTATCACTATGCATGCATATGCTATGCTAACAACATGGTTAATGGGATCAGAAGAGGCAAGTCTTACTTTGAATGTCAATGATTTTTTTTCCCTCTGTATTTTTACATTGAGATTATTACAGTAATTTCTACCTTATTGTATCTGCAAAGATAGTTTTCTTTGGGAGTACTTGGGAGTTCATTAGTGGTGTAGTTTAGGCTTTGGGGGATGCTGCTGACATTAATTTTGGTTTTGTTTGCTGCTGGGAATACCATAATTGGAAATTTCTAGCTGTATGTGTGCATGCACCTATTCAAGCAGCAGTTGATTTTTATTAAAGTTGCAGTAAAACAACCGTTTGCCTGTTCTGGAATTGCACTTTACAGGAAATTCGTTTATTTTAATTTAGATACTAGCTTATCCTGGTTTAAGTTCACCACTGAAATGCACTGAGGAGATCAGCGAGGTTTTCCACAGCTGTCTAGTGAAAACAAAACTGGACTTTTGGCACTGTGGTTATCAGGTCACAGTCTGAGGTGCTGCACAATTTGACATATGGCAGAAGCAGTGGTCTTGCTCTTGGTCTTTTCATTGGTCAGGTACACATGCCAGTGCCTACAAATTTTGTCTGTGAGCTCTTCTGTCTGAAGCTGAAGTGGTGAACAGGTATTGCGCATGAAAACAGACAGCCCACGCCATTTGGCCACACTGCTCTTTGCAATTGGCTCCAACACAACCCAAACCCATACAAACCCAAGAACACAAACCCATACTGCTCAACACCCATGATCACCTCTACATGAAATACTCCAGGAGCCCCTGGGGCTTCTCAGAGCTTCCCTCAAGAACAAGCATCCCCCACATAGATCTGTCCTCTCTGGATGGGGCTGAAGTGACGGATGTGTGTCCCCTCACAAGCAAGGGCGGCAGTGAGGGAGAGCATCCCTGCCCTGCCAGAATTCACTCTTCCAAGAGAGCCTTTGAGTTTTCAAAGCTTTCAGCTTCATCCCTTCCTTCAATGAACTCTACTACCTCACTCATTTTTAAAACAGCTTTGAAAAGACCGAAACATTGATTAAAAACGAAGGAGAGGCTGCAGTGACATTGGCACTCAAAATTTTTTATGTATTTCCATGACTGCATGAAGCAATTCAGAACAAGTACTGAATTATGAGTACAGATAAGAGTTAAACAACAGAAAAATATTTCAAGCATCTTTTATCTTGAAGAGCAGACTAGAAAAGGCAAAGCTGAACACCACTTTAGACCTTTCTCCCATCACCCAGCAGCTGTTGAAGGGCACTGCCAGACCAGCTCAAGGGGGAGACTGCCACTAGATGGAGTGGCTTTGACAAACTCCCTCCTCAGCTGACTGCAGAGACCTGCATTCAACTTCCTCCAGCCCTTTTTCCCAGCCTGCTTTACCGGGGATCAAATATATGAGGTGATAAACATCACCTGAAGGTTGAAGACACAACCTTTTAAGGCTCTGCCTTCAAAATGAAAGAATTAGTAAAGAGTTGAGGGGGCAAGTCTTACTACTGCCCTCCACTGCGTGGTTACATATAGCCCTAAAAGATGCTTGGATGATATTAGAATATAAATAGACTTTAGGTAAAACAAAAAATACATAGTACATAAAAGGCTGATAACTCACCATCAAGAACAGGGAGAATTATACACCCCTAGACTTCTTATTGGTCCACAAGACAAGTTTGCTTAGGGAACAAGAACATGACTTCATTAAAATGCTATTACCTATCTTCTCCTGCTGTTCTGGGGTAGAGGAAGGTCTGGGAAGTTTTTATCGTTGTCTATAAAAAGGACTGAATTTATTATTATTTGCAATCCAGGATGATTGATAGAGCAATTTTAATAGCCTGAATAGAAACAGTGAGTATTTGTGTTCTTCCTCGGAAAGTAATTATGAGCAATACAATGATGTTACTGATAACTGCAAAAATGTTGACATGGCAAGAAAAGGAATCAAAACAAGAAAGGGAAATCCACAATCAAACCTTTCTAGCTTCTATTTTAGAAAATATTTTGATCTCCATGTCTATGCATTTCTCCTATGTTAACCACAGTTAATTAAAAACAGGCTAAAGGACAAGTAGGTAAAATTGAAACAGTTTCTGAACACACAAAAATACGTAAATGCACTCTCCTTGCTTACACGTTGCAAGGATGTAAGCTGTTCAGAGATGGCCTTTCTCTTCTGATAAGCTCGCATAATGCCCAGTACATTGGGACTCCTACCAAACTGGGTCCACAAAGTACCACCACAGGAGAAACAGCAATAATTTATACTCGTATGCAGCCAGCTGGAAAAGTGTGAGAGAAATGAGGTCTACCATGGTAACTATTGGCCTTTAGGAATTAGAACTGTCCTATAAAATGAAAATTTATATGGTTAATAATTACCTTATCCCATATGGCGATGAACAATACTGCTTCGAGGACAGAACAAGGTTTTCAAGCCTTGGTAAAAGAAATGTGCAGACTGAGAAATGGTACTCTCAGACTCAGTAACACTAAGCAAGGAAAAAACACATGTTGACAAGAATGTGAAAGCAACGTTACTCCTATCCTGTTTACTGGTTTACTACTCTGTCTCCCAACACTGTGCTACTCCTAGGCTATAAATGGCAAAAACGCTGTCACTCCTAATTCAGGAAAAATTGCATTCACTTCAGTCAGAATTCTCTCTGTGTGAGGGATTGTGAAGGAGCACAGACGGTAGCAGAGGAGCAAATGAGGAACGTTATCTTCCGGATACAGCAAGGCACTATTAGCTATGGGGTAAACTAGGGCATGCAAGTACTAAACCAAATTTTCTTCTTATGTAACATGATCGTATCTCTGGCAAGTTGAACCTTAATTAGCAAGAAGCCACAGCTACATGGTTATGTTAATTAATATACCTTTTGCACACGAGTAGGATAAGGGCTGGACTGTTCCAACTTATGGGCAAATAGCCCCTATGTGACACGCCCCAGCATCCAGCATCGGACAATCAGAACAACAAAAAAAAAACAAGGGGGAAAACATGGCCTTAATCAGTGATGGACAATGTTTTTAAAAGAAATAACACTACTTCCTGCCTCCAAAGTTTTGTTGGTAAGATGTGTGTACCAGTTTTAGCACAGGTGACTTGCACAGACAGAGAAAAGGAGGCTGTGCCTTACCTCCCGAACAGCCAGGGCATACACGTGTCTAAGATCAGAGATGTTTAAAGGCAAGGCTGAAGTCCTGCCCCATTTCGTGCAGGCGAAGGACCTGAACTTTGCTCTCCTGCAAGGCAGGTGAGCATGCTGGCAGCCTCCACGTTCTGCTGCCATCTCTAAACTGCTTGACTTGCTTTAAAAGCATGCTGGATCAAGAGTTAAACACTCAGAAATAAAGGCACCAACTGATATTCCAGGAGGTAGTGTGCATGCTCGGAAAGTGAGAGTCTTAGATTGAAGTCCTTTCTCTGAATTAAGCAAACTGAGGATGCGTTTCCCGCATCCCACCCAGGCACAGGGGAGGAAGAGCAGGGACAGCTGTCCCATCTGTCTGTGAAAAATCTCCAAAACTCCTGAGTTCACTCAAAACCCCTTAGCTTGTAAAATACAACCCCTTACATACACACTGCCTACCAAGTTGGAGACACGACAAAGTCATGAAGTCACAAACCAGCAAGGGGACCATCAGGGTCACATTAATGGAAAACTACAGCTACCTGCTCTGCCAATCATTTGGGACAAAGAAGGGAAGGCTAAGGCACCTATCTTAAACCTGTGGGATTTTAAGATCTTTCACAGTTTACATATCTTGATTTCATCTAAAGATAGAATTTTGGAAGAGGATGAAGAGGCTTGCTGAAGACTCAGATGAAAGGAAACACTGAAGCAATTGTGATCTGGCTGTTTGCTTAAAATCAGCTCCAGTTTAGGGATTGCAGTCCTAATAAAGGACTTTCCCTTCTTCTTTCCAAATAAAGCAGAATGAACAGGTAATATGAAAAATTTGATACAATGCTATGGTATTTACATTTTAAAGAAAATTGAAGGGAACTCATTAAGCTGGTCAATTTTGAACTCTCAAACTTTTCCTTTTTTCACAAAAGGGTTTATTTTGGATTTCAATATTCCAACAGAAATTGTGTCATTTCCAGCCTCTTTTCTAGCCACTCTTTAATGCCAAAAGGTGCAGGCACTTACTATTGCTGAGCAGATTGACATAAACGTTAAATGGGGGCAGAGAAGCCCAGACAGGTGCAAAAGAGACGGGGAGCTGAACACTCATTCTCCAGAAAGTACCTAGACGAAACGGCAGTTTAGTACACAATGGGTAGTTTAAGGGACACAAGTCATTTGAAGCAACAGAGCAGGACATAAAGGGCCCAGGCTCCACTGGATGCTAAATGTTAAAGGTCCCCAGAGAAATGTAATGTCTAGAGGATGAAACTGGGGGAAAAATACATTTATTAGGGAGCAGAGAAAAAGGGAGAGAGAATCACTCCAATGGCCAGAGCAGAACAGAGAAAGTCAAGAATTTGTTGCAGCAGAAAATATTAGTGAACTTTATTAAAAGAGTAAGGATTAGAGACAGAAGGACAGAAAAAACATCAGGCTCGAGGAAGAACTCTCATAAACTGCACAGAATGTTATGTCTGCTTTCTCATCCTCCTGCAACAAACTGCTATAACAAGTTTTAATTAAAGACTTTGTGAAATAACAAGATGCTGAGAGCAAAGGTAATGCAGGTTAAACTATTGGTGTGATGAGGATTGGTGGGAGAGAGGAAAGGTAACTACTCTCCTCATACTGGGAATAAGATATCTCCAGGTGAGAAAGAAGCAAACTGGGGAAAGGTAAGAGAGGAAGACCCAAGTGAAGAAGACCCTGTGAGGCAGAGATGCAGGGAAAGAGAAGAATTGCCTTTGTCATAGGCTGGAGGAAAGCAGATCAGGTGAAGGAGAAAACTCACGAGAGAAAATGCTCCCTCCTCTTCTCAGCTATGCAAACTTCAGACACCTCTGTAAGCTGAAGTGAGTGGGATTTTTCAGATCTCACCATAAAGAAGGAACAGATCCACTGCTCTGCAGGCAGTGACTTGCTCTTTTGAAAGTAAATTTCTGATCTGCATTCAAACAACGAGGGAATATGCAAAGGGCCCCAAGAAGGCACGTTTGGTAAGGTCAGGGAAAAGGACAATGCTGTATGCACTGACAGTCGGGACCAAGCCGGGGACTCTCGGGAGAGATCAGCTGAGCAAATTTGGCCAGGGACATTAATAAAAATCAAACTGCTTAAGGAAAATGAAGTACAGGATATGGACCTCAGAGGCGGAAAGGAAGAGAGCACTCAAATGGAGCCACTGAGTGACCCATACAGCAGATAAACACACCAAAAGTGAAAAGGGGGTTTACAGGCAATGACAAAAAAGTTAGCACACAGGTCAGCAACACATTGCAAAGCAACATCCCTTCTTACCTCAGTCTTCAAGAGTCTATTTCTCTCAAAAATTATTATTAGGCCATCAAGTACTGGCAATGCTCAGAAGCTAGGATAAGAAAGGCTTTTGGCAAATGTGATGTCTCATGCCATCAGCATTAGTGAAGGACGAAAATATGCACTCCAATTAAAAAAATGTAAAACATTCTTTCATTTCTGGAGCTGTCTAGACTTTCATAAGACTTAAATAAGCTCAGATAACTGTCTTCATAGTTACATTCAAAATATAATTATATTAAAATATACTGCCTTCACACACAAACAACTTGTGAAATTATTTGCCAGCATATTAAGCCACTACACCAGATTGCTTGGCAATGGTGTATGTCTTCGAAATATGCAGATGCCTTTCTTTTTTTAAGAAAAGGAGAGAGGCAGAGAAGTGACAAAGAATTACAGCAGAATCTCATATCCTAGTAGCCAGAACAAAAAACTGTAGAGAGACTCCAATGAACATTACATCAGATTTGGAGAAATAGTTAAAATATACTGAGGGATCACAGAATATTCTGAGTTGTAAGGGACCTACAAGGATCATCGAGTCGTAACTTTTTAAGTGAGTGGCCCAAACAGTGATCAAACCCACAACCTTGGCGTTATCAGCACTAGGCTTTCAACAACTGAGCTAATTTCAGGGTCACAGTTATTACTTTTGTGTGTGTGTGTGTATATATGTATATTTCTGTGCATAAACTTCCAAATAGACACACACAAATGAAAAACATGCCTAGAGGAAGAAACGCTGTGTTTGTCAAGCACAGACTCAAATTTCAAATGCTAGAGGACAAGCAGACAAGCTAGAAGTGTAGGTACAAAAAATACAGGCAAGATGACTGCTGAATATCCTTTTGAATTCCCTTATACACAGGCTTCTGGGGAAAAGCAAGAATCTAAAACCAGTATAGCTATTACAGAGCTACTTTGCATGTATATATACATATGCCAGCTACTTTTCCAGGCATGTGCATAGTCTGGACTTCAGTGTTGCATTCCTGAAAACAGAGGTACAACTGACTACACACAGTGGTTTCTGATAGCATGTTTCACATATTAAGCACAACAGGAAGGTGGGAGCCCCTCAAGCCCCTAAACACAAATTTTGAAACGTTTTCTAAAATGAGAAAGATGGAACCGACTTCAGTGAGTTCTGAAAGGGAACTGATAGATCAGAACTGCTCCAACTCAGTACTTTGTAGGGACTTAACACATCTTTCTGAAGAATATACAATTGCCATAAAACAGGTTAACACACGATAAGGCACTATTTGATGCCACCTAACCTCAGTCTACACAAATAATACATCTGAATCACATGAAACATCCAGTTTCACCAAACAGTCCAGTCACGGTATAAGGAGTGACCATTATACTACCATATACAGTAGTGAAATGTCTATTTTGTCAGTAATTTCGATGTTGCTAGCTTGATCAATAAAGGATATTGCCACAGAAGAGAGGCAGAACTGGGCTTGGAGTATGCATCACCATAATGCCCCTGCATGAGGCACAAATGGCAGAATAAAATGTGTTCCAACCTTATGTTGCAAACCCAATCATTCTTCATGGGCAACAATGGCACCTTTGGGAAAACGGAGGGAAAAAAAAGTTCTCTCTAACGAGAAATTGATTTATAAGTCATTATAACCATTTCAAAAGGACTGGTCATAGCTGGTTTCAGTGATCATTAAAAAAGCCCTGCACTTTCAAAGGGCCTGAGTTCTGGGGGGGGAAATTCTTATCCCACCAGCAGCAATGGGATGTGCACTTTTGGCAGCAGTACAGTGTCAGTCTAGAAATGGAGACACAAACATCAGTACTGAGAAGACAGGTTGTCACATTTTTAACTTTGCATCAATAACAAATACTCTTGCTGTCTATTCTGGCACATTTGCAAGCTTGCTTTTAGGTACAAGGGGCTGGGATTCATTTCCACTATAGATAACAAGAGCAGCCTTGTTATGATTAAAAGGGTCTATTTCCCTCTGTCTTCTGTGTTCATCTGCATAGCTGCTTTGAATTTGGCCAAATCCCAGTGTTACAGTGGCCCACAGTATGTATTTTAAACCATAACCAGACTTGTGAATTTGCTGCTAGAGAAGAGAAAAATCTCCAAATTCTCACCTAAACGGTGGATGAGTGGTTTTGTAGAACATTCATCATTTTACATAGCCTAAACTATTTGGGAAATTGCAGCAAAAAAAAATTGCAGCAAAGTAATTTACTGTTCCATGAGGAGACTCAGACAAAGACAATATAGACACCTGGAAAGAAATGAAGAGCAATCACTGTTGAGAAAAATAAATTCTGCGTATGCCTAGGTAGATGGCTGCATGACTAGAGCTGTCATAAAGTCTGCTTTTGTGAAGTTGCAGTAATTTCTCTCTACAGGTGAAGAATTAGAGAAATTAGGTGAGTGGAAGACAGTGCATAAGATCTGCAGAATTCTGAATAGCAATATATTTGTAAAAATCTTGGGCAATACTAAATTAACATATGAGTTTGGATTCTCTGTTGCCTCTTCATCTCCTCACCTACCTCTAGTCAAGAGAAACCAGTATGCCAGCTCTCATGCCAGCTCTCCCTCTCTACTGTGTAACACTTTCACTACCAAAATTTCCAGGGGGATGACAGTCTGCAAGCATTGTGAGACAGCTGCATTAAAGGCTGAAAGTCAGAAATGGCTTTAAAAAGGAAGGGAAAAAAAAAAGTTATTTCTTTCTAAACTTCCACTGCCCAATCAGAAACTTGTGAGCAGGGGAAGGGAAAGAAAAGCTTTTACTGGCTAAGGCCTGCCATTCCTTAAACAGAGCATGAAAGCCTTTAATAAGGTCCTTTATGCAACTGAGCTAACATCATTCACCAAAGAACAACAGCCAGGATCAAAGGTGTCCACCCGCTCATCCTCACAATACTAGACCCTGCTTTCACCTTCACCTTGAGTTTGATAGGTATTTTGATTTGATTCCTGTGGGTTTAGGTGCCACAGAATGGTCAACAAGCTAAATTCACAGCAAATAAGTTGACTCCTTTACCTAGTCAACTTTTTTTTTCCCCTCCTGGCAATAGATGCCTGCCGCCTCAGTCAAACAATTATTGCTTTTATCAATAATGCTTTAAAATGTCTTTGCTCGAATGGTTCTGCCTCTTATTCAAAAGACCAACACATAATAAAGCAAAGCTGGTACTGGTTGCTACAAAACTAATTTTAACCTTGAGCAAATCAGGGATTACACATTCATCTTCTGAACTGTTTAAAGATGTTACGTTCATTTCTTTTACGACTGATTTAATAAACTCTAAGCCTACATAATAAATATTCCTACTATAGTCACAGAGTTTTTTCCTTTCTTGAGAAGGGAAAACCCATGCTGGTGGTTGATATGAGGTGTAATCTGAAAAGAATTAAGCACACCCAAGTAATTTTTACAGTGTTGCACGTTTTGTTATTGAATATCATATTCAGTATCACTCTGATTCTTCAAGTGATCTTGGTACGTGTTAACAGCAATGCCACCCCCAGCAGAGAACGCTATATTCCTTTAAGAAAGGGTGAACAATAACAATAAAAACAAGATGATATATCTGCGGGAAAAAATAATAGAAAAAGAAACATTACTACACCTTTAACAGGTTACAAAAGCCACACTATGTGTTTTTTTTAAACTTGTAGATACACAAGGACTATTTTGCTATCTGGTTCTATGCTATATATGTCCCTTTATCTTCTGAAAGAAGAAAACATGTGCTGAAACTGTTAATCTCATCATTTGCTGCCATATGGAAAATAACACTGATAATAATTTTAGAGAAAGGAAAACTGTGGACTTCATCTTCTGACACCATTTTACTTAATCAAACTGCAATCACAGTAATGAGCCCTCTCCTACCAAAGACTTGGTACATACCTCATCCAGGGGTGTTCTCAATGGAGATTTGCAGACGTCTTTGAGACAAAAAGATGCCCATTTAAAATAAGCCCATCTGGTTATTCAAAATTATTTCTCGGCAGCTGAAGGTTTCACATGACAAACGCTGCGTGAAGTTTAAAAGGCTCACTCTTTTTCGGCTCTTTCCCCCCCATACCTCCGAATTTCAGACAAAAACAAACCAACCAACCAAAAACCCTACCGGGATATTCTGAGGATGCTGGACTCCTAAGTGACATCTTTTAAGCGAACATCATTGCGCACGAAATTACGAACCGCCTTTTATTTTGGTCACAGCCTCAAAGGCAGAGTTTTGGGAGGAAAAGTGCACAGCAAAGCCGCACTGAATACCACCCGCTGTAAATCACCCCTGGGTCAGGACGAGAGGAGAAACCTCGGATGTCAGATAAGGTCCTGTGGGAGTGCGGGAGGCTGCCGGCTCCGCGCATAGAAGAATGGACGCGTGTTACCCACAACGCCACCAGCTCCCCGCACCCTCACCCGCCGGGTGCCCCCTCCTCCGGCCGGGATGGCGAATCCACACCGCGCTCCTTCGGACCACCAGCTTTCCCCGGGTGGCCCCGGGGCACCCTCCAGCTCGTCCCAGCCGCCCGGGGCCAGGGGCGAGACCCTTGCTCCGCCCGGCGCTCGCAGCAGCGATGGTCGCGATCTCCGCGGGACGCGGGCGGGATGCTCCGCGGGCGGGATGCTCCGCGGGCGGGATGCTCCGCGGGAGGGATGCTCCGCGGGCGGCTGCCTCCCCTCCGCCCGCTCCGCCGTCGAGGCGGGCGGTGTCATCCCCCGGAATCCCCTCCTACCCACGCCGCCAACAAACTTTGA